>OX638228.1:14936588-15536588 GCA_951805285.1 Thymelicus acteon
GGGTTCCGACTTTTAACAACATTCTAAACTACTGGGCTTATTTTTCTCTTTTTAGTTTTTTTTTACGCAGCAACGTTTTTTGTTTTTTATTTTTTTTATTAATTTTCTTAACGTAAGCTAAATTACCATCGAGGTATATTTCTTTACATCTATTTATTAAATTTTGGTAGGCAGCATTTCGTAATTCGGAGTTCATTAATCTTTGCTTTTTATTTTCCATAAACATGGATATGTTCTATATTCCGCTAGGAATTCTGTCCAGGTTGTTTCATTTTCATTAAAACTCATTTTATACGCATGTACTCCACAGTTCGATAAATAAAATCAGATAGGGACGTCTGTCCTAGTTGCTGTCGCTCTCGGGTCTGTGAACAGACAGCCCGCGGTGACCATTCACATACGGACATGTCTGTGCCCCCGCAGACAAAATGAGATCGCGCGGACAAGCAACAGACAAGTCTGCCAGACTGACTGCAATGGCCCTACACTAGCAAACATTGCACAGTCCTATAGTAGCGAGGCCCGGCGGGCTTGTCTGCAGACTTGCCCGTGGGGATGTCTGTCTAGTGTATTCCCCACTTTATAACATTAAACAATTTGAAACATCGAATCTTTCAAACACCTATCATAACTCAATCCACTAAAAAAGTTCTTTGAGAGATCTATTTGAAATAATCCTTCAAGGAAGACCGAACACGAAATACATTTAATATCCGAACAAAAACAGTTTCACTGTAAAAAAACAGGACAAGTACACTTCAAAAGATAGTTACAAAAATGATAATTAAGTTTTTACAAAAAGTTATGAAATCAAAAAACCCAAGTACATAACCGTTTTAGATAAGAAAAAAAAATTTGCTGCTAAAAGTAAAAAAAAATGGTGTACTTGGTGTGCATAATTATGATTTTCGATCTGACTTGACATTGGAAGCCTAGGCCGTCAGAACAAGGCAAGCCCAGCTGTGTCGTACAACCCAGGATCTCGGGATCTTTGACCCGACATCACAGAGCACTCCATTCCATACGTTTAATATTTAACAGCTGCAGAGCGATTATAGTAAAGCAATGATAGTAAGCTGGGCTTTTCGGCTTGTATGGCTGTACCACACGCCACTGAATTTGGAAGATATTTTTTTAAACTTTTTAACCTCCGACGAAAAAAGAGGGATGTTACAAGTTTCACGTGTCTGTGTTTCAGTGTATCTGTGTGTCTGTGTATCTGTATGTTCCAAACGGATGAACCGATTTTGATCTCGTCTTTTTTGTCTGAAAGGTGACTTAATCGAGTGTTCTTATCTATGTTTGGTGTAAATAAAACTGACGGGATTTTTTAAATTTTAATTTAAGATTATTTTGAAATAAGCGCGCACTATAAAGTATTATGCACACCAAGTACACCATTTTTTTTTACTTTTAGCAGCAAATTTTTTTTTCTTATCTAAAACGGTTATGTACTTGGGTTTTTTGATTTCATAACTTTTTGTAAAAACTTAATTATCATTTTTGTAACTATCTTTTGAAGTGTACTTGTCCTGTTTTTTTACAGTGAAACTGTTTTTGTTCGGATTTCATGTCTTTTTGTAAAGTAAACTTTTTTTTAAAAATATTGCACGCCTTAAACCGCGAAGCGGTTGAAGTTGTGCTTTACTCTCGATAGGTACGTCAATATCAAGAAATTTTTTGCTCTAACTCTAATACCCCATTTACACGCGCGCGCGAGCCACGAGACAATCCGCGAGACGCGCGCATAAGCGCGCGTGTGAACAGGGCGCTCGCGGACCAGACCGCGGCGTGTCTCGCGCTCGCAGGGCTCGCGTCGGGAGCGGTTTTGTATGCGCGCGCCAAAGGGTCTCGCGCGAGCGCTCGCGTGGTGTTCACACGCGCGTAGGGGGCGTGGCTTACGGACGCGCCACGAGACGGTCCGTGACACGCGCGTGTAAATGAGCGGTAACACAGCCAATATGCAGCAATATGTCTAAGAGCTACTGAACCATCTGACTAATCCGTTTCCCACAGAGCTCGAATTTTTTTTACGATGTTTTATTATCAGTCAAATAAGAAAGTACCATTCTGGCAGGCATCTCGCGGTTGCGTCATCCCTTAATTTTTTGAAAATGCAAAAAATATTCTTTTTTAACCTTCTCCCACAAGGCTATAATTTTAATAGGTTGTAATTTAGATATGCTTAAGTGTAAAAAAAATTGCCAACCCATTTTGAGGGTTGCAAGTATGTGCCAGAACAAAGTAAAGTTGTCATCGGGTGTGCAATTCATAACCTGCTCCCACATGGCTCAAATTTTCAGGGAACATTCTTTCAGTTGTTAAAAAGTATATGTAAACAGCTAGAAGATTCTAGCGGTTGCAAGTATCTGCCAGAAGAGTATACAGGGTGAATTTTTCAAGTGGGCGTGGATGGATAAATTCAAAACTATGAGGAATAGCGAAAAGTGGTCAAAGGAGTCTCGGAGCCGATTTTCACGAAAACCAAAACTGCATAATTAGATTTTTGAAAAATCAATAGCCAGGAAGCCGTTGATTTTGCCTCATGAAAATAATTATTGTTTGTAGGGTAACACTGTTTTTTTTCATCAATGTGTACGATCTGAGATCCTACAATCGCCCCATACATTATAGTGACATCAAATAGAGAAAAGAGCCTGAAATTATACATACAAGGATATAACTGTATGAAAATTATTTTTTGTATGGCAATACTGACATTTATTTCCGCCAAAGTGAATCTATAAGATCCAACTCATCCAACAATAATTCCACAGTATAATGAGATATCCAGTAACGTAACTCGGCCCTATTCTCGAAAAACTTGCCTACGGCCGCGCGGAAGTAGCTGCGCGATAGGGCTGTCCGCCGACATCGACAGTATTTTAATTTTATCAAACGACTTGAGTTTCTTTGTAGTTTTGTATTTATATTGTATTTGAGTAATACCTACAATATGGAAGTACAGTAAAGTACCATGACGGAGGTTGCCCATCCAATCCATTCAATGTCCAACTTCTGCAAACGTTGCTTAATAATTTTTTTTATGGAATTAGGCGGCAAACGAGCTGACGATCCACCTGGTGGTAAGTGGATATCGTCGCCCATGGACACCAGCAACACCAAAGGCATCACTGATATGTTGCCGGCCAAGAAAGAGAGAAGAAAAAGAAAGAAAGAACTGGCTCTCAAGCCCCCAGCCGGAACACGAGTCGTTTGGCGGCTGACTCATCATGCTCAAGGGTGGTAGCTATCCAGGCGAACCCCATGGAGAAATAATAATAGTAATAATGGTATTAATTAACAATTAAAATCAATATTACCAATATAATCCCTCGAGGGGCCCTACCACCAGCGGGCCGGATTTAGTCGCCTTTTACGACACCCATCTGGCGTGAGATTGGGGTTGGTATTCTAAGCCGCCCCAATACGGCAAAAGTAATAATAATCAACCATTTGATTTTTTTTAGCCCCTTATTTATCAATCTAGGCATTTTACTCGGTGGACTTATGAAAAATAAACAATTGGCTATTTGACAGTTGTCACGGTAAAATATGAAATGTGATAAATACGGTTGCATAGTGGTTAACAATAATTATACAATACGTTTTTTGCATGAAAACAAATTGTAAATATTTTTATTTTTGAAAAATAGATTTGAGTTTTTTTACCTGTGGATACGAGAACCGAAACGTGGGCGGCCATGATTGAACATTGTATGACGTCACATTTCAATAAATAAAGCGTCGTTACTTTATCGTGTGCAATATATTGAGAAAATTATTAAGATATATTTTGATTTGTGCTTTTGAGAGGTTTTGTAAAATGGAGTCAGGCCATACAAAAGCTGACAGTGCGAATTTGCCTAAAGTTGATTCATTTAATTGCAAATTTCTTTGCCTGTATCTCTGACTTTTGCTCTGCCGAGTTTCGGAATGGAAAAACCTTCATGTAAGTACTGAAATGAATAAGCAAAATTGGTCAGAGTCTTGCTAAGGGGTCACAGGAGGACTTTTTCTAAGTTTTTCCTCAGCGCCCCCATAACGACACCCTAACTAATGATTTTTAAATGTTTATGATTTCAGATCTTCTCGAGTCGTATGGTGTTCCAGACACAGTTGCTATTAAAAGGGGTCAAAAATTAGAAGACCTTGTAAAACAAAAATTAAAAAATCTACTTGGAGAAATTTCTCAGTGCGGCTTGTTCATGTGTCAAGAATATCCTATGATACCAGCATCACCGGATGGAATTTTAAATGGTGACACAGTAATAGAAATAAAATGTCCAATGAATGAGTCCAATGAACTTCAAAAAAATATGTTTCGATGAATCAAGTTACTGCTAAGTACTTCGCACAAGTGCAACTGCAAATACACTTAACTAAACTGAAAAAGTATTTGTTTTGTTTGGCATCATGCGACTTTGAAGACACTCAGAAAGTCAATATTGTGCCTGTAGAATATGATTATGTACCTATATGTAAAAGATTTACTCTTAGAATCATATTGGAAGAAAAATATCCATTAATTTATAATAGTACCAAATAAAACAATTTATATTAACAAATCATGTATTTTTAATTAAACTATCCTGTAGGTTAATCAGTGCACATGCAACAATAACACATTTATCTAAATATTTTAACAATTTCATATTCACTACAGAATGAGGTTTTAACATAGAGAATTCTCGATACAATAGATATTATGACACATATGTCTAAAAGGTTCCGATTTACCAATTGTTTATTTGATTTAATTATAAATGGATTTAACACACTTGCAATTAGAATTACAGATTTCATAAATACTTTACTAGCGACAGTGACATTCAGAATTGGTCTCCAAGCTCAGAAAATGGTGTATTTAGTCTTATTTTTTTAAACATAACAATAATATGTTCTTCAGGAAGGTTAATGTGCTTTTTCAAAATTTCAATCAAAAAATAACAATCCTTCGAAAAACCTAATTAATATCTTAGATTTTTCTTGATCAGTCGTACAGTATTTTCAATTGACATTCAACATAGTTTCTCTGCTTCAACTTTCCTCTTTAATTCTAATAATTCAGATTGAGTTTCTTGATCGCTGCTTGTAGATGTCTTTGTTAATAAGGATTGAACAGATGGTGAACTGTCAATATTAAGTTGCAATTTTGATGGTGATGAACTGTTTGAAGACAACGCTTCTAGCTTTTTAGTAAAGAGTAAATTTCTCCTGATTTTGGAATGCCCTGCTGATTCTATCCTATACTTTATTTTAAAATGTGATGTTGCAGTGGTTATTACATGAGTCTTTAAAGAAGTATTTTTATCCTTACTTTGAGTAATAGTTTGTACATATCTGCTTCTATTCTTTGCAGACATACACACTCGAACTAATTTATTACTCATTTCAGGGCATACTTGTATCGCCTGATCTGAGTTTGAACAGTCATCTTTTCAGTAGCAGACAAAAAATCTGGAAAAATCAAAACATATTATTTATTACATACTTACCTATATGGTAATGGTACATGGCAAAGGTACTACTTATGAACTTTTCAACATATTGTTGTGTACTCAGATTAAAAAATAAAAGGGTCGTGTATTATTAAATTGTTTTTTTACTCACCGTTATTGCTTGTCATGGCTAATGTTGTTGGCATTTGAGTTTCCTCTGAAAATATTCCTTGTATAATGTTCATACGTTGTCTTTTGCTTGCGGCTGATCGAGGCTGTGGCGGTGCGGTGCGATTTATTCTGTCTGGTTGACATTGAAATTTTGATGGTAAACAGTCTGGCTTCAGTCTTATTATGCCAACAGACCCCATCACACTGTATTGGATGTAATTTTCCATATCATTAGGCAGCTGTAAAGTAAAACAAATATATTAATTACTTACTTTTATTTTGATCATGTTTTATGAACAACATTAGGTTAGGTTTAATTTGTTTATTTTTTGTAAATCAGAGGCTAAGTTGATTACTTCTAAATACTTACATCAGTGATCTTCACAAAATAATATTGCAGATTTATCAGATGTTAATTCTGGGTCTCGACGTGCTAATTGTAAAATGTAACCACTGCTTTCGACGTTGAGACTTGAGGGCATTTTAGGAACGTGTTTAAACAATTTGTTAGGAAATTTAATTGTAGTACTTCTACACATAAGCACTGCACATGGCTTGTAGCTTGTCATTTTCACAATTCCAGTGAAAAAGGTGTAAGTTTTTCAGTTAAAATATCTTCAGAGTTAGAGCGTCCTAAATAAACTCACAGAATAAACTTTTGTTTATTGAAATATGACGTCACAGCCAGCAAGTGACAGATGGCCGACTATTTCGCGCGAATTTCAAATTAATGGACTAAAAGTTATTTTTATTCCTACTAAATATCACTTTTTTGAAAAAATAAATATTGTAAGAGGTATAAAATAAACCTACGAAAATTTTAAACTATATTTCCAAAAATTGTCTAATAGCCAATTCAAATAATCAATGCTACCAACACAGAGTGACAGAGTACTACACCACAGAGTACTTAATTTACAATTTACAGCCATGGATATATTACTCTAACTGGATACATAACTTCGTAGTGGTACCTGACGATCGAAGACGTCATATTAAGAAGGACCATTTTTGTATTGTTTCCATGTTATCTATAGTCCCAGGATATATTATATTATTATACCATTAGAATGCGATTTTTTATAATGGTTTAATAACATCTAAGATGAAATTAAAATATAGATGTACCGTAATGGTGTACCTTAATTTTCAATTTACTCTTAATGCAATAATATAAAGTCGGTAATTTTAAAGAAATTATAATAAAATATATTATTTCAATATTATCATGGTTACTACCAGAAAAATTACATATAGAAAACATTTTGAAGAACCATATCAAAATAGGATAATATAATTTTTCTAAGTATGGACACCCTACAATTTAAGAAAGACAACCTCAATCCGGCCTGGGATTGGTCGAATGGTCCTTCCGATATGACATCATCGATCGTCAGGTACCTGTACAAAGTCTCTGATCCAGATAGAGTAACATATCTATGGTTGAAACGCACTTCCCTGAAGTTACACAAATATTTCAAGATCAAAATTTGCCAAATCGGTCCAGCCAATCTCAAGTTTAAGTGACACAAACAAAAAGCAATTTATTTTTATATGTATATACTAGCTGCCCGTGCAGACTTCATTCTTTAAGTTTTTTTTTTGAGATGTTATCTATTTATTTATTTATTTATTTATTTAATCCTTTATTGCAATTTTATACAATCTATTCTATCTTTCAAGTTAGATCAAACTGAACACGGTGTGCAAATTTGATTAAAATTGGTTAATTAGTTTAGGAGTTCATCGCGGACAAACAACGTGACACGTAGTTTATATATATTAAGATAAATACATATGTCACAGTATTAGTTACAAACTCCTTCGAAAGGGCTTGACCGATTGTTAAGAAATTTTGTGTATATAATCAGTAGGTCTGAAAATAAGACGCAAACTGTTTTTCATACCCCTAAGTGATATGTATGGTCCACGCCAATTTTTTTTATTTTTTGGACAAAAAATTTTATTTGAATTTTCTTAGGATTTGGCATAAAAAATACACACAATTTTAATTTTTAACCCTTCTACCACCAACCCCTATTTTTTAATATCGACTCTCGGCGATCGATAATTAAATTAATAATTTACCAAACCTATAAAGACAAAAGTACTGTGACAAGTTTATTTGGACAATCACCCCTTGAGGGTGAAAATAAGGGATGTAATTTAAAGTTATAAATGTGAAAAATTTCATAATTTTAACCCAAGGGTTGTGATTAGGGTGTCCCTATATCTAGATATAATTTAAGAGGCAGTTCAACGTTTGCCCGGTCAGCTAGTATTTTTAATAATTTCTTCAAAATTATCTTTGTCATGAAAACTGATGTATTATTATGATTATTTTTGTGCAAGGTAATAATAAAATGAAACAATATTATTTATTAAGGTACCTACATCTATTTTTTTAAGTGCACTGCAATTATAAAAATATTTGAACACCATCGAATAATATATCCTGGGCTATAGATAATATGAACACAATAGAAAAATGGTCAATTGTGTCATCTTCAGGTATCTTCGAAGATTGTGATCCAGTTAGACTATTATATCCTTGAAGCAAGCACTCAATGTATAGTCTGTATACGCTATCTACTTACTAAGCATGTGTCTGTGGTCACAGCCATTAATATCGAAATATATAATACGCCAATGCCATGTACGAAGAAAAAAAAAAAGAAAATTCAATACCAACCTTCTAGTAAAAATTCATCCGAAATTGCCGATTTAGGCTGCTCAGATTCCAAAACGGGACCGGGCCAAATTTTTTATTGTTGTAAAGTATTAAATAATTGAAAGATCGAAATAATTTTTAGTGTTTTATGCACACAATTATTAATCATTTTCATGTGTGAAAGTACAAAGCGTTGACGTTTCGCTAATAATGAAAAATATGGAGTTAAAAATTTCGTGACGGCTTGTTTGGTGACGTCACACTAGGTTTCGAGAAAAGAGACTATAGCGTCAAGTGACATTTTTGAGAGGGTGTATGTATGTGTGTGTGTACTTGTCCTAGACACTACTGTGTCTCCTGATCCGTTATCGTTATACGAAAATAAACCCAATAATAACATCAAAGATGTAAGGGTTCCATCCCTTTAGAGAAAATAAGGTTTCTTAATAAACCTGTCAAGACAGAATCGGAGTCATAGGAGACAAAGTTCCTTCTAGGGAATACTTATGCACAGTGGAAACTATATTCATTACCTATGTATATAAAACACAAAAAATGTTTGTACGGATATCCCTTATACGTAGACTGTGAAACATACAACCGATATGCCTCAAAATGGTTTCATTTGAAAGGCAATAATTTTGAGACAACTAAAACAGGCACATTCGGTCCATTCATGAAGTCGATTTTCCACTTTTCCCATTAGTTTTTAGCCTAGATTTTTTTAGCCTAGCATTTTTTTAGCCTAGTGGCACACGCCAGGGTGTATCAAACTAGTATATATATAAATCAATAGATGGCATAACTAAAATCAATTGTAAATCACGGTAAACCACGTTGCTAAGATTTTAAGTTAATAATACTTAAGTTGAAGTTTACATTTCTTTAGTCTCTACACTGAATGCCATGTAATTTAGTGTCCTTTGTAGTGGGAGCTTGTGAATTGTGTCTGTAATTCTAATTAATGATGTACCGTAGAGTATATGCACTATGAATAGATTTAATTAAATAAAAACAGGATGAAAGTGAGAGGTAACAATGCCCTTGGTCTTCTTTTTTTAATTTTCGGTACTTTTTCACTAAAATGCCGGTACTCGTAAAATATATTTTGTGAGTTGTTATTTGGACCCCAACTGGGACGTTCATTTATCATGGTCACAGATGATAAGTTTAAATTTACTGTACGCAGACCAAGCATTTCGCTTCCTAATAACAATATTCCGCAACTAATATTATTTTTCCATCCAGTAACATTAGCGAAAAAAAAAGTGTCAAAAACATTCAAGTCTCCGTCAATGTAAGGGTTATATTGGTTATATTATAGGTTGTATATGTAAAGGTTAAAAAAATAAACCCACGATACCCTAAATCTCTGTAACTGACGGTTCAGTACCCCGAAGCTCTGAGTGGCGTCGCAAAGACATTGAAGTTGAGTTTTTATGATTTTATTAATCTCAATGAATATTTTATAAAGAATCTCATATTTTAACAAACGCTGAAGTCTGTGAAATGAAAATTTTCTGGGGAAAATAAATACAGAGGTCTAGAATGAATACTACATACATAATGTTTATTTTATGTTTATATAAATTATTTTATATACTAGCATATATTGTATTATGAACCTAATATTGGGTGTTTCTTGAGAAATATTTTTTAATAAAAATATACCAGCACTGATACGCCGTGCTTCAGGTAACATGGAAAAACACCCACTCACCGAGAAAATACGGTGTTTTCCGGATGGTAATCGAACTCGAGACCCTTCGCTAGAGTCACCAAAGGTAAAGGGTCGTTTTATAATATTTTGACTAGTTTCAAAGTCTAGTCATCTAAACAGGATGACATGTAACTCAATTAATTTTACTACTTATTGTACAGGTTACTTGGTTCTATTAGGTTAATAATTCGCTAAATTATACATACGCTGCGATTAAAAATACAACATAATACAAGAAAGAACAATACACCGAAAAAGAATAAGAGAAATTTCTAGAAGAGTACATACAAGTCTTACAGACTGAACAAATATTAATGAAACTCAATCGAAATATGTTATTGATATTTCAAGTAAGCTTTGGTGAATACTTAAGCCTTGGAAAAAGCATGGCATGGGTCGCCCTTGTCACTTATAATAAGTACTTTGATGTGCAAACCTTGGGGCACTAAGTGAGTAGCTAGTTAATAAATCATTACGCTTGTCCACCTTTATTACAACTTTGTTTTATCGTAACGACACGTCAAATACGAAATCATATTTTATCATTATTTACTAGTAACCGCCCTCGTTTCGCTCAAAAAATTAAATAAATTGAAAACTAAATGTTCACACGTATCGTTTTATGTACATGAATCAATTAATTACGGTTATATTATATACAGTATAGATTTAAATTAAATTAGCATGTACAGCTTTCGTACTTTAAGACACCTATTTAAAAAAAACGCACGTTATATTTACTTTGTCAGTGATGTATTACGAGTATATACGTCACAGGGAAATGAAGGAATCCGTGATTTCATCAATTCCCTAAGGGATTTGATTGGGGGATTTGATCAAATCCCTTAGGGAATTGATCAAATCACGGATTCCTTTATTTGCCTGCGACATATAAATTACTAGCGCTCTGCCCGCGGCCTTCCAGTACAATAAGTACCCTATTATGTTATTTCAGATCACAGTCCATCTGTGTGCTAAATTTCACACAGATCTGTTCAGTAGTTTTTGCGTAAAAGAGTAACACATTTGTGAGGATTCACATTCAAATTTATAAAATTAGCCTTGGTTGTTACTTTGTTAGTAATGTCTAAATTATGTGGCCATAATTTAGACATCCAATCCAAATGTTTATTAGTAAGCTAAATATTAATAAGCCAAATCGTGTCGTATCAACATCGTGTAGTTTAAAAAGCTTATTTACTAACTACGCTATGACGCAGCCGGACTGGGGCGTGTTGTAATGCTGCTATACTAAGACGGTATAGTACTGCACTCTTGTGTAATTTGCATTAATTATGCACTTCGTACAAGCTGTATTATGTTCGTTTACAAAGAAATTGAAGGACGGCCATGTTTGAATAAAACTACAAAAGAGTAAGAGTAAACTACAAAAAGTGTAAGTATAAAGTACCTACATAAATAGTTAATAATACAATGTCTTTAGTGATATGAAGGTTCTAATGTATCTAATACCTTTAAACGAGCAATTCTTGTATATGTATATGTATTTTATTTATTTTATTATATTCTTTTCGGAAAGCATACAGTGATCTTATTATAATATTACAATTACTTAATTAGTTTAGATAGAATAACACCTTTTAGCTGCTTTCGCATAGTGAATATAGTATGTATATGTTACCGGATATCTGTATAATGCTGGTATTCAACACAATTCCTAGGAAATGTGTATAATACCTGGGTCGTTTTGGCAATGTATTAAATTATATGAATATTATCACCATTACATAGTTTGCCTAGGTAATATATACGTTTCTCAACTACTGTACAGAATACCTGCAGGTCCACCGGCAATGAATAAAGTTAGATTTGGGTATGTGTAGTCAACTTGGAACCTGCATGAATAGATATTTTTTTATACATTTTAAATTAATGCTTGACCGAAATCACGCTTGATGGTAAGGAAAGATAATGGCTCCTACACTACACTGCTCGCCTACGCAGCTTCGGATTTTTTAAAATTGGTGACAGAACCAACTTAGTCCACCCCGACCCCACGTGGTACTAGTCTGCCCTACCCCTAGAGTGAATGTAAACCCCGGAGGCGCGGAGGGAGAGCAGCCCCCGCCCGCTGTAACCAACTGCAGGCACCATGTGAGCCGAAGCGGCTGAGGCTGGTCGCCGCAGGCGACCAAAAAGCCGAAGCTGCGTAGGCGAGTATGGAGTGCCTGCAGTTAGTTACGCAAGGGCGGAGGGGCTGCACTTCCCGCAGCGCCGGAGATGTTTGGAAGCCTTTTTGTGTATCAAAAACCCCTAAATTCTCCCTAAAAGTGCATATGTCACCGGAAGATAACGAGAACCGCAAATTTACAAACCTAGGTTTATAAACAATATACAACTAAATGAATATTACTCTAACTGAAACATTCGCTACTTGAAAGTTAGCCTTTTGAAAAGTGTCATTATAAAAGGCAGACCAAACGTACAGTTGGCAACTGTTAGATTGGGAAATAAAAAAAAATTGTGATAAGTTGGCAAATGATTATTCGGCGAAATAAAATTCTGCGAAAAGTTAGTTGGCAAGTGATAATCGGCCAAACAATTTTCGGCGAAAAGGCAGCTTAGAGAACCGTCTTTTACACACATTACCAACTACGCATGGAGTATTGTATAGAATGCCTGGGCTAAGTATGAAATAAATAATATTCAAAACATTACCTGAACGTTTTAGATATTCTATACATTGCCTAGGTATTGTATAGAATGCTGAATTATACAGATATCCGGTAACATATATATATTTTCTGAATCTCGTAAACGGCGCCTATGATTTTCATGAAATTTAGTATGCAGGGGGTTTCGGGGGCGATAAATCGATCTGGCTAGGATTCATTTTTAGAAAATGTCGTTTTATCCGTGTTTTCAGGCAATAAATAACTACTACAATAGACTCTTCCTGACATCTATTGGCGAGCAGCAACACTAAAGGTACATCAGTACATGGCGTTGTTAGCCAACGATTTCCAAAAAACACGATTTACAAAAAAAACCGAGCAAAACATTTATGAGCCACTACAACTACTTAAATCGCTTCAGGAAACTATGAAGTGACTAAACAGCTCGAGCATTCTGATCTGAACAACTTTGATATGGACAGTGCTAAAACGCTTACACTCGTACCCCCGCAGAAGGTTTTTACCTGTATCGCGGGCGGCATGGACGACACATATAACACATCACAATAACACCCATAGCCCGAGTACAAATATTTATCTGTCACATAAATATCTGCCCCGGCCGGGTATCAAACCCGGGAACCTCTCTTCGCAGGCAGGGTCGCTACCAACTAGGCTACAGGGTCGTCGTAAAAGCCTGTTGATCCGACTGCCCCTTTCAATTCAGAAGGATACCTATCCGAACCGAGGCATACAAGCAGGCAGGTATACAAGCAGGTGTGTATCCAACCTTAAGAGCACGATGGACATACCCAGAACCCTAACTGATTACGATTGGATAATGTTGCACTGACGAGAAATAGTCTGGTAGCGATCATAAACGAATCCGTAGTCCTACTTACAATTGTCCAATTTTCAAGGAGAACCCGCGCCCACAACCTTTTTTGGGGACTGAATCCGAGCCGCTGTATAAAAGCTTGTGATGATGATGATATAAATGTCAAGATTAACAATTTACGTCGGAGTGAGCGTTCACGTAAAGCATTAACTTCCCGAGAACGATACATGTAATTAAACGACAACCTCCAGTAGAAGCTGAAAGCAACGCGCCCCAAAACTCCAATAGCGATGTTATCGCAATCGTAAAAGGTGTTTTACGGCATCGGGTTGTAAAAATACGCCATTATTTTATACTTTATACCACCATAAAGTTTATAATAAACGGGGCCTCAGTAAAAACGGGCAAAACCTCTTCATATGCCTGGCTCGTAAGCAAAGTGAACGCCGCTCGTACTTTATATTTTTCCTTTTTTTAATGTGTAATATTCCTTTTATTTTTAATCTGGCAGTCCCTGGACCGGTTCTGTGCGGTTATGAAATCCCGATGGTCGTTTTTCCTTTCCCATCGAGAATGCTTTTACGTTCTCATGTCCAATTCCAGTTTCGAGTTTTAGCGGGAAATACCTCAATAAATCTTTGGATTTTTCGAAACGTGTAAACATTTTTGAATTTTTATTTTGTAAAATAAAAAAAATCTTGGTAGGAAAACGCTAAAATACCTTTTGTACAATATTTTTTTGCTATGTATTGGGTGAGACACGTAGCATATATTTTTTTATTAAAATTATTTTAAAAATATGATGCAATAGTAGTCACTCAAAGGTAAGTAATGAAAATACGGTTTTTTTTAAATTTACAGACACCCCAAATATTTTTAAAATAATATATATATAAACCGACATAAAATTTACCCTATTTGTAACCTACTTCAAAAAAGGAGGAGGTATTCAATTCGACTGTATATTTTTTTTATGTTTGTTACCTCAGAACTTTCGACTGGGTGAACCGATTTTGATGATTATTTTTTTATTCGAAAGCTTTTCATGTGTCCTAAATTTGAAATCTTGTCATGTGGTCCTACTTAAAATTGAGCGAGATCTGACAAGTAGTTTTTGAGTCATTTTGAAGTCGGTTATTTTTTTACACGCTTTATATTAGCTTCACCTGTATGTTTATAACTTATAACTTGTAACCGACTCCTTTGGACTTGATTTTGCCCCACTTGTCAAACGGTCAGATTTTTAAAGTCGGTTATTTTTTGGTAAGAATTATTCTAAGTCTGGACATGGTCTGTGTGTGAGCCAAGTTTCATTTTAGTTCGTACAACGGTTAGCGCGTTCTCCAAACATCCAAACATCTTCAAAACTTGCGCATTAATAATATTAGCAGGATCAAAGTATCGCAAGTATTGTTTAGATAATACTATACGTTGAACGAGACAAGTCTGACGAAAAGTGCATTAGAGTTCAGTGCATCAGCTAAGCGCAGTCTGGCTCGAGATTGCGAATTGATTACATTAATCGAAGGCGTTCCCTATTGTCTCGAGTGCATCTGTACTATAAAGATACATCTGTTGCCAGTTTGTACTTTCCTCTACTTGAAGTTGTTTCGTTGAAGTATTGATAGTCCGACGCGCACGGCTAGTGTCAATCGTGACTATCAGCCGTTTTCATATTATCCATTTATAATTTCTGGATAAATTAATAGGATTGACAATTGACAACTAACAGTATAATACTGTGTGATAGTTGATAACAATGAATAATATAATAATATGATAGATAGAGTTGAGAACATCCCTTAGTATTGGAGAGTTGTGTATATTTTAATGAATATCGGTTTAAATGTACAGAAGTTATTGCGCTGCAATCCCATCTATCGATGAAGTGCCATTAATAAAAAGTAGACCATTAAAAGGCTTTACCAGCTTTTGGGCTTTGTCTAACGAGTTTAAAATCTATTTAACGATAAAAAATTTCAAAGGAAACTTATCTAAAAACAGATACTAGTAACGTACTCCGTTCGTACGAATGGATTCATTCTTAAAATAGTATGAGAGTAAAATGCTCTAGAACCTAGAGATAAGTGCGTTAGATAAGTCTGGCCAGTGTCTGCTTGAAGATTGCGAGTTGATTATATTAGAGAGCTTCGGCTTAAGGTTCTTAATAAATGGTTTCAGGCTTATTGTTATGTGTAATGTAAGAGACATTATATTCAAACTTCAACTATACTGTACCTACTATACTATAATTACGTTTAATAGCCTAAATCGTCAATCGGCATCATTATAACGTTTCCAGCATTATAGTAAAAAAAACGTTAATACACTCATATCTAAGGTAACACGCAAACCCACCTGAGAAGAAATATTTATTTGTCACATAAATAACTGCTTCGGGAATCGAACCCTGGATCACTCGTTGCTCAGGTAGGGTCACTACCAACAGACTTAAGCTACGGAATCATACTATCAGCAAGTCCAAACACCGAAAGGATGCTACGAAGTGCAGTGACGAACAAAAGTAGATTCGTGACAAAATTAATTGTCTCATCCGTTCCCAACTTCGTTCAGCCTGTCTTCACGAATTCTTCAATTTCCAAATGAATCTACCTCTTTCCAGCGTTTAAGTTTTAAAGAAAAACTCCTGTATTTCCCAAACAGATCTAAGTTCGAACTTGTGCAATAAACAATGGTCCACAAATTGCGAATTCACCACGCGAACCGATCGCTCTTGAAAATTTTCACCTATTTCCTGAAAATAGACTTCGCTGAATCAATTTGTGGAGCCGGGTGAACCACCTCATGGAATAAAGATGGCGATAGTAACGCAATATAAAATGGATATGGTGTGGTTTGACATTAGTACTGAACCATAAAAAGCAATTTCTACATTTATGTTTGCAGATTCTAATGTCTTCGCCAAAATATAATATCCTTTAAAGGATAAATATAAAATCCTAAAATTTGTTTTCATTTATTTAGTCAAGAAAAATAAAATCAATGTTTCAAGTAAATGAAAAACTGATACTCAATAAGTCAGTAGCTCAGATTATTAAGAACAATAATCTGGGCTCAGTCACGGACGTAAAAAAATAACGGACGTAACCTTGTCTAATCGAGAGTGAAGCATAGCAATGACAGCTCGCTTACCACGTGTGCATAAGATTGTAATTTTTGATTCGCGATGGTGTCAATGTCATAGCAGTATGGTGTCAATGTGTGGGTGTGTGTACTTGTACGAATACAGAGTTGGTATTACTATGGGTGCTTCACTGAACTTGTTCTTGGGATTACGTCCGTCTTTTTTTTACGTCCGTGGGCTCAGTACAAACTTTTAGCCGCTGTGTATTTTCGTTTTTTGAAGATTGTAGGTATTATATTATGCCAGTTATTATAAAATGAATCCTAATAATAAACATAATGTGTGTGTAGACGTTGTTTTTTTTATTTTACGTCTGTACGTTGAAGGAAGTAAGAGACGCTGAATCTCTTTTCAAGTCAAACAAGGTGACAATGAGCACTCAGAGTGAGCCAGTGAAACGTGTGCTCACAAATTTAATAAAACCCGCCACCACACGTACAGTCCACGTGAAAAGCGATTATTTTGTTTTTATTTTAATATTTACCACGCCGCTAAATGTTGTCTCTAGGTTTTACCTAAACACTTCATTTAACATTAAAAAAAACATTAAATTACAAAATTTAATAACACAACAATGTATTTTCTGTCGTTTTGTGTCGCGTCGGATCGTCGTGGATGTAGATTATAAACTGAAAAATAAAAACTGAATGTAATAATTTGCATGATTATTTAAAATCATGGTTATCTATAATAAAATCTTAGAATTAATAAAAAAAATACATTTTGAAAGATAATGAGCATTTTTTACTATCACATGTTTTAGACCCCATAAAACATTTTATTATGCTAAAACTAAAACGCTTTTCATCCGACAGTACCGATAAAAACTGTATGGACCGCGGAGAGCCCTTAGCGAAATAAACACGAGTACCATTCCTTTAATGGACCGATAATAATTTTCCTCGCCTGTACATAGCTGTGGCAGAAGTTTTGCAAGTTTATACTCTGCTACAAAGACATAGAGATCAGAATAGTGTGACTTTATCGTGGAAATATTTTTAAAACCGTTTAAGAAGTAATACGTGAGTGAAGTGTAGTGTTTATTGTGATGTGATCGTTCGTATGCAAAAAATGTAGCGCTGCCTGGGGTGCTTATAGTATTAAGTGCATTATCTACTCGCATTGTGGACGTGTTGTAATGAAATTCTATCGGAATTGCGAAACTGAATTTTTTTTCACAAATCCGCACTGAAGTAGCATGAGAGTATGCTCTAGGCAGCTTCCAGGGGAAAGACCCATGCTCAGTTAGTGGGTTGAAGCCATAATATTGCTGGCGTTCCTGAAGTAACTTCATGGTTTGCTAAGACGAATGGAATGGAAGGAAGAATGACTGAGTTGTTGACGATACGCCGTGAGAGAAAGTTGTGTGCTCTAATTGTAAGACGAAAACGAATTGTTAACGGATTTTCTTGTAAATCTGTGTTTCTACAAGAATAAAGAGTTGTGGTGTTGAAGACGGTGTTTGATTTAAAAACATCACCACATTAATTTAAATTTGCACGCATGAGGAATACATAGATGATGTTTAATCAAACACAAAATATTTTTTACACATGATAACTTTGTGCTTGACTGCAATGTCACCTACTGTTAAAAATAGCGATAAAATCCGGACTGTTAAGTAAAGCCCACTCACTCTTATTTAAAACCTCCCACATTATAGATGGATGGGATCGCTTACTAATAACTACTCTAATATTATCTAATCTATTACTAACTTTACTAATCTTACCATAACATCCATTACACACGCAACTTCCATGTTGATCATACCTGGAACAAAAACAGGAAAAATATTACTATGTGTGTACATGAGAAAGGGTAATAATATTTGTGGTTTGGGAAATTTGGATTCAAATCATTAGCGTAGAGATCGTCTATTTTGAAATGTATCATAGAGCATATTATTATAACGTGTAAGTGGCAAAATTTATATTTATATTATTTTTACGATTTATATTATTTTTATTTTTACTACAATTACGTGGAGTGTATGTTTGACACAGTTAAAATTTCATGGACATGGAGTGCAGCAAACATTTTTTTTGTATAATATGCATGCACAACAAAAAAATTACACACACTACCATGCATTAGACACATACACGTATAGGTTACATTCAAATGTCAATGTGACTTGTCATTGTCAATCTCAATTCGAGTTGAATTTGACACTTACGGTCGAATTTTGACTGCAGAACGGGTTACTAGTTAATTTAAATAAACATTTCCACTTCAATGTTATATTACATATTATTATATGTACATATATACTTGAGGGCTATTTAAATATGTATTACTCGTAAATATGACAAAAGATGGAAATTTGAAACAGTAATTATTAAAAACGAATCTTTTTATTTATGGTACAGAATATAGCTACGAATTGAAGGAACCTGGCGCCATTGCTTGACGGGTGAACAGCAGAGTTAAGCTGCAAACATACTATAAGCCGCGTCCGATGGGACGCGGCTGACAGCCGCGACTGATAATGTGCACATGACAAAAACATCCAGCGCGCCAGATAGCTCTTGGACGTCCGTACGCCTCAAGGTGCCTCAAGGTCACGTCCGCGACTTACCTCCGATAGTTTGCACAGCTCAGTGTATATTCATTATCTAGATACCTATTACTTCACATCCTTCAGCCGCGTCCGTAAGCCGCGTCCGACAGTTCGTTTTCAGCTTTAACGACAAACAAACAATGGCTTGAGCTGAAAGATAAACCGAGTCTCTCACATGCCTTAGCCATCAGTCATTTGGCCCAAATAATACTTTTCAAACGAACTTACGTTCAAGGTTTCAATTTTTAATGGTAGAATTTAATTCGAAATCGAATTTCACGAACGTTGACAACGTCTGTAATCGAATGCGAGTTGATTGGCTAGTTCGTATCATGCGCTTGACGTCACGTCCGGTCGCGTCACGTGGTCCATTTCCCGCTCAATTTCCGATATAGTAAATGTCATTCGCTAGCCGGCACTAGCGCCACATGCGCCGCGGTCGGCAGTCTTCAATTTTTTGACAAGAACGCTAAGGTGTTATGTTTGAATTGTTTTTGAAGTTATACCTACTTGTTTTAGCGCGTTTGGAAAAAAATATGAGTAAAATTTTTACGATGCGCGCGCACACCGACAGCCAAAAAGCGACACGATTAAGTTAGCTGATAACTGATGCATTTTACAAACAAACAGTTGTGCCAAACGGGATGAAATCTTTAGCTATTTTTGTTCTGTTACGCCAAAGAAGTATAACTTCTTACTTGCGTACATAAAGTACACAGACACGTTTTTTTGTTTCGAACAACAGTGTAATGTACTTAGATAAAATTTCTAGATCTTTAATTTTATTGAATACGAGTAACTGCCCTCGCTTTGCTTCGGTTTTCTTATTTTTTTTACACCTTGGGTTACATTATTGGAGTTTTATTAAGGATTCCTAATTTTTTGAAAATGTAATATAGCCTATGTTACTCGGGGATAGTGTAGTTTCCCAACAGTGAAAGAATTTTTGAAATCTGTTCTGTAGTTTCGAAGCCTATTCAATGCAAAGAAAAATCAAATCTTTCCTCTTTATATATTAGTATAGACAACTGAGCGTTTTTTTTTATAATTATTTAGCTAACTTAGCAGCTGCTACAACAGGGAAATTATAGAATATATGCAGAATACGTTTTCATAAAAATCTGCCTGTAGCTCATAAATCATTCAGTAAAAACGCAGAGTCATGCTTATTTTGAGTTGACGCCATTTTGCCAGGGCGCAGAAAAGGCATAAAAGATTATGAAATGTCAAAAGGACCTCTTGAACAATACGGCTTGTCGTCATGTTCCAAATATGCAAAGTTCGATGTTTTCCTCAAAATTTAATCAAATTCTCTTCTTTATTCCGAACAGCGCACTCTTTGTTTAAGGGCTGTTATATTTTTAGCGTTAGATTAACACATTTTCAACCACACTCACAAAGTTTATTTTGTTTTACGAAATTAATTATTATGGCAAAGATTGTTTGATCTTTGAAAAGGAGATATCAGTTAATTTGTTTGAGATAACTAATTAAATTAAGCAGGGAGCAGGGTAAAAATTAAACAATATTTTTATGGACTCGTAAATAGGAGACAACGATTAAATGAGCAACCTTATGGTAAGTGTTCATCTTTGCCCATAGTTATCAGCACATTTAGGCTGGTGTCAAAGAAAGAAAAGCGGCCAAGTGCGAGTCGGACTCGCCCATTAAGGGTTCCGTAACAGCAAGTAACATAATATAAAAGTTTTTGTAGTTCGATGTATTTGAGTCACAAGGTTAGGTAGGTAGGTTAGTATTTGAGTTGATTGAATGAAAGGTAAATTGCGGTTTACGATTTACGACGTATTAAAAAAAACTGCTTACTAGATCCCGTTCAAACCAATTTTCGGTGGAAGTTTGCATGGTAATGTATACAATATATTTTTTTTTGTTTTATCAGTCTCTTATTTTAGAAGTTACAGGGGGGGACACACATTTTACCACTTTGGAAGTGTCTCTCGCACAAACTATTCAGTTTAGAAATAAATGAAATTAGAAACTTCAATATCATTTTTAAAGACCTATCCATAGATGCCCCACACGTATGGGTTTGATGAAAAAAAAAATTGAGTTTCAGTTGTAAGTATGGGGAACCCCCAAAATTTATGGTTTATTTTTTATTTTTATGTGAAAATCTTAATGCGGTTCACAGAATACATCTACTTACCAAGTTTCAACAGTATAGTCCTTATAGTTTCTGAAAAAAGTGGCTGTGACATACGGACGGACAGACAGACAGACAGACATGACGAATCTATAAGGGTTCCGTTTTTTTTGCCATTTGGCTACGGAACCCTAAAAAAAGAAAAAAGATAGAGAAATCAAATAAGAACAGCTTTTTTGATACAATCTTAACATGTTAAAATATCATCGTTATCAGGTTTTTAAGAAAATGAAAAAGTAAACTGAACTAAAAATTTGATTGATTTCGAAACGACCGGAAGATTTCTTAATTGTATTTTGTTTTATTTATTAAACTATTAATGCCATTCATTCATCCAAGAGACATCGTTGATGAATAAAATCGCATAAAAATGGAAATCCACAAGTATTTTAACGGTTTTCAGACGGAATTGAAAACAGCATGAAATTTCGTGATTGGAGTCCAGGAAAATACGTTTTAAATATTTTTTCACTAATTTACGTATTTAAAAAATAAATTCGTGAACAAGAATATTAAAATTTTATATTTTACTCTCATATTTTGTTACAGTACCTATTTTATTTTCTCTTAATATATAATAGTAGATACATATTGGCCGTATTGGGGCGGCTCAGAATACAATCCTATGCCTGCGTACTAAGATGTCGTAAGCGGTCGTTTTTTTTATCATGCTTTCATTAGCTTTATCTATTTGTAACTGAGGAACTAAAATGTACATAAATCTTGGAAGTGAGTTTTAACATTCTTCTAACTATCGTATCAAAATGAAAAATCCTCTTTTTTGGGCTCATAATGATTTGTTTGCTGTAGTGCGCTAACACTTTATAAGAGTGTTCAAGTTTTTCAAAATGTTCAATGATTTTAATGACTCACTTCATCCCACTCTCGAAAACGAAAGCAGAAGGTAGAATAACGTTATAAGGGTATTTGTTATCAGTATATACCTGACATTCCAGCACCCGAGAGTCACTGAGTTTGGATTGTTCGGATAATTCCATTACAGCTGCAGCTGGTCGTTGCTGGTAATTTCATCACGAAATAGAAAGCTTGCACTTTCGTGCTTATTTCTTTCACTAGATTGAAAGTAATATGAAGGGCTTACATGAACATGGGAAATGTTTCCAGCTGCGATACAGTTACAAGTTCGTTGAGACGAAATCGTTGACACATGCCATCTAGGAAGTATTTATACACTAACAGCATAACATAGTTCTCATATGTTATGGGTATACCATGTATACACTAAGCATGTGTGCATGCCAATTATAGGCGTGACTAATATTCGTTATAAGCAATTTTTAGTTACTACATGTTATGAGCTAATTGGATGAAGGTTGTATTAGACTACGTGGGTTATGAATATACTCAAGCAGGAATCAAACCCAGGACATAGAACAGCCATCAGCTTTTTCCACATCCACCCAGGGTTGACTGGTGAACAGTGCCATTAAGCATTAAATTCGCCCTTTGCATCTTCTGTTTAAGAGGTGACTTTTTGTAAGTAAATAATCTTAAATTAAAATTAAAAACCCCCGACAGTATTATTTAAACGAAACATAGCTAAGAACACTCTCGAAGTCATCTGTAAAACAAAAACAAACTAGATCAAAATCGGTTCATCCGTTTGGGCGATACGATGCCACAGACAGACATACAGATACATAGACACGTCAAACTTATAACAACCCTCTCTTTTCGTGGGGGGTTAATAAATAAAGCAGGTACAATTTCTCACCACTAAGCTATGACTGCAATGTCGACTTAGGATATCATACATCATGTTAACATCGTTATATTGTTAGTTCATAATAAATGAGAACGATGGGGTAGCCACTAGGAGGCAAACGGTGAATTAGTAATGATTCAATTAGTGCACGGAATAACAGTAGCAGGGAAACATGGCCTTGAAATAAGGTTATATTTTAGTAAAGAAGAAAGAATAAACGAAGAACAGAACAGAACAGAAAAGCAGAATAGAGAGGATGATAACGAAACTAAAATAGGTTTTGACATTTGTAACATGTTAAAGTTAGGGTGCCTTCACATTAGAGCGCCAGTAGTGCGGCAGCAGCGCGACCATAGCAGCGCGACAGACGCGCAGCTGTCGCGCTGCTATTTCTATACTAAAAAGAGCAGTGCGACAGCCGCGCGACACGTGATTTTTCATAGCGGACGGCAGCGCGGCAGCCGCGTCCGGTCAGTCGGCTTCGAGCCAGTGTTGCAATCGCATTACTACCATAATTCAACACTTTGAATGTACTGTTACATAATTAGTATTCACATGCCGATTTCGAAATAAAAGGATCAATCCAGTATATACTTGTTAGGGTTCCGTAGCCAAATGGCAAAAAACGGAACCCTTATGGATTTGTCATGTCTGTCTATCTGTCCGTCCCATATGTCACAGCCACTTTTTCCGAAACTATAAAAACTATACTGTTGAAAGTTGGTAAGTAGATTTATTCTGTGAACCGCATTAAGATTTTTACACAAAAATAGAAAAAAAAAACAATAAATTTTGTGGGTTCCCCTTACTTAGAACTGAAACTCGAAATTTTTTTTTCATCAAACCCATACGTGATGATAGATAGGTCTATCTATGGATAGGTCTTCAAATATGATATTGAGGTTTATAATATAATTTTTTTCTAAACTGAATAGTTTGCTCGAGAGACACTTCCAAAGTGGTAAAATGTGTCCCCCCCCCTGTAACTTCTAAAATAAGAGAATGATAAAACTAAAAAAAATATATGATTTTTTATGAATGCGATGTCGATGGCGCCGAAGGAGAACCAACAAAAGCAGGAACAACAATGATGTTTCCTCGTTGGAGTCCATTATTGAAATAAACTGGCCACCCTAATCTAAGCAAGTCGCGCGGCTGTATTTCTAATGAGAAGGCATCCTGTCGGCTGTCGCGCTGCTGCCGCGCTGCTGCCGCACTACTTGCGACCTAATGTGAAGGCACACTAAAAACTTTACTACAATTTTTTACGTTTTCTTTGATGTGTTTTGATGAACAAGTTGACAAACGACCTCGTAGCCACCCGATTTTTGGTCGACAACTCATCGGTGATCAAATTTGGAATGTGGCTAACTGAACTGCTTAGCTTTAACTAAATAGTTAAATAATGACAAATCAATCTAATAAACCTTTTTATGTAATAATCTGAATTTAACCAAGAAAAAAATAACCGACTCCAAAATAACTCAAAAACAACTCGTCAGATCTAGATCAAATTTAAGTGGAACCACATGACAAGCACCAGCTTTCGATTAAAAAAATAATCATCAAAATCGGTTCACCCAATCGAACGTTCTGAGGTAACAAACATAAAAAAATAAAGTTGAATACTTCCTCCTTTTTTGAAGTCGGTTAAAAATATTTAATATCACCTTAATGGTGTTGTCAGGACGACCCCAAACAAATCAAGATAGCTGTAACTCCGCTTCCTCATTATATTTTTTAGAAGCTTGCCCCAGTTATCCTCAGATTAAACCCCTATTTTACGGAATATTCCGGAATTTCCCGAATCGCGTTTGAATTAAGCCGACTGACATTTCCCGTTAATACGTGTTTAGCCTTGAGCGGAGGTTTCGACTTTCGAGCAAATAATCGGCTGAATAGTAAAATTTGGATGAAACGGAGCTACAGCTTGGAAAATAAAGGCAATTTGGCACTGATACTAGACGGTTGGGATTCTTGATTTAATCAAGTATTCAATACGGACAATAAGTAGATTGATTCGGTGGTATTCTACGACTGATCATTTTATAATAACAAACGATATAATAATAACGATAGAATAACTTAACAAACAACTTCAAAATACTCATATTGTAAGTAAATTTGTAATTTATATATTAGATAAATAATATCTTATAAATACATGGATTAGGGATCTACAATTATTTTTCCTCGATTTTTAACGAAAAAAATTCGGAAACTATCCAAAAATTTAAAATACAACATAACATCTGTCTTCAGTATCCTTGTCTATACATCTATTCTATACAAATAAATAAAATTGGAGTGTCTGTTTGTAATATTAAAGTAACCGCTTTTTACTAACTGCATTTGGATTTATGCACGGTACATATACCAAAACAACATTTTTTACAATTTTTGTCTGTCTGTCTGTCTGTCTGTTTATTCCGGCTAATCTCTAAAATGGCTGGACCTATTTTGACGGGACTTTCACTGGGAGATAGCTGATGTAACATGGAGTAATTTAGGCTACTTTTATTAAAAAAAATTAAATAGGCGATACGAAATTCGCCGGGTCAGCTAGTACCTTATAAACCAGGACCATTTGGATGAAGGAGCGGACAGCACTTTTTACCACACTAGGTAGGGTACACTGTCGAATATAACCTCACACTGAAAGGAGACATTAGCCTAGAACTGGGACAGTTGCGATGATGATAAAATATTCTTTAAGCATGTATACGATCACTTAGCAAAAGCTCTCCTTAAATCCTTAAATAACTTCACGCTCCGAATGACCGTTCTAAGATGCATTAATCCACCAGCCTATCCTGCCAAGCTTGCCATCAGTTATTTCCTCATCCACCTAGGGTTGACTGGTGGATAATGTCATTAGGCATTAAGTTTAC
Organism: Thymelicus acteon; assembly: GCA_951805285.1. NCBI lineage: Eukaryota > Metazoa > Arthropoda > Insecta > Lepidoptera > Hesperiidae > Thymelicus > Thymelicus acteon. The sequence continues at coordinate 14,962,555 of OX638228.1, forward strand.
CCTTCGTTTCTTATTTAAGAAGTGATATAAATTTGTAAATAAAACAAAAAATCCGATGCCATTATTTCTATATTCTTTGTATAATAAAAGGATTTATATCTATATCTCACCTGGTAGCACCACATCTAACCAAGTTAGTCCTAAGCTTTGAATAATGCATCCTGACTATCAACCGTAATCCGTGTATTGATTTATCACCATTTAAGCTAACTAACTAGAGTATCCATCTTCGTTGCCACTACGTAATTAATATACGACGTTAATTATCTAAAACGTCTAACGCGTTTGAGTTACTGACTCTGTGATTTGAGGAACTCGGCACTGCGCAACTTGGTGCTGAGTAAGACAAACTAGGACTCAGTGTCAGGAAAGGAATAGATTTGATTCAAGTTCAATGATTTCAAAAGGAAGGATAGGTCCATAAGAACATTTGACACGAAAGCTCTTCATGCCTCGGCCGGGAATCAAACTTGAGACCTTTGACAGGTACGGTATCAAACGGAGTCTTCAGGGTCGAATACATTAGTAACAGAAAATAACATATTATACATATTTTGAGAGCTTAAATTCATATAATCCTTTTCTATTTATATAAAAAAGCGGCCAAGTGCGAGTCGGACTCGCCCATGAAGGGTTCCGTAGCAGCAAGTAACATAATATAAAAGTTCTTGTAGTTTGTTGTAACTTTGATCAATGTTTTTTGTGGTTTACGATTTATGACGTATTAAAAAAAAACTACTTACTAGATCTCATTCAAACCAATTTTCGTTGGAAGATTGCATGGTAATGTACATCATATATTTTTTTTAGTTTTATCATTCTCTTATTTTAGAAGTTACTGGGGGGGGGGGGGACACACATTTTACCACTTTGGAAGTGTCTCTCGCGCAAACTATTCAGTTTAGAAAAAAATGATATTAGAAACCTCAATATCATTTTTGAAGACCTATCCATAGATACCCCACACGTATGGGTTTGATGAAAAAAACATTTTTAAGTTTCAGTTCTAAGTATGGGGAACCCCCAAAATTTATTGTTTTTTTTTCTATTTTTGTGTGAAAATCTTAATGCGGTTCACAGAGTACATCTACTTACCAAGTTTCAACAGTAGCTCTTATAGTTTCGGAAAAAAGTGGCTGTGACATACGGACGGACAGACAGACAGACAGACAGACATGACGAATCTATAAGGGTTCCGTTTTTTGCCATTCGGCTACGGAACACTAAAAACGGGCTTTATACATTCAAAATTTTACTTCAACAAATATCCATAAAGCAACGTCTGATTCCATTAACTATCTTGTTGCGGAAAATCTTGAAAAGGAAATTATAAAAGTAACAAGCCACTCGAGTTGGGAACACTGGTTTGTTGAACTGAAACAGTTTTAAATCATAATATTAGTTCGCTAAGCCGGCAGCGTTTAAGGGTATAAGCTGGAAACTTTAAATCAACCTCGTTAAAGTTACGAGCTGTTGATTCTCTAGAACAGTTCACGGATTTTGTTCATATTTGGCCACTCTATAGTAGAGATGCGATTGAATAATAATATTTTTAACGATATCATCAATTTTATGAAATTATTATTATGATGTTCTCAGGCAACGTTAGGCAACGTTTTGGAGACTATTGTGTAAGGTGAATTTCTACCTATACAAATAAATAAAATTGGAGTATCTGTTTGTAATATTAAAATAACCGCTTTTTACTAAGTGCATTTGGATATATACACGGTACATATACCAAAACAACATTTTTTTAAATTTTTGTCTGTCTGTCTGTCTGTCTGTTTGTTTCGGCTAATCTCTGAAATAGTTGCACCGATTTTGACAGGACTTTCACTGGCAGATAGCTGATGATACAAAGAGTAACTTAGGCTACTTTTATTTTAGAAAAAAAAAGTTTGTTAGGCGATACGAAGTTCGCCGAGTCAGCTAGTTATGACATAAAAATATTACGATACTATAAGCCATTTCCATTAGTATCATCAAATTTTTGCCTAAGAAAATAACCAACTTCTACAAAATAGCGTTTGACGAGCACTAATTTTGATTAATATGAGACCAATGGAAGTATATACTTTGTCTATCAATATATCTATAAATATATCAATATCTATCAATGTTATCAAAAAAAATCCAAATTGGTTGATGAATGACGCAGTTGTAAGGCGACACCTGGTGCACAGCCTTGTCTGTAGTTCTGTAAGAAGCATGGAAGCCTCACACCCTTGTCGTTTTAATGCGTATGCCCAGGTGGAATTTATGTATTCATACAGCGTCCCACCTAAAACCAGGTGAGGTTCTGATAAGCTCAAGGTTTGTTACCCGGCTCTTTGATTTATCTGCCACGCGTTAGGTTACAAGAGGAACGCGATAAGTTTTTGTTTCTGTTAATGCGTTACTGACTAATTAATAATTATATTATTGACAGTGCGAGGGTGCAGATCCTCCACACTAATAAGTAGTAGGTAAGGTTCTAAGGGCGGGGTAAGTAATGAAGTAAGGAGCAACTCCGATTTTTAAAAGTATTGTATTGATTTAAAACAGTATCCAAATTAATAATAAGAAGCACTGTTAAGAAAAACTGTATAAAGTAAAACTGTAAAAAGTAAATGTATTGCAAAATAAAAATAAAGTAGGTACATATATACAACATTTCCGAAGGGAACCCAGCTGACAGATCCCTTTCTTCTTTGAAAATCCAAAATGTCAATATTTAAAAATTTAAAAGAAAAATGCATCTGCCAGCCAAGGAGTATTGAAAGAGGTATTACACCTCGTTACAGCAGTTAATCACGACTGCGTTGCTTTGGGTGATGTGATTATTCAAATGGACATAACATTTTTATTAATGCACCGATTGAAATAAAACACTAAATGTTTAGTACATGCTACCTACAAGTTTGTAAGCTTACTAGTTACTACTGTAATTATAATCTAAATTTTACTAACAAAAATTAACCGACTTCAAAGTCTCAAAAACTACTTTTCAGATCTCATTAAAATTTATGTGGGACCACATGACAGCCACCAGCTTTCGATTAAAAAAACAATCATCAAAATCGGTTCGCCCAGTCCAAAGTTCTGAGGTAACAAACATAAAAAAAATACAGTCGAATGGGAACCTCCTCCTTTTTTTGAAGTCGGTTAAATAGTTAAGTTAAAAGGCAAATCGATAAACAGAATAATTCTTGACAAAAAATAACCGACTTGAAAATAACTCAAAAACTACTCAACAGATCTCGCTCAAATTAAAGTGGGACTACATGACAAGCACCAGCTTTCGATTAAAAAAAGAATCATCAAAATCGGTTTACTCAGTCGAAAGTTCTGAGGTAACAAACATTAAAAAAATACAGTCGAATTGAATACCTCCTCCTTTTTTGAAATCGGTTAAAAATAATCAAAAAATAACTGTTATGAAATCCATTGTGTTAATAAATAACCAGAAATAATAGTTCTACACAGTTATCACAAAACTATTATGTATAGAAAAGTAACATGTTGTTTTTCTCCAGAAAATGAGATCCTTACGTTTACTAGTCATTCCATCCATCCATCAGCCTTTGTAGGTCCACTGCTGGACATAGGCCTCCCCTAACTCGCGCCACTCTGACCGGTCCTGAGCCTTCTGAACGTTTACTAGTAGTAATTATTATAACCGGCTGTATTGGAAAAGGTTAGGTTAGGGTTTCTTAAACCTAATTTAATAGCGCTATAAAGAGTCCCAAATCTTATTCTGAAGTCCTAAAGCCACAGCATCAATGAGTTATCGCAAAGCTGCAGATTTAATTGCAATCACGCTAAATTATTGTACTAAGTCATACAACGTCAAAAATACACTATTACCGATCAAAACGCACGCAGCACCAGTCCACTCTAGTTGATTGGTACTTATTGAATTTAATAATGTTTACGTCAAAATCGCGTTATAAATTGGCTATTCATATTCATTGGCAGGGAATTTCAACACAATATTAACAACTGCGTTCTATTCTGTCGAATAGTTTGCGTTATAATTCATAGAATGAAATTTTAGGTACGAAGCATTTTAGTTATGGAAAAGCAGGATATGGATGTATTTTTTACGTAAGAGCAGACTAGACCAGACATGGTAAGTGGGAAGCGTCGCCAACGGACATCAGTAACTCCAAAGACATCAGCAACCCTTTGCCAACTACGGAAGAAGCAGGGGCCCCGTACTATTTTTGCTATTCGACACTGGAATCGGATCACGTAAAATGTCACAGAAGCTATTACACATCAATAGAGTATTTATTTAATTAAACCACTTAACTAAGGTTCAGAGAGTTAACAGTTGATTGCCAACTTAAATATTAATTTAACCTAAATGCCTAAAGTATGTTTCCGACCAGATTAAACGTATGCAGAACAGCAGATATACAGATAGATTTATTTAAAGTGTCCACAAAGAAGACAAGCACTTAATAATTTTGCTAGTAAGAATGATACCTCTGGTAAAAAGAGCTGATTTAATAATAATAGATGCATATTATACCTATAGGGTACGAGCACATACGTTTATAGGTTCCGTTTATCTACATATACCTACTAACATTATAAAGAGGAAATATTTGATTGTTTGCATTGAATAGGCTCCGAAACTACTGAACCGTTTAAAACATTCTTTCACTGTTGGGAAGCTACACTATTCCCGGATGACATAGGCTATATTATATTTCCAAAAAAAATAGGGATCCTTAATAAAACTCCAATAATGTAACCCAAGGTGTAAAAAAAAATAAGAAAACCGAAGCAAAGCGAGGGCGGTTACTCGTTTAATAGTAATAGATGAATCTAACATAATGCATAATTCATTGATTCTATTTATGTAAGTTTAACATTAAACATTCGAATCGCTTGGCCCCGACGAATGGCGAAGTCTAATACTCCGAAGCGAAGGTATACTGCTTCCATCTAAAAGAGTTCAGCATTAAAGCAGTTACAGTAACAACTTCGTAAATCACAGTAAACACATTTTACGGGTAACTTTAGCGAAAACCCGACTTCTCAGTGTTTGAATCGTAAAAGGCCGATTTGCTTTAAACTCACGTCCCGTAAACCGCGATCTTTATCGGAATAACAGCTGAAAGGTGTCCCGGGGGAACTTTTAGAATGCATACGTTCCGAGATGTCCACTACGCTACTTGGCCGAAGTTCGCCTTCCACTTCTACACTTTGCCGACCACTTTCAAACTTAGCCAATTGTTTTCGACATTTGTTCACTTGTGAAGATCCTTTGCTCTTTGTCTATCGTCGACTATATGCGAATAGAGATTCCTTTGTTTTACTCTATAACAAGTTTCTGTATTTCTTTGTCGTGAAAAAATAATTTTTACACTGGAAATAAACATTGGACTTCAATGTTGGTTTTTAACGTACGATCACAGAAGAAATAACAGTACTTTTAATAAGGTATGATGTTTGATGACGGGTTCGGACCATTGTAGTAGAAAGTTTAACGAGCTGATTTAATAGGTTGTAGGTGCAAAATATATTTGATTGACATCGATGATGCAACCGCCAACATGACGAAAAAGCGGCCAAGTGCGAGTCGGACTCGCCCATGAAGGGTTCCGTAGCAGCAAGTAACATAATATAAAAGTTCTTGTATTTCGTTGTAACTTTGATCAATGTTTTTTGCGGTTTACGATTTATGACATATTAAAAAAAAACTACTTACTAGATCTCGTTCAAACCAATTTTCGTTTGAAGTTTGCATGGTAATGTACATCATATATTTTTTTTTAGTTTTATCATTCTCTTATTTTAGAAGTTACAGGGGGGGGGGGGGCACACATTTTATCACTTTGGAAGTGTTTCTCGCGCAAACTATTCAGTTTAGAAAAAAATGATATTAGAAACCTCAATATCATTTTTGAAGACCTATCCATAGATACCCCCCACACGTATGGGTTTGATGAAAAAAACATTTTTGAGTTTCAGTTCTAAGTATGGGGAACCCCCAAAATTTATTGTTTTCTTTCTATTTTTATGTGAAAATCTTAATGCGGTTCACAGAATACATCTACTTACCAAGTTTCAACAGTATAGCTCTTATAGTTTCGGAAAAAAGTGGCTGTGACATACGGACGGACAGACAGACAGACAGACAGACAGACATGACGAATCCATAAGGGTTCCGTTTTTTGCCATTCGGCTACGGAACCCTAAAAAGGGTCGTACTCAGAATATGGTGTAGTAACTGATAGGTTCTTACCAGCCATTACCAGGACGATTTTTTAGATGAACAAAAAAATCTTCAATGAAAAACAATCGTTTCTGACTCATCCACAAGCTATGAAACTAAGACGATAGCCGACTGTTAGACCAGAGGATAGAATGCGGCAAACAAGTTTTCTATTCCAACAAACTTTTCTGGTCATCTTGCAGCCGTCGTAACGCGCTAGGAATATTACTGTCCTACTGCCTGGCTGAAACGTTTAGTTGGGAAACTCGTTTAATTCCAGGCAAGTCTTGAGGAAGTATCTAAAGTTTTTTGTTAATAGTTACTTAAGCGATCATCATTATTCATGTGGATTCTCTCATGTGAAGTTACTATTGCTGTCGAGTCATATACGTTACCCCCCTATTCATAAAAACAAGCAAAGTTATAGAAGGCTTATGAAGTGTTTTGTTTCTTTCACTCTAATGAAAAACGATAAAGATAAAAGATATTAACATATGACAGGTCGTGAGAGTTTATGTACATTTATTCCGTATTTAGTTTACTTTAATATTTTAAAGGTTATCAATATTTTTTTATTTTAAAAGGAACAATATCGTCTCATGCGTTGAGTACGTTTTATGCGTGTTGACATCATAAAACTAACCGAATTATTTGATAGAAATTGTTTAGGTCAATGTTATTTGTCTATATATTATATTGTAACATTATAAATGTTGATACTTAATAAGCAGACCATTAAAAAACTTTTATACATTCTTAACAACTTCTACTTACATTCTTATATCCAAATCTACAATAATTTCAACAAAAACGCGTGTCTTCTTGCCATTAAAACCAGCAAACTTAAATCTTTTCTGTAATTCTGTTGATAAGAACTTCCAAACTAAGTTGTCAAGCTACGCTTAGTACTATTTTAACATTAATATACAGTTAACAGTTAAAGTATCGTTATAATGTCAACATTATTAAGTTGTCAAGCCATAAATATCGTTAATTACTTTTATACCGTCATGCATGCTGATTATAATTATTAACTCTTTTTTTGTTTTTGAACAAGTTTCGTCTTTCTCTAGCAGTGTTCCCATTACAGGGCAGATTGGGACTCCTAATGTAGAAATAATGGAAGAAGCCTGAGCTTTATTTTACAAGGGTTGTTTAAGGGCATTTTCATCTTCGACTCGAAGACTTTTGAGTCTATTCCAGCCTAGCTTTGGAGAACTTGGAAATTCCAGCAAAGAAAGAAGTATTGGACTCTTTTATTGCCCTTGCCTAGGCAAAAATGCTTGAGTTACTAAAGATACCCACATCAAAACATGCTTAGTTAGTTCCAATACCTAGTTATTTAGGTATATTTTATTGTGACCCATTTGAAATAAGATTAATACTGTATATTACCTCAAATTAATAATAATACAATGGTGAAGAGAACATTCAAATTAGCTAAGCCTTTTTTGAGATAACAAACAGAAAGATATGCAAAACAATGCAATATACCACTCCCAATAATAGTTTTTCTGCCATTTACAGTTTTATTATAATTATGTATACAATGGGTTATCACGAAATAGAAATATCGAAAGGGTAGATAATAGTGATTTCAATTTTATCTAAAAATCGATAATTTGGATTGCGTCCAAACCCGGCCTTACTTTATAGCGTCGTAATGCATTGATAAAATATACGTTAATATTTTAAAAAGGTGGATGTGGCTATTTACACATACTTTTCACGTAATTTTATGTGGCCATAATCGACCACACAGACTTGAAATTGAAATTTGAAAACTCTTAAGAAGGAACATTTGTATCACGTTAATAAATAACAATTAATTTTATGATATGAATACAAAACCCAACACAAAAAAAAATACATTCTGTTCACAATTACTTAGTTTACAATAGTTTGCAATGGCGAAAATTGTTTACGATAATAACGCATTAACTCAAAACTTAATGCACCTATATGGATCTACGTACAAACAGCTTGTGCGACAAATTCAAAGCCTTTAACTGAATAAATTATTTTATTACCGTATAAAATACCGGTAATCAGATTGCTCGGAGTGAATATTTCACCCGATAAGAATCGGCATCAGCAGAAAATCTAAAGGAAAGCGATTTTCACTCGTATCTTACTCTGCGGCGACCCCACTGCTCCCAAAGTGCTTACGTTTGTTATCGAGACAATCGATTAAGTATCAAATCATCGCAATCCCGTTCTAACACGCCTTCCTAAAAGGTTACTTGAAGCCGTAAAAAGTTAATAGAGAACCCAATTTATGTGACTTTTACGTAACGTTTCGTTTTACGGAACGAAATGCAGTTTGTTTCGTTAGGAATTTTCTAGAATGAAACGTACGTCGTGTAGATGAAGGGTTAATAAGTCCCACGCAAAGAAGTCCCTGAATCTAATTTTGTCAAAGTACCTATTTAAGTTTCCACAACTTTAAATGATACACTATTTTTTTAAAGCAGTCGAATAATTAATTGTTCCAGATCGTAATGATTCATTTTTATTTTTTCAGTGACAAGAAAATTCTTATGACTATATTTACACCACAATCATAGAAGACAATAATATGCCACAGTTACAAATTCACGAATCGTCAAAAATAACGATTACATCAGAAAAGTACGATATGAACTGTCCATACAAATGAAATCACAACTTTGCTCAAACATGTGAATAAATATATGTATTTGTCTTAAACGAGTCTCAAACTTTTACGTAACACTCCTTTTTACAAAACTGCTGTTTGTAATTTCGTCAGTTGAGGATTTTCCAATCGAATAGAACTTTATGTTCTTTTTTGAAATTTTATTACAGACGCCATTGCAACATTGTCACGATTATGGGCGAATAAGTGCGTATAGGGCAATGCGTGGAGACATTCGATTTTATGTGGTCCCATTAATTCCAAACACGCTCGACCGGCGCCTATGGTTTGGTCCAGTTGCTTGATCAACGAGACAAAGGGTAATGAAAATTTTTAGATTTTCGTTATAAAAAATATAGATATGTTTGCGAATATTTTCCACATTATATACACAATAACACAAACCTTGAACACAACCTAAAGAATTGCAATTGTAAAATGACCAAAGATATAATTATGTATTTTATTTTAGAGTATTTTAAAAGTAATGAGATTATACTACAAAACATGGTACGTGATGAAACACATAACATACAATAAAATGAGAGATAAATATTTATGGTTATGTTATCAAAATCCAAAGTGTTCGCCAGGGATCTGTCTATTGGGCAAAGTCAGCTTACGAGATTGAAGACCGAGTCCGCCACCATGGTTTCGTCGAAACCGGAAGTTCTGAGAGAGACTGAGAGATACTACGGACGGTTGTATGCCTCCTCTCAAGCTCCACCTCCTAGCGAGGAGAGCGATAAGAGAGCTAAACTGACCCGACACTACACAGAGGATATCCCGGACGTCAGCCTGTATGAGATTAGAGAGGCTCTCAAACAGCTTAAAAACAACAAGGCACCGGGAGATGACGGAATCACAACCGAGCTTCTAAGAGCTGGAGGGAAACCCCTTCTAGTGGCGCTCCAAAAACTGTTCGATTCCGTCATTAACACTGGAACTACCCCGGAAGCGTGGGGCAGAAGTGTGTTGACGCTGTTCTTCAAGAAGGGCGATAAAGCCCTTTTGAAGAACTACAGGCCCATTGCACTTCTGAGCCACGTTTATAAGCTGTTTTCGAGGGTGCTCACAAATCGCATTGCACGCAGGCTTGACGACTTCCAGCCTCCCGAACAAGCAGGATTCCGAAAAGGCTACAGCACCATAGACCACATACACACACTGCGGCAGATTATACAAAAGACCGAGGAGTATAATCTGCCGTTGTGTGTTGCCTATGTGGACTATGAGAAAGCCTTTGATTCTATCGAGACCTGGGCAGTACTAAATTCTTTCCAGCGGTGCCGGATCGACTACCGGTATATCGAGGTGTTGAAGTGTTTGTACTCATCTGCCACCATGTCCGTCAGAGTACACGACACAGCAACGAACCCCATCCAAGTTGGGGAAGAAAGGTCCTCGAATGGCGCCCACGTCTCGGAAAAAGGAGCATAGGACGTCCCCCGACCAGGTGGACTAACGACCTGAAGAAGACAGCGGGCATGCGCTGGATCAGAAGGCTCAGGACCGGTCAGAGTGGCGCAAGTTAGGGGAGGCCTATGTCAGGCAGTGGACCTCTAAGGGCTGATGGATGGATGGATGGATGGATATCAAAATCCGAAAGCAACGAAAATAGTAAGTAACAAATCAATATACGCATGAAGTACAACAATGTTTATTTTAAAGCGTCACAAACATCAAAACAGTGTCGTAAAACAAAATTTAAAATCAAAAGCAAGTTAGCTAACACTGGCCGTCGCCAACCCACCGTCCCGCCAACCGGTTACAGCGGTTAAAATGAATAAATAATCGAGTTTCCGAATTTAGGGCAAATCTTCACGTAACGAGTTGAAAACAAATAAAGCCGAGTGAAACTGGGGGTCGGAACTTATTATGCCGGGCAATAAATAATAAAGCGGGGGTAGAGTTATTCCAGTCCTGCGGGAACGGGCAAGTTTTAATCCAAATGCTGTAACCCAGGCGACAGTGTGGACTGCCGAGGCGAAACACCTCAACAGCTTGGATACATCAACGTTTAGATTAACGGGAAGTGTAAAGGATTTTATAGGCGCAAAGTTTATCCCAGATTTAAATTTTTAATCGGTACTTAAAGTACAAATTAAATTACATCGTCATTGCATCTGTTTTGACAATGTGCGGAGGTGCGGAGTTACTTCATACACCCTTGAAAACATTAATAATTATGTAAAACTTTAGTGTGCAGGTTTTTTTACGACCTAAATAATTTTCTAATTCGGTCGCTAATATAACTGACGGAGTTCTAAAGTAGTTTTGGAGTCGGATAAAAAAGCCCCAATCCCACAATTGTGCAAAAAACACTTTTCTCCTTCAAAACTAGCAGTAGCAAACATTACAAACATCAATCTAGCCTAGACTAGAGTTATCTCGTTTCTAATGCCGGCATCAATTACGTAACTCCACTGTTTGGTTTAAGGTTTAAACGCTGTTAGTCGCGAGCAATTCTCACTTGTCGACGGAACACAATAAATCGGTCGGTTTAGAATCCCTCGTTACCTTTGGAACACCTTGGTGCTTGTGCCAAGTTGTAAGTTACTGACAAAATTGTAAAGTGCCACATAAAGTTAAAGCGAAATACGAATGCACATTTTAGTAGGTTTACTAGATATGCTGTGTATTTAACTCAATGCTTCAAATGTTTTTAGTAATATAACTGACATGACTGAATAGAAATTAGCTTTGTAATTTTTATGTGGATCGGTGTGTTTATTACGCAAGAGCCTCAGTTCGAATCCTGCACGCACCTCTAATTTTCAAGAGTTACGAGTACGTGCATATTAAAAGGCAATCACTTGCTTCGCTGAAGGAAAATATCTTGAGGGGAGAGGTGTAAAGTCTGTCAATCCGTACTTTGCTAGCGTGGTGGACAATTGGCAAGTTACCTCGTAAGTTATCATCTTGGGTAGCTCCCATTTGTTCTATTGAACATAATGTCAGAAAAGACCTCCACCTATGGACAGTAACAGTGAAGGAAACACCAACGTGTTGCCTACGAAGTCTGAAGCAAGATACAAAGCAAAATACAAAGTCATAATATCCGCCAACTGAAGTATAATGTCATAGAACAGCCATCTCAAACAAAATGTGTGTCCCGCCGGGAGGTTCTATTTTCAAACTGAGCCCCCGTTCTCCTTTCAAAATCAAACGAATCCATTGAAAATTGAAGCCGATCGGCGCCAATTCATTGGGACATACATCGTGTTCGCGGTGTAGGTTCTATATGCTGGTAATAATACTTCAATGTACCCGCCACCCCACTAGCAGATTGCATAGGAAAGTTATAGAAATTGTATGATACAGCTCCAGATTAATCCTTTAGCTCACTTCTGTGAACAGAGGAGATTGCTTCGAGGATTAGTTTTAATAAACGCGCAACGACTAATGAAGTTTGCGGAGCTTCCAAGTTGAATACTGGTTCGATTAAGGTGTGCAAGATGGATGTGTAGCGGCTCCGAGCGATCAGTCAGATGGAGGGATTAGGATGGCGCCTCGGCAGCACGGCTTTATCGTTGCTACGTGAGCGAGCCTCGCTTCTTGTTAAGCCTTCCCGTTCTATTTTAATTGTAAACGAGTATATTTATTATCATCACAGCCTCTGAATATCTGATAGTTTATTGCGTTGGATTTTGTATTAGTTATTTTTTAATTATCGGTAAAATATCTGAGGTTATTGAAGGTATACTTAATTTGGCGCGTTTGGAATAAATATATGAGTGAAATTTTTACGATGCGTGTGCACACCGACAGCCAAAAAGCGACATGATGAAGTTAGCTGTTAACTGGTTCCTTTTACAAACAAAGAGTTGTGGCAAACGGGATGAAATCTTTAGCTATTTTGGTTCCGTTACGCCAAAGAAGTATAACTTCTTACATGCGTACATAAGTACACACACATGTTTATTTTTATGTTGTGTTAATTTTGAGGTCATTTGTCCTGTTATGTTTTGATGCCAGCCAAGAAAGCAAAGAGAAGAAAGAATTAAACATGATCTGATTTTCACTGAAGCCCAGGATGACGGTCAAGTGTAAATGTGTCGGCCAAGAAGAAATGTTTGTTTTTAGGGTTCCGTAGCCGAATGGCAAAAAACGGAACCCTTATGGATTCGTCATGTCTGTCTGTCTGTCTGTCTGTCTCTCTGTCTGTCCGTCCGTATGTCACAGCCACTTTTTTCCGAAACTATAAGAGCTATACCATTGAATCTTGTTAAGTAGATGTATTCTGTGAACCGCATTAAGATTTTCACACAAAAATAGAAAAAAAAACAATAAATTTTGGGGGTTCCCCATACTTAGAACTGAAACTCAAAAAAGTTTTTTTCATCAAACCCATACGTGTGGGGTATCTATGGATAGGTCTTCAAAAATGATATTGAGGTTTCTAATATCATTTTTTTCTAAACTGAATAGTTTGCGCGAGAGACACTTCCAAAGTGGTAAAATGTGTGTCCCCCCCCCCCCTGTAACTTCTAAAATAAGGGAATGATAAAACTAAAAAAAATATATGATGTACATTAGCAAGCAAACCTCCAACGAAAATTGGTTTGAATGAGATCTAGTAAGTAGTTTTTTTATACGTCATAAATCGTAAACCGCAAAAAACATTGATCAAAGTTACAACAAACTACAAGAACTTTTATATTAATTATGTTACTTGCTGCTATGGAACCCTTCATGGGCGAGTCCGACTCGCACTTGGCCGCTTTTTTCTGCTGCTACTTGCTATGTTGCATATTGGAGATGATTAGTGAAGAAGAAACAATTATCCTGCTGGATCTTCTTTCTTATTCCGTCCTTCTTTATTCTTGGCAAAACAGAGATTCTCTGAAACTTATCAAAATAAATCTTTGTTCTTTTATCTATCTTGAATGTTAATATCGAATTAATACGTAAACTCTTTGTAAAAACTTAAATCCGGCTAAGTTCGCAAACTTTCCCAGCGAGGGAAAACTCGCTACAAGAAATTCCCATTATGGAGGCGCTGCAACTCATCGCTGAGAGGATTTCAGGGTGTGATCGGATTCAAACACAGGTATAAAAACAAACAGACATACCCTACGCGAAGACGTATAGGATCTTTGATATGAGTAATGAAGTTGTTGCTTTATAAGTTTAAGGCTTACAGTTTCAAATAAAACAGTTGATTTAATTCCCAGAGAATTTTCGATTAAAATTCGATTTTTTTAACATAAAATAAGTTAATGATGCAGTCGAAAATTGTGAGCGCACTAGCATAGTAAAAACCTATTCACTCTCTTCTACTAGATTCCTTGCTCTTAACTTGACAATGATAAGCAATCTACATTATTACAATCGATGATCAATAGTGATAGACTCACCAACCCTATTAATCCCGATCATCATCAATTTGTCGATTAAAGATTATCCTAAACTAATTAATGACCTCAGACGTTGTTATCTCGTTCTAATTAGAACGTAAGGAACGACAAGTAATGGATCGTTAATTGAACGTTCGCTGATCGTTAGACCTCATCGACGATTCAACACGCCGGTCATTCCGGAGATTTGCATTTAAACTGCAGGGTCTTACCGACCCGGCGTTGTAGGGTTGAATTAAACAAGCAGCGGGTTTTCATTAAACGGTTAAAAAGAAAAGAATAATATACATTTTGGCTTAAACCGCAGATCTGTCCGTGTAATTGAGGAGATTTAAAGCGACCATGCTACATTGCGAATTGGGAAAGGGATTCAGCCTTACAATAAAAAATAAAGATATGGAGTCAACAATCGGTTGCTAACCAATGATATTAAAAAAATATAGATACGTTAGGCCCTTACAAATCAACCAAAAAATCTGTTCCGAAAAGAGCTACAACACACACACGTTTATCTTTTGTTTCACAACACCAATCACATTGGTATAATACACGAAGGCATTTTAACGCTGTATGTCCAATGTGAAGCACTTCTGACAACAACAAAAGCGTGCGTATCGTCTTGTATCAGACCGACTACAAGCAGAACGGTCAATTGCCTGTTCTTACGCTCTTCATAGTTGGCGCATCACAATCATGCTGATAGCGCCTTTGCCCTTTACAATCTTAACAAATCGTCTATACGTCTATACTCTATACAAATAAATAAAATTGGAGTGTCTGTTTGTAATATAAAAAAAACCGCTTTTTAATAAGTGCATTTGGATGTATACACGGTACATATACCAATACAACATTTTTTATAATTTTTGTCTGCCTGTCTGTTTGTTCCGGCTTATCTCTGAAATGCTTGGACCGATTTTGACGGGAATTTCACTGGCAGATAGCTGATGAAACAAGTAGTACTTAGGCTACTTTTATTTTAGAAAAAAATAGTTTGTTAGGCGATACGAAGTTCGCCGGGTCAGCTCGTTTTACGTAAAACTTTAATACCAAATGAAACTAACAGCAACAGATACAACGTGTCACGGCCAACTGACGTGATTCGTTCAACCGATTTGCATCTGAAGCGTAAGCCCGGAGTTGTCCGCCATTTGGATCGCGGTCTTTTCGACCGTGACAATACTGCGCGGTTGAATAATTTGGCCTTAGTATTGGTGGGTTATACGCCCCAACTCAGAGTCACTAACTTTTACTTAAATCGCTCCTTAGTACAGAATTTGTATGGTGATTCTTTACTATGGAGCGATTTAAGTAACCGTTAGTGACTCTGAGTTGGGGCGATAGTGTTGTTATAGTGGTGAAATTACGTGAACATTTTGTCATAGATCTTGATTGTTTGTACATGTTATTTTGGGATGTAGCGCCCAATTTTTCCCGATTCAAATTTCTGACTCGCTGGGATTCTTCGAATGGGGGTAAAAATTACGCCAGGTAGTCGTTCATAATAATGGTTTCACACGTGCTTTTTTAACTGTCAACTCATCGTCAATGACTGGCAAACCGATGTCCGTTGAAAAAAAATGTTTTTAACAATTTGTATTCCATGTTTAACTTTAACCTTATTTATTATCACATGACTTATTGTAAAAAATAATATTGCTCCGCATAAAACGTAATTAACTGTTAATAAGTTATTATACAATTAGCAATTATCTTTCCGTCCTCGCAGATTAATTTGGTTCATAAATAATTTTATGTTAATACGATATTGTTTGCAAAATTATTGTTCGATCAGTGAATCACTTGTAGCAATTGAAAACATAATCGTTGAGGCGGATAAATTAATTGAATAATTAAATTGGGAAGCGTCAGCCTGTTGGTGAATTTGAGCTGAAAAACGAGTGGCGCTTGCAAAGGCATATTCTGGTTTGTTGTTTTTTAATCGACTTTAAAAAAGGAGGAGGTATTCAATTCAACTACATTTTTTTTATGTTTGTTACCTCAGAACTTCGACTGGGTGAACCGATTTTGATGATTGTTTTTTTAATCGAAAGCTGGTGCTTGTTATGTAGTGCCACTTTGAGCGAGATCTGACGAGTAGTTTTTGAGTTATTCCTAATTTTGAAGTCGGTTATTTTTTGACAAGAATTATTAACCAACCATAAAGCGCTATATCTTTTTTGTTATGAATTTATACAAAGTTTGTAGGTATATTATTATACACTCAAATATTTTTTTTATTGTTTCCAAAACAAATGTCAATAATTATTCTTTTTTAGTTACTTTTAGTTATTGGAGTTTATTGGAGTTTACTCCTTAAGAATATAAACCCGGGATATAAAAATTTAAGGGTAGTAAAATCAAATTCCTGCTCAAACCATCAGCCAAGAATCTAGATGGACTGATTTGACGATAACGTCATGTTATAATAAATTGAACAATTAGTTTAAATAAATGTATCAAGCATGCTTTCAGTAATATAAAAAATGCGTTCATTTACCCTAATTTACTAATCTATATAATTTATAATCGTTCGTGAGGAGTAAACTCCGGTGGTGCGTTGGAGTCAACTCCACAACACACATTTTTGTTATATTTGGCAATTTAATTACAAAAAATATATATAAAAATTACATGTTTACTCAGAGATGTAACCAGGATCCGAACCTAGAAAACCTTAATAAAAAGATGCATTTTTATCACATTTATTGAGCGAGTAAGGGTTATAATGTGTTACAGCCAAAATATTAAACATTATAAAAACTTCAATAATTAATTAAAACTCTCGCTTTAAGTTTTACCTTGAGAGACATAATCTATTATACAAATTATGAGAACAATATTGAGCGATATATCTGATATCCCTTGGTCCTTCGAGCAGGCTAAAATAGAAGGTCTACGAGGAACGCTATAACATATTCATACGTCATAACGTCTAGGTTATGAAGAGGGACTATGGGCGAGTTTATTTACATTCACGTCACTACAACTGAAATGTTCGATAACAAATGTAAATTTCCCTATGGCGCCAGTTGTTTGGCGCCAAATTCTTAGAAAAGTTGTGGGGGACTTCTGGAGAGGATGTTTAGTTTTTAAATGTTTTTATGTAATATAGTTTGTAGTGACCGAAGTGAGGGGCTCGGGTTTGATTCCCGATAGACATTTGAAGACAAATAACTATTTGTTGTCGGGTCGTGTTATCTTATTTGTGCTGTCCATGCTACCAGTGATGGGCGACGTAGGGATTCCAAGAAGGTATGAATGTATACGCGTTTGTTTAAAAATCCACTGCAAAGCGGACAGACCTCATAATAACAGGTGGTCACGACCACCATTTTAATAATTATAATTAAACTTACTTTTACACTTCCAAACACACAATTTTTTTTAATTTCAGAATTATTGACTGTTGATTAAAATTGTTTTCACCAGAATAGGACTCAATTGACATTCAAAGGGTGATCAGTACAGTGCGGTGTGCCGTCCAATATTTACGTAAACACAGCTTTTTCGCGCACTACCCCACCCCAGTACGAACAGCATTCATACCCCAGTGCCTACTGCATACCTATACAGAAAAGTTATATTGCCAACCACCACACTACAACAGTGTGGATTGGTGGAGGGTGGTCACTAAATCTAATACCTTTGAATGAGCAATTGTTGTATATATATTCTGAGTCTCGGAAACATCTCCAACGATTTTCATGCAATTTAGTATGCAGGGGGTTTCGTGGGCAATAAATCGATCTAGCTAGGATTAATTTTTAGAAAATGTCATTTTATCCGTGTTTTAGGCAATGAAAAACTGCTACAATAGACTCTTCCTGATAACTATTTGCGAGTAGCAACACTAAAGCTACTTCAGTAGATGGCGTTGTTAAGCAGCACTAAGCCAATGATTTCCAAAAAACACGATTTACCAAAAAAAACACCGAGCAAAGCTCGGTCATCCGGGTACTATTATTACGAGCCAACACCTCATTAGTTAATCCCTTAACTATGTAAATAGCGAAAAACATCATATGGACTGCAAACCCTAGCCTTTCCCTGACCTCTTCCTTATCCCTAAAACTCACGTAATCAAAACAAACGATGTGTTACTTAGACATAATACGTAAGAGATCGGTACCTTACTTCAGACGCTCGATCGTTAAAAATGAAAAACATGGCCTGTGCATGAAAAAAATATGATATTGTGCGGTGTGGAAACGTGCCCGAGGCGCTAGTCATGGGGATGTGCCGACGACAGGCCCCTGTACCCTGTCATAGGTTTTGTATCAGATTTATAATATCATAAGTTGAAAATCTATTTTAATAATCGAGTTCAAACAAAGGAAAAGGTTCTCAATTCCGTTGTTTTTTAACCGACTTCAAAAAATCAGGAGGTATTCAATTCGACTGTTTTTTATGTTTGTTACCTCAGAACTTTCGATTGGGTGAACCGATTTTGATGATTCTTTTTTAATCGAAAGCTGGTGCTTGTCATTAATCGATTTGGAAATTTCTTTTTTTCAGTCCACCATATTCCCATACTCATCAATTTAAGTTCTGATAATGGGTTCCATGAGGTATGGAAAAGTTTCTGTTTATCGGCGGCATAGCGCAGAGACTCTTAGTGCTAGAAATATGTTATTTCTCCTGGATATACGCCATATTTATTATTTTAACAAAGTGCTAGAATAAAATATACATTTTCTTTAAAGCTGTAGTATCTTAAATTCACAATTTGAAACATATCCTGCATTTCAACACTGTTTTTCGTCTTCCGATCAAACCTCAGAACGAGCATCATATTTCTCAGTTGTTCACGCCACGTTTTTCATTTTAACGATTGAGGCACGCGTGGTGCAGACATTGGAAGAAAACCCGATGCTATATTGCACTTTTTATACGTCGTGCTGAACCTATCTATACTAATATATAAAGAGGAAAGATTTGATTTTTTGTTTGCATTGAATAGGCTCCGAAACTACTGAACCGATTTGAAAAATTCTTTCACTGTTGGGAAGCTACACTATCCCCGAGTAACATAGGCTATATAATATTTTCAAAAAAATTAGGGATCCCTAATAAAACTCCAATAATGTAACCCAAGGTATAAAAAAATAAGAAAACCGAAGCAAAGCGAGGGCGGTTACTCGTGGTGAAATAAAACGGTAGATACAAACGTGGAACCATTATTATATGTGTCACCTGTTATCAACTTCAATGTTACAAGTCGCTACCAACTAGTCTACAGGGTCGAATAAATAAATAAATTAAATTAATAGTAAAGAATAAATATTTACAGCAAATATTTAATTAACTGATAGACAGGATACAATCGTTTGTTCGCACTTTGACGGATTCCCAAAAGGTCGAATTCTTTTATACATTAAGGAAATGATCAGATATTCAATGCACAGATGCAACTAATAACGAATGAAATAAGCATCGTTCATTTTTTAGACAAATTACGTTAGTTTTAATTGACTTATCATATTATTTTTCATTTCATTAAATTACATCCTTGATGCAGTGGGTGCACGGGTAAACACGAATTACCCGTTCACCCACCGGTGGGTGAAGCCAGTGGGTGCACGGGTAACGGCTCAAATTATCACAACATTAGTCAAGAATATGTTGGCAGGCATTATTTTGTACATGTAATAGAACTTATGTTTTTTTCTTCTACGAATCTTTGTAACATAACTATCTAGTTATGTACACATTTCTGAATACATACGATTTAATATACATTATTTATTCCCGTCTTAATAAGGTGCAGACGCCTAGTTTCAATCTAGATAAATTAATAAACAGTTAGCATTTTATTACGAATTTTGATAAGTCTCTAAAAATGCATTAACATTTTTATAAAAAAAAAACATCCTGCATTTTGTAATTCTTTCTCACCTGAACAAAATAATTTCCGTAGAATGCTAACGGTTTACCCGGACCCATTTCTCAATACGGTCCAGCCTTACTCAAGGCATCCTTTAAATTAACTACGCTAGTACAGCAGTTAAGTAATGTTCCAGCTACAATATAAATTAACCTAACGCAACTTACTTAACCGTGAGATAGGTGAATGGCCACTTCGCACTTCGCTATTTAACCTGGGGCTAATTAGTGATATGAGTATGGTACTCATAAATGAAATAAGGCTTTCCCGGTTTTTATTTAATGAGCCTCGTTTGTTGTTAGTCGTGTTTCGTTATTAAAAAAGTTTTTTTTTTCAATGGCCTATAAACTTTATATGTATAATAGGTTCAGAGTGCCTGTTGGTCAGACTAATTAGGGAAGGCATATATATCCAAACGCTGACTTAAAAATGTTGATTTATATTTGGTGATAAATGGCTATTGCCAATGGAATTGTGGTTACATCATCTAAAAAAAAAGCAAAATAAGAACCCATAATTGTCCCACGGCTGGGCTCGGGGTCTTCTCTCACAATGAGAGGGGTACATACCATAGTCTACCACGCTTGCCAAATGCGGATTGGTAGACTTCACACACCTTTGAGAACTTTATAAAGAACTCTCCGTTGTGCTGGTTTCCTCACGATGTTTTCCTTCACCGAAGCAAGTGATAATTAACTTGTAATACGCACATAATCATTGAAAATTAGATGTACGTACCCGGATTTGTACGCGCGCTCCTCCGATCGGGAGACGTTCTAACCGCTAGGCTATCACTGCTTATAATTACTTACATCATCTACGGTATTTACATGTAACGAGTGCTCTGCCCGCGGCATGGCCCGCGTTTTCCGGGACAATAAGTACCCCATATCTTATTTCAAATCATGGCCTACCTGTGTGCTAAATTTCATGAAAATCCGTTCAGTAGTTATTGCGTCAAAGAGCACCAAACATTCAAACTTTCAATTTATAATATTAATAGGATGATATAAAAAGCAGGAATAATATAATAGACAGCTAAACTTAATTTGTTAGCACAAAAGCCGAAGTTTAATTTCATTAATTAACTACCAAGTACACTAATTACAATTGTTTGTTGTTGTCCGATGGTTCTGAAATTGGATAATCATTTTCATGTTTTGACACTCATTTTAACACTCTGTGGACCACAGCTTGCTTGTTGAGAAGTCCTGGGTTACGACGCTAAAAGTTATGACACAGGTGACTGTATTTGTTCTTGGATGTTTGTGTAATTCCATTTATGTATGTGAATTCTTTCATGGTAGTGAGAATGTGTATGTATCAATTTGTCTTTACAGTCATTGATACGAGTACATGTAATTTTATGAAAAAAGATACACATTTCCTTACTTTTCAAATTTCTTCTTGGTTGTTTCATTGTTGCATTTAGTATTATAAAAACAAAATCTACTTTAAACTTATCTATACTAATATTATAAAGAGGAAAGATTGATTGTTTGCATTGAATAGGCTCCGAAACTACTGAACCGATTTGAAAAATTCTTTCACTGTTGGGAAGCTACACTATCCCCGGTTGACATAGGCAATATTATATTTTCAAAAAAACTAGGGATCCTTAATAAAACTCCAATAATGTAACCCAACGTGTAAAAAAATAAGAAAACCGAAGCAAAGCGAGGGCGGTAACTCGTTTTTTATAACCTGCTCATGCCCGGTATCTATGGGTACGCAGATGATAGCACAGTGGTAGAGAGATACCTACCGAGTTCCAGGGCCAGTAGGCACGAAATTCAGTCGGAAAGAGAGGCTATGGTGGAACGTGTCAATCTCACACTTCGGGCTGTGTCCGAGTGGGACGAAGCCAATCTTCTGAGATTCAACGCCACTAAAACACAGACGTGTCTCTGCACCGCCAAAAAGAGATCACTCACCTTGGCTCCTACTTTACAGAATGTGTCCTTGGATTATACCAACTACCTTCAATTGTTAAGAGTTGAGATGGTGCAAAGAAACTTGGCGTCCTTTCGAAGGTGCGCCGGTACTTCACAGCGAGGCAACTCTTAACCTTGTACAAAGCTCAGGTTCGCTCGTGTGTGGAGTACTGTTCTTACATTTGGGCAGGTGCAACCAAATGTCACCTTTCTGCCTTGGATTGGATAGAGAGGCGTGCGAAGAGGTTCAATTGTGGGGTTTCTATGGAGCAAATTTTGTCTGGTGGAATTATAGACAAGCATTAACTTATTTTAAGTAAAAAAAAACCCAGGCCAATATTTAAGCAATTTTGAACTATAATAGTGTTAGATTTATTTATAATATGATATACGTTTACATTACATTACGTGCGGTCTGGCTACATCAAACAACGTTCGCAGACACTCTGATTAACGGTAAACGTGTTAGTTTAATTAATTCGCTGTAGCTGGCGCCACTTGTGTGCTGGACGGTGACAAATGATAGACCACTATCCTCTTTGTCGCTATGATGTATTGCTTTGAAGTGAATAGAGATATAAGGAAATTTGATTAATTATTTTTCCACGTAAATAGTTTTGAATGATAGTGTTTTTGACCTGTAAGTAGCGTAACAATTAACGCTCACACTCTCAAATCCAATCACTAGGATTACCTGTGTTGCGAGTGGTGGTAGGACATAAACAAAAAATACTTCACAAACACCCACAGACCATACTTATCTGTCATGTCTGCCCCGGCGGGGAGTCGAATTGGTAGATAGTTAATAATGTATGTATCAATACTTTTGTTGTAGTTGATAGTGTGCAAAGCAAACTTCAAAAATTCACAAAACCACTGCGGGCAATTTTTTTTTTAAGGAGTACTATCGGTTTTATTTGTGTATCGTTATTTCGACCCAGTAGCGTGGCCACATTCACACTGCGGTTGCAGTGATAACATTTATTAGTGACACTTAAAATACATATAAGCTTGTCAACCTTTAAACCCTTTATGATGCTCGAGGAAGGATTAAAAAAAATACACAAATTTATTTAATACAAATAATAAAAGTAGTAATAAATAATTCAATGGGCTCGTGTCAACTCACACACTAGCCATGTGCATGAGTAAGACAGAAGTTACACACGTTTGATAACTTGAGTTTGAGGTTTTCTTATCAAGTCTATTCAGACTAAACTAAAAAACCAAATAAACTTTAAAAAATCAGTAATGCGTAAAGCTTTTGTATCCAAAAACCTTTAGAAAATCTGTAAAAAAGTAAAAAAAAAAAACAATCTGTTACCTTTCGAAGCATTTCCTCGAGCGAATCCATATCGGCGGAGGCGGGCAAGCCGCCCGCGCTGCCGTTCGACGAGTTATTGTTGTTCGTCATATGCACATCTGGGGCCGCGTAGCAACACCGCCCCTACATCACAACACTTCTCTAACCACTCGATATACTTCACCAGACTAAATCGCTTCGATGTATTCGCCGTATCAGAATCGCCACTTTCATGACATTTTACTTAATTCTTTTCGTTTTGTTACACTCGTTCGTAGTAGCGAGCCCGCACTGCATCGCAATTAAATTGTAAGTTATTTAATTTTTTGACATTTGTAATGTTTTTTGTAATAAATTCTGTATAAAGTAATTATTGCTTTATGGTTTTAAATAAAGACTAATTAAAATGTATTCGGAAGACTGACATGTATATTACACTAAAATATTATGCGAGTTGCCGTGCAACAATTAAAAAAGACATTATTATACTAATGAGCCATTATTATTTTACTAAACCAAATGGGAGTAACCAACGACATTATATTGTATCGTGTGTGTTATTAGGTACATGACAACTCACCCTAAATTTAATTAACGTATTAAATTCTAATTTCAAGCTTATAAATATTTATGAATCTTATTAAACAAAATTTACATAATTTATGATTATATTATGTGTAACATGAAATTAGAACAACTATTGTTTAACATTTAATTATTACTTAATTTCGAAACTCATATCATCGCAATATTTTCCATGATACTGGTATAAAATACAAAAATCATGAGAAGGGTACTCAAACGGATAAACATTTTTATCAACTCAAATCAAGTTAGTTTCCAATTGAAACAATGGTCCGTAGTTGAAACTACGCTTTGACTGGATTCTCACACCATTTCGGCGGGACTACCTCTACAAAAGAAGCTACTCACACATAGAGAAGTACACAGACAGTAGACATAAAGAACTACAATTTCACTCTTCTTAATCTAGCCGGAGAACAGACAAGGAAGCAACAATGGCTAACTCCTTTCAACGCAGATAGGAAAAAACATAAAAGCCTAGACAATAATGCTACCATAATATTTACAAAGGGTAGAAACCTGCAATAACTAGATACGGCCTTCAAAGAGGCTTGCATTCTAGAGCGCAATGCTAGTCGCAACCGAATTACAATTCAGAAAATACGAAATGTTTCTACGAATATTCGTGGAATTGCGATTGCTTCTAAAATCCCTTTAAGGGTTTAAAGCCTGTTGGTAACAGGCATTTAGGTGTATTTGTATTGTGTATTGTACAGCATATTTTTTCCATAGTTATTGTTTGGGACAATCACATGAACGTTAAAGATGAATTTAATTTGTTGTTATTTTAAATGCATAATTCAAAACTTTTTTGAGGTGTAAGAGTCTGTATCCGTCGTTACCAAATTCTCCAGTGACCAAACTGAAATATTTTATTATGTTTCCGATTAGCAACGAATTGCTGACGCCTTTGGTAGAGATCTACTTCAAAAATGAACTGTTTGCTCGTTTGTTTTCCAAAAACACAAAACACTGACTTGCCAATAGAATCTTTCAAAAAACGTATAAAAACACAATTAATAGCCAAGGGATATTATAGTGTATGTAGATGAGTATTTAAATTAAAAAGACGCATGGAAATGACCAGCTCTGCAACCATTTCTGCTCAGATTACTAAATATTTATGTAATATATTATTTTTTGTAATATTTTTTAAAAAGATGCGCTGAGGAGTTTCTTTACGACTTTTATTCTCCTCCATGACAAAGCATACTTCCGAAAAGCTGGTAGACTAAAACATGATGACGTGCATAAGTATATCAGTGATACCAATATGAATAAAATTATTAAACAAAAGATTAAACAGAACATTTGTTTTACTCACACATTAGGCAGTAGTTTATTCACGTACGTTACTTTATACACGAGTAAGTATTTCTCGAATAAAAAGATACAGTTTCGCAAACTAAAACTGTTACCACTCTCGATAGGAGAGACGAAGATTGATGATCAGCGATACAGAGCTGCGTATGACGTGATAAATTGTGGAACATTTTCCGGACCATCCATACCAATATCCGAGCGCCGACCTTTGAAAATTAAATTTTGATTGGTTGCGAACTTGACTGATACCGCGATACCGGGCTTCGGGTCTCATAACTCTATTTGTCTTACGGCCTCAATAATGTACTAACAGATGGAAGACTGTGGATAGGGCTACCATTAGTATGTTATCTGTCATACTTGTCAATTTTTCAGACGCAAAAATTGTTATATATAAAATATGTTATCTGTCATATTTGTCAATTTTTGCGTCTGAAAAATTGACAAGTATGACAGATAACATACTAAAGGTAGCCCTATCCACAGTCTTCCATCTGTTAGTACATTATTGAGACCTGCCGTTAGTACATTATTGAGACCGGCTGTTAATAGTAAGTTATGTAGGTCATGAGGTTGTATCCATTTTAGGTGTTTTGTCTTAACAATCGCAACTTTTTGTTCTTGAGGTCGTCGTTGCTAATGATGTAGGCAAGACCTTTTTTAAGATTGTTAGGGAGTTTGCTATAATCCTTGATTTTTCAAGGATTTTCAACCAATTTCTAACTAAATTTATCATGATCATCATATTTGTACCTGCATTGGTAAGGTGATATAAAACCAACATCACATAAATCTCCCCAAATATAATTTCGAATTTTAAAATTACTCACAAAACATTATATTCAACAGTCTTTATGACAACCGATTTAAAACTATGATCCCTTCCATGTACCAGAGGGTACTTATGACAAGCCGTTGGCCATGTTAGAGGCCTTTTCGGCACTCGAACTTCCGATATTCGCGTTGGCCTCTAACCAATACCCAAATCCCTTCTATGGTATGAAGTAAATGCCAACAAAAAAAATCTTACAAAGTTTTCATTTGAAAAGCAACAGAAAAAACTCAGTCACCTACATTTACAGACCTAATTTGCACTGTAATAAACAATTAGTACCACACTACGTAGAGATCTAATAAAAGTTATCTTCAGTCCACCGCAAACAGCAATTGAAAATCAATTAGTAGCACGCACCAATCAGCCATTTCTATTTGTCATCTACTCTATGACAGCGGGCAAACATCGTTTCAATTTCAATTTCGTTCAAAGTTCGTTTTGATTGCAGTGCTGTTCACGGTTGGTTATCAGCGTTTTGAAACTAACGCCACGTGACCACGTAAGTGATTGCTTGTGGCGTTGCGAAGTTTTATTTCATTTTTTTTATCTCCCGCAGTAGGTTTTTATCTGAGTCGCGGGTGGCATGGACGACACATATAACAACATCACAATCACACCCATGACCCGAGTACAAGGGCATTTTCGCCAAAAAGTGTACATTTCGTTTTTACCGTGTCCCCTGACTTCATACTTCGAATTTTCTTAATTATAATGTCACAAAGATAAAATCTTAATTTTTATTTTTTTCTTTGTTTAATAAACTTTACGGGAACACCAACAAAAGTTGCAATTATTGCCTAATATAATTTTTATTAATAATTTAATTAAATAAGACCATCGTTTTTACGATGTCCCCTGCAGATTTCGACTACAAAACATGCGATAAAACATGTTTTCTTTGCTCGGAAGCACTCAAATTTGGGGCTATATAACATTAACTGAATGTCAGCACTGTAAAAAAATCAGTTTTTCTTCAGTTTTTGACTGCTAATTAGGAGAAATAAGAGTTTAAAATAAATTTCAGAAAAGCGTTCGGGTGGAATTCCACCATCCGTTACCGCGGTTTTGTATTTTTTGTAAATTCTACGATGAAAACTGATAAATATTACGCATGGCAAATCATTTTTGGATAATCGCATGACAATCTGTACATTGTTATGTCAGTGTTTTTTCAGTAGTTTTCCAGGGATTAAGTAAATAAAGTTGAATCAACCTCGTAGCAATTTTGAAGTTCTCTTCCTAAACTGCTGATTTCTCAAGGTAAATGGAAATATATTTTTATGGAAATGATTGTATCGAAAAGCGAATATTTTAACGTTGTTAATTTGTAAACATTGTCGTAGTATATATAATTAAATCTAATCAAAATTTCAATTTGAATGTTCAGTTTGAGAATCCGCTACTTCCGTTCCGAGACCATGCTAGTGGTAACGTATTATGTGGAAGGGAAAAGTAACGGAATGGAATAGATAAAGTTGATGCTACACTGTGGCAATTAGGTTGAGTACCTACCTACTTGAAATAATTTTTATTGAGTTTTAATCTAGTTTGTAAATAAAAAATATTGCTGTCAGATTATTATATGAACTGTTTTATTGCGGCAAAAGTTAAATTCGGAAACTTTATTTATAAAAATAGTTTTATTTCTGTATTGGGTCGGCTTTTACGACGCTTAAATTGGGGTGACAAATATGGATCCCACGCTGGCATACTAGGGTGTCACAAAAGGCGACAGAAGCCGGCCCGCTTGTTTATAAGATTTCACATAAGGATAATCTTATAAATAGATATTAATATGGATAAACTTCTTTTAGCCGATACCCAGGAATGATTTAAATTTTGTTATGGAATACCTATGTATTTCAACACGCTGATAAATTTTTAGAAATTATGTGGAACGAATTTTGCATTTTTCTCCCAAACCACTGGCTCTACAAGAAAAATATATTGTATATAAAATATCAACCTGTTAAGGGGCTTAAACTTTTGTAGGAAACATTTTTGTGTAAAATCAATACTTTGCCAAATAAACGTGAAAAACAAAAAAATCATGTTTTTTCAAGGTGACCTTGAAAATGAGTGAAATATACTTATTTAATGAGTAAGTATACTATAGTTTTATAATAAATTTAATTTTATGATAGTACAGTGGTTAAAAGACTTCTGCCGCCTACTCGGGGCGTTGTGTTAAGACTGTGTGTGTCTGATACCTTGCTTTCCATTCCATTATTTCGAGCTTTCTTTTCCGTGACTGTCCCCAAAAAAGGAAAAATAAAATATCCTACTGTTAATTGCTTTTCCAAGAAAAGTTATTTATTTTATTTTATAAAATTAAGGAATAGTTTTGTTTTCTCTTTAAAAATATTAAGATTTAGATTGTTTAGTGTTTTTGCTTTTAAAAGACAAAAATGTAAAGTAAAATGACCAAATAGTAACGGAATGTAGGTAAATGACATGCTAACACTACTTTTAAAGATGAATTTACTGTGTTTTTTTATTAATATATTCCTGTATCCCTAATGAACCTAATTAAATACTAATTTTACCAAAATTGTGATTAAATACCTTTATATTGTCATTTGTATTTGGTCACGGAATGGAACAATTTATTGTTCCGCCTTGCAGAAAATGTCCTGTAATTTTATTTTCAGTAAGTATTTTATCACCTTATTATATTTTCTGGCAAGAAAATAACATAACAATACAGTTTAATTAAAAAAATAGTAAAAATTTTAACAAAAAATAAAAATCCAACAATTTAAGAAATGTACACTTTTTGGCGAAAATGCCCACAAATATTTATCTGTCACATAAATATCTGCCCCGGTCGGGAATCGAACCCGGGACCCCTCGCTAGGCTACAGGGTCGTAAAATGCGCAAACAAGTTTTAGGTTCGAGTGTCTAGGAAAATCAATCTTTCCTATATTCCGGTTCAATTGTTTTAGTGTTCTGAGGTTAATTAACTTACAAATACTAGAGCTTGCGCTGGCAAATCGGTTTATAGGGTCTATTCTGTCCACACTAGTTATTATGTCATAATAACTTGATTGCGTCATAGATTTTTACGGAACCCCGACTGAAGGGGTTCCTTTTTTACGTAAATAAAATCATCAACGTAACTAACTTATCTGTTTTTAGACTTGAATTACGTGTACTTTTTAAGTCACTTATTAAATTCTCTGATTAAATCAATGGAACTCTCTAAAGAAATAACCGAACTGAGTTATATTTTATCATCCTCTAGATTTGATCAAATCTCGATTTTTATCATTTCCCTGCTACACTATTACATATCGGTAGCTGATAGCAACTAAATATCGATTACAATCCTATTCATGGCACAATGATGACAAGTCAAAGTATTTAAATGATATTGTAAGTCTTATCCACTTTTATATCTTTCCAGTACGTCGACACAAACTTAATCTTATGACATTGGGTCAGAGACAGAGTAAAACAAAACAGAGCCAACAAATGTATGCAGTCACACGTCAGCCAACCGCTATCTCTGTTTGTTCAGCTCAGACCGTGGCCTGAGGGACCAGGGTAAACGTCTGTCGGGAGCTTATCTGTGCAACAGATTTATAACCTAATGTTTGATGCTAAAGTTTCTGTAAGTTTACGACGAGTAGATGGGAAGACGTTTACAGAGATAATAATATCTTAATATTATTTTGAGTAAAGTTATAATGATACTAACTTCTAAAAGTAAGCAGTCATATTACTTATGAGCCTCATGCCCTGCCGGCTTCCCCTTACTAAGATTCCTCACACAGATGGCCTCGGAAACACTAATAACAGATCACTAAATCGTGGTTCAGGACCCAAGAGCAAAAAAATATTCAATTAAGTACAATTCATTCATTCAACTCGGGACCCCAACGGCAACAATACTAGGCGGTCGTCAAAGCAAACTGCAATAGGTACGCAGGTTCTGAACTTCACATATTATTTATTTTACTTATCTATACTAATATATAAAGAGGAAATATTTGATTTTTTGTTTGCATTGAATACTCGTAGGCTCCGTAACTACTGAACCGATGTGAAAAATTCTTTCACT
Organism: Thymelicus acteon; assembly: GCA_951805285.1. Taxonomy (NCBI): domain Eukaryota; kingdom Metazoa; phylum Arthropoda; class Insecta; order Lepidoptera; family Hesperiidae; genus Thymelicus; species Thymelicus acteon. The sequence goes on from OX638228.1 coordinate 14,992,713, forward strand.
GTTGGGAAGCTACACTATCCCCGAGTAACATAGGCTATATTATATTTTCAAAAAAAAATAATTAGGGATCCTTAATAAAAGTCCAATAATGTAATCCAAGGTGTAAAAAATAAGAAAACCGAAGCAAAGCGAGGGTGGTTACTCGTAAGTTATAATCATCAACTCGTTATTGTCGAAAACTTTATGTTTTTGCATACGTTGAATTCACATTTAAAATACTGAGGTCTCTAAGACCCCAAACTTGAATAAAGGCACTATTTAAGTAGACATTTGTGTTTGCACTTGTTTATTAATATTTTGTAACGACAGGTTCCTAACAGCAGGATGATAATTTAATGTGCGCAAACACACGTTTACCGCAATTTGTACCGCATGTATAATTAGTTTTATTTGTGTTATGTCCCGCTATTGAATTATACAGCCATTGTTAAGTGCATTATCATAAAAGGGGGGCCTACCGCATGGCTATCAATGTCCAATTCGAACCGCCTGCTAATTATGAACAAGGGACAGGAGTAACCACACATCATTAATAAATTTAATGTATTTGGTAATACGCAGACATGTAAAAATAATATGATTATTTAGTAGAGAACTTGTTTTATATGTCGTCCAATCAAAAGTGGAAAATATTTTGGCAAAAGACGTAACAACTAAAAAATAAGAGTCATTTTAAAATGAACAATATGGCGAGCACGCAATTAGGCTGATTGGACACAGTACCGCGTTAACGAAAAATCTAAATTGTCAATCAAATTAAATGTTAAAGTTAAAACTAACAAACTGTCTGTGTCATCGCGAGATAAAAGATGAATATCTAGGATCGCCGAATGGATGCGTAGAATTGTATTTATTTATTGTGTAATTTTATGTTTTTAACCGACTTCAAAAAAGGAGAAGGTATTTAATTCGACTCTATTTTTTTATGTTTGTCACCTCAGAACTTTCGACTGGGTCAACCGATTTTGATGATTCTTTTTTTATTCGAAAGCTGGTGCTTGTCATGTAGTCGCATTTAAATTTGACCGAGATCTGACGAGTAGTTTTTGAGTTATCCCTAAGTTTGAGGTCGGTTATTTTTTGTCAAGAATTATTACATTAATGACTCGCTCTACGGTCAAATTTGACCGTATGTGTACAAAGGTTACGGCACATTGACATTTGTGTATATACGTATTATCTTATCATGTTTAGAAACCTAGAATCATCGTAGGTGTTAGTTATTCAAATGCGGTAACATATAACTCTCTTTGATATAGTTTCAAAGAAAACATTGTTTGTTTGTGATATTGGAATGCCACCGCGGAAATATACGCGAATAAAACATTCCTACATATGAAATATATCGGAGATAACGGAGTGTGGAAGGAGCATTAAAAATGCAGAAGTTAAAAATACATTCTAGTTCTTGCCAATTCTCCATTTCTTACTATTGCTACTATTGTATGGTGATTCTTTACTAAGGAGCGATTTAAGTAACCGTTAGTAACTCTAAGTTGGGTCGTTGGACTAAAACATAGTGACGGGATCCCAGTTCCATTTCCGGGCAGACATTTATTTGACTGATGAAACAATTGTGACTGATAAATCCACAAATGCGTGTAAAAGTTCAAAGAAACTATAGTAAGATTGACATTACGTAAATTTGTTTGTCGTTTAACATAATATCATGTAATAAATCACTAGTTACTGTTATTTATTGCGTAATTTACAAAATTAGGTACATTTCACACCTGTTACAAACTTTGGAAGTGACTGTTACAAATCACTATAGCGTTCTAATTTATAATTTAAACGCCTTTATAGAACAAGTTTGAATACACGATTAATATTTTGAGGTTAATTATAAAATTAAAAATATTTATCTACCTAACTAGTATAAATTTCAAAATTAAAAAACCCACCTGCTGTCGAAAAAGCTTTCATGATATACTTTTTTGAAATCCTCGTCGTGAGCTCTTTAATCTGATACCCATATTGCATTATTCGATTTATTTTTATTTTTTGATACTTCAAACAATGGCATCTCACAACTACCATACTTTTTTTATTTCACTTATCTAAGAACTCTTGAGTTATCAAGACGAATCTAACGATATCTTAATTATATTAATCCGTTCAGCGGTTTGTAAGATATGAGGGTTTGTAAGATATGAGGTTAATATACATGAGGTAAAATTACACATACACACATAATAATATATACATACAAGATACACGCGAAAAACATAACACTTCCTTGACAGTCGGAATGAAATATTGTTTAGAGCAATTCTATCAAGACATTCACGATTGTTATCGCTAGATAGCAATCATTGCCAAGTCTGACACATTCGGCGTAAGCTTTCCATATTAGGGTTGGCCACTAATTCGTCTAAAATTCATACCTACTGGAGCATCTTTGTGAAGTAGGCTTTGTTGAGTAATGAGAGGCGTTTATGAGTTGAAGCTACAACATCTATACTAATATTATAAAGAGGAAAAATTTGATTGTTAGCATTGAATAGGCTCCGAAACTACTGAATCGATTTGAAAAATTCTTTCACTGTTGGGAAGCTACACTATCCTCGGGTGACATAGGCTATATTATATTTTCAAAAAAATTAGGGATCCTTAGTAAAACTCTAATAATATAACCCAAGGTGAAAAAAATACGAAAACCGAAGCAAAGCGAGGGCGGTTATTCGTATCAATATAAAGTAACAAAAATAATAACACTTAAATTTTTTCAATGATTGCGTCACAGAGGTTTGTCCGTTGTTGACGGAATAAAAATTCAGGAGCACGAAAGATTCATCCCTTAGCAACGTTTAGCATGTTTAAACAACCCTTCGAGACATCCAGTTAGCGAGAGCAAACACAATTATCTTATACATACAACCCGGGTTTCTTTGAGGAGAACGTCAAATTTATCACTTCAATGAATTTTGTACTATCATCAAACAAAATGAGGCGTCAAACTAAATGAGCATTATTTTAAAAAATATCCGGATGACCGAGTTTTGCTCGGTATTTTAATATTGCTTAACAACGCCATCTACTGAAGTTATAATAGTGGTATTATTACACGCCAATAGATGTCAGGCAGGGTCGATGATGTTGTAACAGTTTTTCATTGCCTGAAAACACGGATAAAACGACATTTTCTAAAACTAAAACCTATCTAGATCGATTTATCGCCCCCGAAACCCCCTGCATACTAAATTTCATGAAAATCGTTGGCGTCGTTTCCAAGATTCCGAGTATATATACAAGAATTGCTCGTTTAAAGGTATTAGCTAAGGCAAAGAAACACACAGATGTGGCAGAAAACATGTGTGGCAGAGAAAAGCACAATGATCTTGTAATACAAACTAAAGAAAACACTATTTAATTCATAATGTCATTTCTTTGGCTGGCAACGCATCAGTGCTGACTTCGTTCTACGACACGTGGGCGCGACTGTAGTCCTAATTCTGACGATTTTTAATAAAAAGAAAACTCCTGAAAAAAAAATTGTTCTACAAGAGACTAAATGACAAAATAGACAGACGAAAACTATTAATCATAGCTTTTATTTCTAATACCATAACATTATTTAAAACTTTTGCGTCTAGACGAAAACATCCATTAGGTAGTTAATAAGAGGCTATAAACAATATTTTTTATGTCGGGTCATTCTCAAGGGCATAATATACTAGCAAAGCGCAAAAAAGACATGTTGTGTATTAATTCCCTAGGGCATACGACACAATTAAGATAAGGTCAAATAGAATAAAGTCAAATGGAGGGATTTTGGTTTCGTATATTCTCAAGAAGGAGATCCGAACAGCTAACCATGGAGATAAGCAGGCTACATTGCGCCAAGCTTGAAGACAAATTTCCAGACCTTACTTTCTTTTTCTTCTCTCTTTCTTGGCCGGTACCTAGGGTTGCCAGATGGTCGGGATTCGGCTGGATTGTCCTGACATATCACATGATGTCCAGATAAGTACCGACAAAATACAAATCAAGTCCCGACGAAATACAAAATGCCCCGACAATTCCAATACAAAAATTTTCCCAACAAATCTCGACTTTTTGAAGTTTTGTCCAGTTATTCAGTCTTGCCATCCAGCAACCCTACCGGCATCAGTCATGCCTTTGATGTTGCTGATGTCCATAGGCGACGATAGCCAACTAACCATCAGATAAATCGTCATTATCGCTCGTTTATTAGCCATTTTCATTAAAAAAGACAAAGCGAGGATTTGTAGGTGGAAATTTCCAATTATAGGAACTTTTCACCACTGTATCATAGGGGATGGAAATGTTCGGAATATCTCCTCTGCACATGACATGAGAAAAGAGCACAATATGAGGAAGGTTTCATCCACTGCTAACTACAGTAGCACAAAGTATTCTGACCAGTGAATTCTGGTTGAGGTTTTTGCTGGTTGATGTTGATGATATTATAAATGTAAAAGTTTGTGAAGATGTTTGGATGTTTGGCTTTGGCGTACTGATTAAGATAAACATACATAGTCTATACAGTCTGTACAGGACATAAAAATAGTGTTTAAAAAAGAATTAAGAGAAAATAAATCCACTCTTTTGTAGACGAAGCCCCGGGCGGAAACAAATAATGTACTGTATCTATCTCGGCCAGAAATTGAACCTGTGATCGACAGGCTGAGTCACTATTAACTAGGCTATAGGATTCTAAAATTATCTGTGAATGCCGCAAATAAATAAGCCATTTCAAGCAGGTATAGCAGGTATAGAATTTGGTCAAAAACGGTTTGAGTATAATTTTCGAATAGATTTCAGTCTCGTCGTCAGCGTTCCTTAGACGTTTCAATTAGGGAAATGGATTTAGTTTTGGAACTGTCTGGAGTGTCTTCCGTTCTTTGACGGGCTGACCACTGTCTTGTGTAGCCAAGTTTTGTGATTTAAGTTTGCTTATACGATAGTTGTGAAGATTTAGAGTTTGAGTTCAGTACTGTTTTTATGTGATAAGGATAGCAAATGATCTTGCAGTGCCACTATACCCTGCTGCCCATGGACATCTGTGATAAATCTCGAATAAGACTGCAGAAGCGACTGTAAACAATATGTTGGTTCTGCTTTTATAATTTGTTCATAGGTACTCATAAATACAAGTTCACGTGTATGTATGTATGAAGGCAAAGCATAGACACTAGACACATGTGGGGAAAATAAAAGTGTCAGCATGTCATTGACCTCGAGAGGACCAACCACCAACGTTCCAATTGCACGGTTCCAACATCATGTGAAGTCAGATTGGGTTACTGTAAGGTTCTCCACCAATCCTTACTGATGAAGATGGTGAATAAACCAGGCCGTTATATGAGTGAGACTGGTGTCCTAAAATGGCACTAATATTTTTTATGTAGTCTATTAAAGAAACGCTTACAAACTCATACCCTCAAGTAGGTTTTAACCTGTGTCGCGGGTGGTATGGACGACAGAAGTAACACATCAGAATAACACCCGTGACCCAAATATATATATTTGTAACATAAACATCTGCCCCGGCCGGGAATCGAACCCGGAACCAACTAGGCTACAGGGTCAGCCTGTCATTGGCAGACGAACCACACGATGCTACTCACTAGCCTACGAGCTAGTACTCTAGCTATCACCAATAGTCACTAGTGATAGCTAGTCGAGTGAAATACACTACTGTGTATCTGTATGTCCGACGAACCGTTTTTTATCTAGTTTTTTTTTGTTTGAGTGTTCTTAATAAGACATAATAGTCCATGGCTATGTTTAGTTTAAATTAATCTGTCGGGGTTTTTTTCAAATTTTAATTTAAGGTTATTTGAGGGTGGATAAGACATGTTTCTAAACAAAGCAGTTATTACAGTCGGTAATATCATATGTACAAAAAGTAATTGTATATTTATCCACAGCTGCAGTATTATTGCTGCGGTCTACCACATCGAATATTCCCGTTGTCACTAGAAGTAGAACACAAGTGCACTATTGTATTCGATACCTGATATTATAATCCTTCTTGTAGTAACCGACGCGTTACATATTATTTACTATGAGCGGCCGCTTAATATGTTGCGGTAAGTACTCTCGTTAAGTTTAGCGCTGAGCACTGCATAAAGTGAATTTTTAATTTGTTGATAGTTCAGTTAAGATATAAATTTCGTGTTTTAAACTTAGCCAGTGATAAAATTTACGGTCTTACTGAATGAACTACTGAGCAAATTTCCATAATAAATTGTATGCATACAGGTAGGCCATGATCTGGAATAAGATATATCTGATAAACATAAATGTGAAATGAGAGCCAAGTTCAAAAAAAGAATTGAGATCTAAAAGGGTGCCAAGTTCTGAGCAGAAAATCCTAAAGTTTTAGTCACAAAATCATAAAATTCAAGCTCTACATTTGACTTGGTTAGGTTTTTCATTAGTTAGCTACCAATAAACCAAATTAAATGCTGCCCCGTGTGTAGATATAAGTGTCCCGGCAAACACGGGCTAGGCGCAAGCAGAGCTCTTGTTCTAAACAACTAATTTTCTTCCTCTAAAACCTGCAATGACGGCTTAAACGAAGTGTCCCAATTTGCCAAATAGCCAAGCTAAAGCTAGCGATTCAAACCCACATTCCGACCTGCATTCCACCGGAATGTCAAACGAAAGGGCGCGAAACTAAAACTGCTGTCTTTGTGACACGACACCGCGGCACCGTGACGACACGCGACGCGTGACACGTGACAGTGGTAATGAACTTAGGTACTTGGACCGCTTGGACACCCTCGATTGTTCTTCAAACTCGTATTTGAACTCGTTAATAGAAACTTTATTTCATGTCAACCACAAATTACATCCAGATTACATATATCATATTTATTTATTTAGTTATTTATTTATTTATTTACACAGAACCACCAACAAGATTACAATGTAATACATGACTTAAAATTTTAGACCTTAGGTAACTTGAAACACAATCTCATTTAAAGGTAGTTACAGCATGCCAAAAAAGACGAAATAGTACGATAATATGGATAAAAGAAATAGAATGCTAGACATCTGTGGGAGATTTGGTGTCTTAACTAAACCTCTGCCTGTATCTTTATAAGGTTTATTGTTTAAATACAGCGCATATTACAGCACACTTTTGAGACTTAGTAAATCTTGTTAGAAATTATTATATCGATTAATTTTAACTACTACTTATTGAATTTATCAGCAGCTCTGAAGTTTATCATAGTGTATGTATGTCTCTTTGAATTTGGTCATAGATCCAAATTACCGGTAAAACCAGTTTAATCATCATGAATATAATCTCCACCATCTACACTGGAGCATATGATTCAGTATGCTCTAAGCCACCATAAGAAGTGAAACCCGTATCAATAATGAGTTAAAGCCAAAGCGTCACGACATATCCTAAATAAGTAAAGTGTGTAACTTTTCCATCTTACGTTTTATGTGCCCAAACCGAATTCAAAACCTAACCATGCTTTTTATAATACGGAATTCTTACGCCCCAACTCAGAGTCACTAACAGTTACTTTAATCGCTCCTTAGTACAGAATTTCTATGGTGATTCTTTACTAAGGAGCGATTAAAGTAACCGTTAGTTGGGGCGTTAGTCCATTCAGATATGTCCTTTTTCCTTATTAAAACCAACGCTCCACTAGGTATGTTACATTCGGTACAAGAACAAAACACTTATCTCGTCTAGTCGCAGTACTAGTTAATCTATCGTAGGTGTTACTGAATGAACCAAGGTGAGCTAGTGTGACGTCATAGCACTCGTTAACATTCACCGACGAATGTTGTCATGATGATAATTTTAATATATATAAATTATATGTCACGTTGTTTGTTCACGATGAACCCCTAAACTGCTTAACCGATTTTAAACAAATCTGCACACCGTGTGCAGTTTGATCCAACTTGAAAGATAGGATAGCTTACATCTATACTAATATATAAAGAGGAAATATTTGATTTTTTGTTTGCAATGAATAGGCTCCGAAACTACTGAATCGATTTCAAAAATTCTTTCACTGTTGGGAAGCTACACTATCCCCGAGTAACATAGGCTATATTATATTTTCAAAAAAATTAGGGATCCTTAATAAAACTCCAATAATGTAACCCAAGGTGTAAAAAAATAAGAAAACCGAAGCAAAGCGAGGGCGGTTACTCGTCTCAAAACAAAAAACTTTTGGCAGAACGAAGTCTGTCCGGGCAGCTATAATTGTATAATTATTGGGTTATGAAGGACCTGGGATAACTTGGGGCATTGCAGACACCTGTAGCTAGTAATCCATAACTATTTCATAGCTACTATTTCATAGGTAAAAGGGTTACAGGCCATCGTTCATTTTTAAAATGGAGAGTGTGTTTAAACTGTGGTATTTATTCCAGTTTTCAGTCGGGAAATGAATGAAATGAATTTAATTATCGATGAAGTAGGAACTCAAAAATCTCTACTGTGAGTGGTTCCGGAAGAAGAAGCGGCAAGCAACTACTGAGGGTTTTTTTCTACTCGCAAATAATCCCTAACTGCGAATAACTACTTACTAACTAAACTATCTAATACTACTTTATGTTTTATCTCCTCTTGTCCCTAAAATAATAATCATTTAGATTACAACAGCCTATCCACCACGTGTATGCCTTTAAATTAATTAGTCTCTACAATATCCCCGATATTAATAATACGCTATAGACAAAATCAGGTTTGATTCTATTGACAATTTATGTCTATAGATACGCTATCGATTCATTCATCAACGCCTACAAATACTCAATGAACTGTGCTCGATCTATTCAGCCTTGCGCGAACGTTGCCGGTATTATGCAACGATGCATTGTTTCGTCTAATCACGTACGACGCACGGACGCCACGTAACGTTGTATTATAATTCCGACACGTGGTTACAAATTAAATGTTATGGTTTAGTGTTTTAACAAATGTTAGATCGTTGATGCAAAGCGAGTTGTTAGAATTAACGGATCTTCTGTTTGTGACTTTCGGTTCTATCAATTGTAATTATACAAATGTACATATTTTACTTAAGGTACTGACGACAGTTATATTGTACGGTAATATTTCGACCCAGTTGTTTAAAACGTGATCATCACCATAGATAACTCTATGTTTGTACTGGTCCAAAGAATTTCGGCCCTGAATATAATCGTGTTAGCTAGAGTAATTTAAACACTCTAGCCCCGTGATTCATAAAAGCAAGCAAAATTGCAGAAGGCTTATAAAGTATTTTGTATCTTTCATTCTTATGAAAAACGACAAAGATAAAACATAAGAACAGTACAATAGCTAAAATTGGTTTATTAAGTGTTTATGAATACGGCCGAAGGTATTATTAATATTTATCAAATCAGTAATACTCAATAATTCATTTTGATCGCTCTATTTCAAGTCTCATAATATCATAATTCCAACCCACCCTTCTGTTCAATAATCTAATTCAATTATATCAATTTCCAAGTCATTAGTAATGCTTACTGCGGCGCATGTGTTGATATCTTATCCGGTGATCACTGGTCTAGCATTATTGATGTGTCGACCGTCATAGTGTGAACGGCCTTGAGTTTGCTCTTTGGAACAATTTAGTTTTTGGAACGCGTTGCGAAAGGGGGCTAGACGGAAAAAATTAAGAGCAAAAGTTGTAACGACACTTTTTGCCGTCGTTATAACACTTATTAAATACTAGGATAGCAAAAACATGCAAGCGAGTGTGCCAAAACAATTAGCGGTTCAATGTAGTCTATGATTCTGTGATAGAAATGTTATCACCATCATCATTACAATTATCGTCATCACAATAATCATCATCATTACCATCATTATCATCATCCAAGTACTGACTGACCCGCGTTGTCACAAAATTACTTCAGTTAAAAAGCTCAAGCATTGGCCCTAGAAACGCTGCGTCGTAAAACTGAACATTACGTGTTTGAAAAACGCTAAAATGTTTGAAACACGGTAACTTTAAATTGAATTAACAAATAACAAGGCGAGCACTTCGCAACTCTAACACCTTTAAAATGTTTCAAGCAGCGTATAATAAATACGAAGTAAACTGCAAGTACAACTTCCTTTTGCAATTAATGTTAGCAAGAACAGAAGTTACTAAGAGTACACAGGAAAAGTACACAACTTTACAGGCTCTCTTCAGGTTTCCTTTAATTTTAAGTTACCTTTTACCTTCAATTTACCTATAGAAAATGTGCAAAGTTTTCGAAAAACTGATCTGTTTTGTTGCAATGTTACATGAAAAAAGGTCCGATGTTTTTCATTTCTTAATTGGATTTAAACTGCAAAAGTCAAAGAGCTGTTATCTTCCAGAGGTACATTATGTATATAGGTTATGTGGTTAGTCCTTTTTTCAAAATATGATCATAAATAATGCCCAAAGAATCTCCTTATAGCACCGTTCTAAAAAATGGTATTAGATTTTCATCTTTAGAATTTTAAATCAATTCTGTCTACACACACATACAGATTAAATAAAATTCTGAGTTTAACATCATATTTTTTTTTGTTATTCAAAAGAAAACGACCGAACTAACAAGAGGCCCAGTAAGAAAGCCTTTCCAAAGACTAGAACCCTTTGTCAAATCACCACGGGAAGTTTTAAGTGATTTTTTGCGAGTAATTATTTCAGTCTACCAACTTCCTCGGATTTATAAAGGACAATAATTAATTGTGGAAGAACCGATTAAGAAGTTTGCGCTGCAGTTTTTATGCAGACTAGTAAGTAAGTTCGTCCCAATGTTAGTTGGTTTAGAAGTTTTAACATTCCTATGCTAACGAACCCTGTAAGAACAAGAATGAGGTTGAGAATCAACATAATCTTTCTTTCTTTTTCTTCTATCTTTCTTGTCTGGCAACGCATCAGTGATGGCTTTGGTGTCGCTGATGTTCATAGGTGACGGTAGCCACTTACCATCAGATGGATCATCATTTGTCAGATATTTCCATAAAAAAATGTTGATTGATTGGTTTGATGATAGTGGAAAATTGTTAAAGAAGAAAAAAAGGCAATGTTTTTCATATTTACAGCGAATATCAAGAGAACTGAAGTCACAAAACTTACGAAAATGTGAACAATTGTAAATGGCTTTCAGTTGATTACTGAAATTATTTTAATGGTGCCCTTGTCTTACCTTCTTTCAGCCAGACAATTCAATCACATTTTAATCAACTATTTCGAAATAGTATTAAACCAAAAGGGACTGTAACAATGATTTTCGTAATTTTCTTCAAAAGATCAAGTTGGGTACGACATAGAATATTTCGACAAGAGTCAAAGAAATTTTCAGATAAAAGAAACGTCCACAAACTCCTCTGGGCTTACCGCAGTTCAGCGTATGTTTATCTACATTGAATTGTCAAATTTTGGAACTTTTAAAATTTTATTCTAAATTGAATAGTATTGTCATGGAGATCGTAGCTTTGTGAATGCAGATTAATGTTCTTTGATCCTGAAGATAATATGAAATCTTTCTGTCTGAAGGCGACAATAAAAAAAGATAAAAAAATTATCTAATTTGAAAAAACATGTTACAAAAAAGCGGCCAAGTGCGAGTCGGACTCGCCCATAAAGGGTTCCGTAGCAACAAGTAACACAGTATAAAAGTTCTTGTAGTTCGTTATAACTTTGATCGAGGTAAATTGCGGTTTACGATTTATGACGTATTAAAAAAAAAACTACTTACTAGATCTCGTTCAAACCAATTTTAAGTGGAAGTTTGCGTGGTAAAGTACATCATATATTTTTTTTAGTTTTATCATTCTCTTATTTTAGAAGTTACAGGGGGGGGGGACACATTTTACCACTTTGGAAGTGTCTCTCGCACAAACTATTCAGTTTAGAAAATAATGATATTAGGAACCTCATTATCATTTTTGAAGACCTATCCATAGATACCCCACACGTATGGGTTTGATGAAAAAAAAATTTTTGAGTTTCAGTTCTAAGTATGGGGAGCCCCCAAAATTTACTGTTTTTTTTCTATTTTTATGTGAAAATCTTAATGCGGTTCACAGAATACATCTACTTACCAAGATTCAACAGTATAATTCTTATACTTTCGGAAAAAAGTGGCTGTGACATACGGACGGACAGACAGACAGACAGACATGACGAATCTATAAGGGTTCCGTTTTTTGCCATTTGGCTACGGAACCCTAAAAAGGACTCAATTATCATTGTAATGCCCGTGTTATAAACCAAATTCTTGAACGGAATTGTAAGCAAAACGTATCTATACTAATATATAAAGAGGAAAGATTTGATTTTTTGTTTGCATTGAATAGGCTCCGAAAATACTGAACCGATTTCAAAAATTCTTTCACTGTTGGGAAGCTACACTATCCCCGAGTAACATAGGCTATATTATATTTTCAAAAAAATTAGGGATCCTTAATAAAACTCCAATAATGTAACCCAAGGTTTAAAAAAATAAGAAAACCGAAGCAAAGCGAGGGCGGTTACTCGTCATGAATAAAAAGCATTCATAGTAGTTAATTTGCACACTTAATCCACATACAACTTGTAACAATTAAATTGCCCATTTCGTTTTAATCGCTCATTATACGTGGTCGTAAGAGAATTTATTCACACGAAAACTAAACACCACTTGAGATAAGTTGATGCACGAATAACGCTTACTAACATTTGTGTAGAAATTAAGCGTTTAATTTTTGTGCATGTTGTGTTATTCTTCTACTATTGTTGTTATGGGCCATATACCTAGTACTCCCACGAGATAGAATTAGTGTGTTCACATAACTCAGAAACCCAAAACTTAAGGTATCTTTCCAAATATTTGTTCGCATATCTTAGGTGTTCCCGTCCGATTATAATGTGAATGTCTTCAATTCAAGAGATTTCTTCATCATTATATGAATACAAGTGTTTGCCTTGTGGTCGAAATTCAAGCACAAATAATCATTATTTAAAAACTGAGTAACGCCTGAATATGGGTATGAGTGTGCATGCGTTTATTGAGTAACACTGACCATGCATAATTTCCAACATTTTTTTTCTACTCATAAACTTTTGTAATTACAATCACTACTACATAACATTTATCAACCACCAAAGTGTCAAAATTGTTAGCACTGACACAAAGCCAAAAACTTAACGAGTTTTTCATTGTCGAACTAAAACCGATTTAGTTCAGTCACAAAATATTTTTTCAGCGTTTAAAGCGCAAAATCCATATAGTCGTCGAAAGCTAGGCTTAGATAAGCCGCTGAAATATTGATAGGCTTATAGTTAAACTCAAATGTCAAACGATGGTGCGAAAAACAATATAAAAATAGTCAGCGTAGCCCATTTGTGGCCATATTCGTCCACATGGATAGAAACGGTGACACATAATTAATAAACACTGGTTTATTCTATTATCGTCTCCCAGCCACGGACCTAAAAAAAAGACGGACGTAATTCGAAGAACAAATTCAGCGAAGCACCCATAGTAATACCAACTCTATATTCGTACAAGTACACACACCCACACATTGACACTTCACTGCTTCAATTGAGTTGTTTCCTAAAATTTTTTTTTGTTATAAATGGAAAGTTCATATATAAGTTTTATAACAAAGTTATTTTAGTTTTTTTTTATTCGCTATAATTTAAAAGTTACATCAAATCAAAAATACGTTTTTGAATCCAGTACCGAAAACACGCCGACAATTCCCGAATAGAACCGAGCGCGCGTGTGACGTCACTTTGTTAATTGCTATTCATTGCAGCCATATTGCAGCATACAGCTGATATTGTGATTTGACTTTTAACTGATAAAATCTTGATATTATCGTCAATATATTGATAAATATATTAAAAATGCTAAACTTTAAAAGTTATCGTGCTTGTTTTGTACCATTACGTGTGAAAACTACAAAAAAAAACACCCCAAAGATAATGTTAAATGTGTACCTGTGACCTTTTCCCGAGGAATAAGAGGTAAAATTTTAGTTTTCGTTCATAGATTCGTTTTTAGGGTTCCGAAGTAAAATCGGAATCCTTATAGTTTCGTCATGTCCGTCTGTCCGTCCGTCTGTCCGACTGTCTGTCTGTCCGTCTGTCCGTCCATCCGTCCGTCCGTCTGTCCGAAGCAACGCGGCCAGACCCTTGAAAGCTGTAATTTGGCATGGATATACATATTTATTAAAACTCCAGAATCGTAGAATTAAATATTGAAAAACATTTTTTTTTCAGGGTTCCTCCCGTACAGGGAACGTGAGGATGATTTTTTTATTCGTCGCCTACCCTATAGGGTGGAGTATCGTTGAAAAAGTCTTCCAAAAATATTATGGGTCTTGTAAGACCATTTTTGGAATTAGGAGTCCGTTTGCAAAATGTTTGGCTTTAAAGTGCTAATTTTGGTTACAGTCAAGTGTCCCCCCCAACTGTTGACTAAACGGTTGGAGTTAGACAAGTGAAAAAATTCTCAAAAATAGGGTACTTATATGATGAATTTACAAGGAAAACTATCACTGCTATGTTAACTTATGTATGAGTCATAGTCGATAAACTTCTTACTTCGGAACCTTACATTGCCCGTGGCCTGACGGACATGCCCGTTTTTTATAAAACAACTCATGGTTTTATTTTATTAGGTTAGGAATTTTGCAACGTTGATCCTACTCAAATTCAATGAGGATCTGATGATGGGTCCTGGGGCTACAAAGTGGAACACGTGGTAGAACAATGGTAGGTAGAGTAAAACGGAACCGTGTTTGAAGATATAATATTATCGTTAACATTGTAAAACCAGTAGGTACATAAATAAATAAATAAATAAACGCTTCACACTCATAGCCCCATACTAGGATACCCAGTGTCGTGGGTGCCATAGACAACACAAGGACACACACTCAGACCAAGAACAGAAATACAAACTAATCATTCAAACCATCTCGCAGCATCCACCTCGCATCGAATCGAAACCAGGACCCTTGATTGACTTAGCGATCTGGAGTGGTAACGATTCGCCACACGAGTCGTGATCATTGACCAACTTGGCGTATTTCGGAGACAAAAAAAAATATATATTGTACCAGTTTTATGTATAAAGCGCGTACAGACCCATACCACCTCAGTAGGTTTTCCTGTGTCGCGGGTGGCATGGTCAACACAAATAACACGTCACTATAACACCCAAGACCCGAGTACAAATAATTATTTGTCACATTTTATTAGATATGGCCGGGAATTGAACCTGGGACCCTCACTTCGCAGGCTGGATCGAATCGCTATCAACTAGGCTATAGGGTCATCATATGTATGTACCTACTACTAGCATAGAATTTCTGTAGTATTGCATTGTGCATTTTTTTATTAATCACATTCTTCACTTCTCTCAGGATCCATATCTGAAATTTAGGTAGACGAAGTCGCGGGTAGAAGCTAGTTGTATGATAAATGAAATATAATTTTATCATACAACCCTGATTTATACCCCTAACACCCTGCCCTGATTTCTCCCAGACACGATTTACCAGTTAGCAGTGTAACCTTATCTAAATTTATGTGTGTACAATCAATAGAGAGTTTTATTATAATACTTAATAAAGAATAAATCATTTAACATTTAAATTTACAATAAAATTACGTGGTATGAATATCTTTTTGCACTAAATTCCGGATATTTTTACTCAATTCACGTAGAAGCTTCTAACACTGTGTAATTGCTTTAACAAAATGACGTCACTAACATGGCGACCAAATCTGGCGCGTTTGTAGTCACGTGATTCTTTTTGAACTTTTATCAATTTTGAATTCATTATTATCAATATTAAAAATAGTTTTTAAGCGTTTTTAACAATGCCAATTAATATAATTTGTGTTAAAGATTTAAAATACATTTAAAAAAAAAATATTTTTTTTAAAATGAACAACTCAATTGCGAATGAAAAATTAAGCACACATGGTAAGCGAGCGGCCTTTCCTATAGTTCACTCTCGATAAGACGAGGTTACGTCCGTCTTTTTTCCAGGTCCGTGCTCCCAGCATACTTAGTATTTCAGTATAAAAATAAAACGACTATTGATTCAACGATAGCTGGAACCGATTATAAATGGGCGACGACAAGAAGGTATGCTAGTATTTTATGAAACTAGAAACACGTTCGCGCCGCATACTGGCACACAAATAGATTTTTTAAAAGCCTTTTGAAAAGACACATCTTTTCCAAAGAGTCGTTAAATGATCTGAATTTTACCAAGAAAAAAATAACCAACTTCAAAATAACTCAAAAACTACTCGTCAGATCTAGCTCAAATTTAAGTGGAACCACATGAGAAGCACCAGCTTTCGATTAAAAAAGGAATCTTTAGGTTCACCCAGTCGAAACTTCTGAGGTAAAAAACATAAAAAAATGCAGTCGAATTGAATACCTCCTCATTTTTTGAAGTCGGTTAAAAAGTACCAT
Source organism: Thymelicus acteon (assembly GCA_951805285.1). Taxonomy (NCBI): domain Eukaryota; kingdom Metazoa; phylum Arthropoda; class Insecta; order Lepidoptera; family Hesperiidae; genus Thymelicus; species Thymelicus acteon. The sequence goes on from OX638228.1 coordinate 15,009,141, forward strand.
GTTACTATTTTATTCCTACATATTTTACTAAACATAGAAACATTGTGATTGTTGCATATGAATAACTTCTCCAAAATATATAATATAGTTTATATAATAATAATATAGAATAATATCCTACTAATATTATAAATGTGAAAGTTTGGATGTTTGGATGTTTGTTTTGCAATCACGCAAAAACGGCTGAACGGATATAGATGAAATTTGGCACACAGATAGTTTAATACCCAGAATAAAATATAGAATACTTTTTATCCCGAGATATTGATCTTTTCCCGAGGTAGAAAAAATAAAATTTATACTAATGGGAAAACAGTTTCGACGTTTGTCATCACAGTGACATTAGAAAACTCAAAACAGCTGATTGAGTGATTAAATTATAATATTTATGTTTCATTGTTTTAATATATTTATTTACAAACATAAAAATTTGCGGTGAGACACATTGCGATAATTTTTATCATACAATGGAAGCTTTTGTAGCCATCGATCTCGTATAAAATCAAATAAAGCAAACACAGCATTTTTTAAGGCTGCTTTCACATCAGCTTTCGTCGAACGTTCCTCGCGCCCAACGCTTGATCGATGAGCTATAAAAAAATAATATTTTTACGTTGAATAAACACTCGTAGCTTATCAAGGCTTTTCCTAGCTCTAAATATGAGGTGCAATTGAAACATTATATTGTATCGTATCAGGTTTAATTACTTGCAAAAAATCATAAAATTTTGTTTTTAACATTCGTAAATATCTACCTATATATTTTTTATTTACTTTATATAAATAAATATGAAATTTGTTAACCTATTTAGCAAATCATTATTCAAGTGTGTTGGATGAACGCGTAAAAAATCCTAGTGTAGTGTCGGCCTTATGTCAAGATCGGCCTTATGTCAATATTTCTTTATTTTTTTATTGCTGTGCACGCATATAAATAGCCAGTGCTTTAGCCGAACACTACAAACCTTAAATAAGTTTTAAATGAACAAGACCGTAAGTATACAATAGTTTTAGGTAGGAATAGATTCGTTGCTTAAAAAGCGATTTTCATGATTTTTTTATTGTATTGGGAACTAGCTTCTACCCGCGACTTCGTCCGCGAGAATTTAGAATTATGTAGATCCAGATCCTACTAAAATTTAGATGTTAGGTTTAGATGTTTGGATGTTTGTGAATTAAACTTACAGTATCCTGCTTTTCATTCCAAAGAATGGATATCATTGATGCCGACAACATGCTTATTATTTCGCGTTGTAGCAAGTTGCTAAGGATTCGAAAAAATCATAGGGCATGTCGTGAAGAATAAGTTCAGCGGCAGGCTATCTTAGGAGCTGCTTAAACAGGCACATCATCGACACCAGCAACATGCTCATTATTTGGCGTCCCAGCGAGCTGCTGAGGGGTCCTGAAAATCAAAGTGAACGTCGTGAGGAATAATTTCAGCAAGCTTGAGAGCTGCTACGCTGGAACAGGCAGGTAAACGACGTTAGCAACATTCTCATGAAACAGAATGACGGAGACGGGCTGTTACTAGAGAATGATGCGAGTCACAACACGCGAGTCTCAATAGCCACTTCTAAAAAGGGACAAAATTAACAATTGTGAATTTGCGTGAATTTGCTACAACGCGAAATAATAAGCATGTTGTCGGCATCAATGATATCCATTCTTTGGAATGAAAAGCAGGATACTGTAAGTTTAATTCACAAACATCCAAACATCTAAACCTAACATCTAAATTTTAGTAGGATCTGGATCTACATAATTCTAAATTCTCGCGGACGAAGTCGCGGGTAGAAGCTAGTAGTTTATATGTATAAATATAATAGAGTTTGTACTACCTAATGTTAAAAAAGTCAACAAAACTCTCAAACTGAATAATGAAACATTGCATATGGAGGAATCCACGGTCTTTTTAGGGGTGACCTTAGATAGTAAACTTCAGTGGGGCCCACATATAGCAAATCTCGCAAATAAACTTGGTAGGGCTGCTTATGCTGTTAGGAAAATAAGGCAGTATACTGACGTCGAAACTGCTAGGATAGTTTATTTTGCTTATTTCCACAGTGTTATGTCCTATGCCATATTGCTGTGGGGCAAAGCAGCCAGTATAGAACAAATTTTCATACTCCAAAAGAGGGCTATTAGGGCTATTTATAAACTTAAGTCTCGGGAATCTTTGCGTGAAAAGTTCAAGGAAATAGGCATACTTACAGTAGCTTCCCAGTATATCTTTAGCAATGTAGTTTTTATACGGAAGAATATAAGCGCGTATAAACAAAATTGTGATATTCATAATCGCCAAACAAGAAGAATGCATCAATTAGAAGTGCAGCGATCTTTCATGGGGCTTGGTGTACATTTCTATAATAAAATTCCAAAATCAATACGTGACTTGCCAATAGAATCTTTCAAAAAACGTGTAAAAACACAATTGTTAGGCAAGGGATATTATAGAATAGACGAGTATTTAAATGACAAAGATGCATGGAAATGACCAGTTCTGCAACCAGTTCCGCTCAGATTAGTAAATATTTTGTAATATTTTCTTTTTTGTAATATTTTTTTTTTAAAGATGTGCGAGGAGTTTCTTTCGGCTTTTCTTCTCCTCCGTGACAAAGCACCCTTCCGAAAAGCTGGTAGATAAAAAAATGATGACGTGCATAAGTGTATCAGTGATACCTATATGAATAAAATATTTTGACTTTTGACTTTTGACTTAATATTTTCTTTGTGTGTTAAACTCGGCTCTCTACTCTACACAGATTTCGGAGGCCAATAATGGGGAAGTTACAGGATGATGTGGGAGCAATTAATATTCATCATAAATAATGACTTCCAAAACCGGTTACACAACTTGCTTATACAATAAGTTTAAATTTAATTTGAATCTATTATTGTCATGTTAGGCATGTAGGCCGATCAGAGGTCAACAAAGAAGGTTACTAAGCTAGCGTGTAGTTGTGTAAGGTTTGTTGTAAAAATGGATGGTAAAAAAGTTTTAACGCTACTGTGTGAACTTATTTAACGCTCTCTTAAATAAGAATGTGCTGAGTTTAGAAAAAACACGAATAAAAACGTGTTTGAAGTCAACTGACTTATTTTTAGCGATTTTTATATCTTGTTACTTTGACACTTGGTTTGATTAATTAAGTTAAGAAAAATATAAAGTTTATCTACAGTATAATAAAACTCAAAGGGCAAATTTTATGTACATTGAATATTTTTTAAAAATTTCGATTAGGGGGCACTTCAATAACGTGTTACAGCACAAAAATATTTTTTTTTACAATTATTGTCTGTCTGTCTGTCTGTTTGTCTGTCCGGGCATCACATGAAAACCCTTGAACGGATTTCAATGAAAATTGGTATAGTTGTTACTAATAATCCGGGCCATAATTTAGGACACTTTTTATCCCGGAAAATTAAAAGGTTTCCTCGGGAAACGGGATGAAAATTTGTATGGAATATTTTTAAAACATCAACCGATTTGCTTCAAATTTGCAGCAAATGTTCCTTGCTTAAATTGATGGAATACGTGTTTTTCAGTTTTTAAAAATTATGCAAAAAAAGAAACAAATACAAATTAATGTGAATTATTTGTAATTGCTTATTTTTCAAAACCCGCTCCTGGAGGAATCTTTTATGATTTTATTGTGGGTTTCAGTATGTAAATTCCTAAATATAAGTACTTCAATATAAATTAACCTGTTTTTAAATTTTCTTCTGCAAGAGGTACAAATATGATAAGCATAATTTCCGCATGCGAAGCTGCGGGCAACAGCTACTTTTATTATAATTCTGTTTTTCGCATTATTATTTGAACAATAAGTACAAATCCTGAAAGTTTGGAAGGATGTTTATAACTCTTTCCCGCAAGTAATAAACGGATTTTCATTAAATTTAGGAAAACCGAAGTCCGGGGGTCTAATAAATAAATAACATCAACTTAATCTGATGCAACAAATACCTTACATATTTGATACAATTTGTATCAACAAGCCACGCTTCATTGTTGGCTGTACGGGGATAGAACGTCAAGGCATTATGCAAATGTATACAGAGGCTCGATGCAAAACCTCGTACAATGCGGCAGCGATACATTTATAAGGCTATATAATTGCTTTTAGATTATAGCTTTGCAGTTTCTCAAAACCGTATTACTTATTGCACAGAATCACGAGTATACCTCAGGTGTTTTGAATTAAAAGCGTTTAAAGTTGCAGATTGTAGAAAAAAATTGGCGGAATCAAGCATAGTTGGTGGTGTTCCTACTTGCCGTGGGATTTTGGGTTCGATTCCCGCCTGAAGCAAGCATCTACGAGATTAGAAGTGGTTGTGATTGTGTAAGGGTATATGTATTATTGTTTATAATATTAATTATTTTAATATTATTTTTATATTCCTTTGATTAAAATAGATTTAAAGTAATACTAATTACTGAGTCAGTAGATTATTTATTCCACCACTGAATGGATCCGGAAAGGCTCTATGCCTTTATGTACTACACATACAAAAGTTAAATAACCCCTGACAAAGCCAAGTAACGTTTTTTTTTTTTGGAGAGGTCATTTGCAAAGTAAAAATCATGATGTTTCTCAAAGCAGCAGGTTTGCTGCACTTAGAGGGATTTAACTCTATAACATTTCACTATTAACTATTTTGGTTTGTTGACGGTTTATACGATCAATCCTTCTACTCGTAAACTTGTAACTCAATCGGTGAACCATACTGTATACCATGTGATCGAGTTTTCAAAACAAAAGATCTAGTTATATTAGAGCCATTAGAGCTCACGCTAGAAAATAGCGACATTCAAGTCGACAATTCGAAATCGATGACGAGGACTATTATACATAATTTATATGATCAAGTCAAAATATTTTTTAATATAAATAGGCGAAAAACTAGCAGCCGAGCCGAGTGGTGACCGTCGTTCAAACATGCAGACAGTAAAACTACCACAAGTGTTCGTGGGGATTTAAAAAGCGCATTTAACACTCAAAAATGGCAAATTATTTTAGAGAGTTCCGATGTACATTTTTTGTGAATAATAATAAGTTTAAATGAAATAAAATGAACAATAAAAAAATAAAAATTTTACTCACATAAATGTATAGAGGAAACGATTTTGAAATAAATTTTTGGAATAGCATGTGAAACGAAACTCCCTTTTGAAGCTAGGAAACTTTCTATATCAATGCCGGACAAATGAAGAGACAGGTCATCTTAAAATGGTTTGACCATTCATCTGTAGGACGAAAATCATCATAAATTGTTGCTAACCAACAAGATATAATATAAAGTTACTGAAGTTATACTTCTTATGCGACTTGCAAAGCGTTAAAAGTTAAACGTTTAACATTTAAATTTTAATGTTTTTTAATAAGTGTATCCTAATTAAATACAGTTAGCGTCGTAACTAAAGCAAGGATGATTTAATTAAAGTTGTGATTCAGCCGTTGAACTGTACTGTAAATAATAATAATTATTATTATTTTAGTGTTTGAAATACAAAAATATAAACATGTTTCTTTATTAACTGTACACTGTATTACCTATAAACATCCTTCTGATATAAATGTGAGAATTCATACGGATGTTTTTGCTCTCTTATTCAAAAACTACTACACGGATTTTCATGAAATTTAGCACACAGGTACACAGTGATCTAAAATAAGATATACAGAACTTATTCCCGGAAAAAGAGAGGAAAAGCCGCTGACAACCACTTGTTCTACAATAAACAAGAGTAAACATGACTGGAAAATCAAATTGAATCTTTCATGGAACACCGAACACATTACCTACGAATATCATTTAAGTTTTGCAAACTCATATTTTTGTCGGCAAAAAATCGCACACAAATGAAACGCATATTTTAATTTACATCTAAACGCCTGAACGAGATCAATCAGAACTGCATACTCTAAATAATAATTCGTTGTATGAAACGCAAATAAAATTGTGAAATTCATAAAGTAATTTTTTTTACTAACAATAAAAGAGCAAACGACGAAAAACCCGTAAAGACTTAGTATAAATATCTACTTGAAAACTATCAAACTTTTACATAACAAATTCTAAAGATGTCATATGTATATTTTGTTTTTTAATTCAGTACCTAAACAAATATTTCAGAGATGCAATATGAAACACCAAACCATTGAAAATAAAATATATTCCTGAATTATTCTTACTAATTCATAACACAGACTCTATTTCTAAAGAAATAGGGTAATTGGGTCATTTCATGCTCCATTATACGTTTGTCATTTGAATATGACTAAGTTATGCAATTATCATGACAATTAGAGTTCACAGTACTCACATGAACACAATGGGCTATCCATCACACTATTATTCGCACTGAATAGGTACTTAGGGCCAGCCATCGAAGACCTTCATTAACGGACAAGATAAGACTCGCAGGTCATTGACCGACAACACAAAAGCAGGTGGCCGACAATGGAACCCGCAACAATACTGCTAACGTAAATAATGTAGTACCGCCGTAATAAAAATATTAACTAAGAAAATCTTTTCTTATCAAAAATAGTAAATTTTCCCAATCTTCCGAATACATTATCAGCACAAACACCAATAACAAACCACGAAAAAAAAAAAAACATAAAAATATAATTTCTAAATCACTGCATTACTAACACAAAGATCTACGTCAAGCGTCGGCCATCTTTGGCTCAACACATTAATTAAAATCCGGCTTTTGAAAGGGAAATATTCGGAAAATATACGCGAATATGCATTCAGCGTCGCTTCGTAGCACGACGCGCGTCTACGCGATACGCGACCGCGGCTGCGACTGAGCCTACCGTTACTATAGCAGCCGACTGCTACGCCAGCGTAGACCCGCTACGACGCTACGGGGGTATTGCGAATGTGCGAATCCGTGTACTCAAAACGTTCTCCTTTATGACGAACGGCTGACAGATTGTCGTGAATAAACAACTTCAAAGGTTTTGTGTCTTACTCCTTAACCTTTGACATGTTACGCGTTTGTGTCATGTTTCGTGTTATTAGCACATCTTCGTGAATATGATTTATTGCGTGTTTTGGGTGAGAAAATGTGAATATGTGTCTACATATCGATTTAGTTCAAAGGTTGTGTTGCATGGGAAATGGTCAGAGTGATTTGTTCCATATATTTGGTTGTATTGGGGTGGAATACAATACTGACCCCAATCCTATGTCAGCGGAATTGGGTGTCGCAGGCAGCTACAGAAGCCTGTTACTGATGTCCACGACCAATGGTTAACCACCGTCATGTAATGAGGATAGCAAACGCACTTACAATGCCACTATCGGCTACCATCCACGGACACTGTGACAAACCTCGAAGAGGACATCAGGAGGGATTGTATCCAATTAGTACTAAAAGCTCCTATCAAGTATCTAAACTAACTATCACGTATATAATCTTTAAGACACATACAACGATTTATCAACCTCGAACTAGTGAAAAACATTTACTAAACCTCGAATCGCAACAAGCATTCTTACGCCCCAACTCAGAGTCACTAACGGTTACTTTAATCGCTCTTTAGTAAAGAATCACCACACAAATTCTGTCTTAAAGAGCGATTTAAGTAACCGTTAGTGCCTCTGAGTTGGGGCGTTAGTCACATCGAAAACTAAACCCTAGCACAACGACTTAATTACTTTAATCCTTTAATCAGTCCTGAATTTAATATCAACTCGTGAAACGCGAACTAAACAGCTAAACTGGTGCCATCTGTCGGCCAATCACGCAGCTGTCTCACAGCGGTGACAAATTACCAGTGCATTAATCATGAGCCCTTAATAAGATCCGACATAGAAATACAGAACTTTAATGCTTAATAGACGAGCGGAAGCTCAAATACGTTTGATAAGGATGTAACAAGACGACCGAGGCGTAATAGTTGCCGTGCCGGACTGCCGCCAAGGGTGCTTGCTGGGTTCGATTCCTAGCGAGGCATAATTTGAAATTCTGTTTCGGTCTGGTTGTGTGTGTTCTCGTCTTTGTTGACCATGGCACCCATGACACAGGGAATCCTGATCACAAATAACATCTCTCCCTCTGCCCCAGAACTACGACCGGGATAAACCAGATTATCTCATTCATCCGGTAAATGCTTAGTCTCGATCGAACCGACGAATTATGCATAACCTCGTACAAGGTAATGGAAACTAACTTTAATTACCAAATCCATTAGTGATCGCTCATTGGATATCAAAGGCTTCCGATGCATGCATCTTCGAACAATGTGTCCATGAATCTTGAATATGCCACATATTACTCATAGTTACATAGATAATAATGACCAGTGCAATAATTATTAAATGATACGCCCAAATGATATCCAAATCCGAGGTCCTACCCTACAGAGGGTGCCCTTAGAAAAGATCTTCTCGGCGGATCCTCTCTACTTATTAATTAAAGTAAAAATCTCGACCAGCAAGGCTATTCTGTTTTGTAACTCGACAGCGGAATCCGCGATGAGTTTCAAAATTGAAGTTCGTGTTCGAGACTCAGTTCACTTCGCAAGTGCGTACTAGATGATTAGAGAATAACATATATGTATTCGGTAAGAATACCATACCGAGGCCATCTTTAGTCGTTTGAAGTTCAAGTTCGAGAGTCACTTCACGTCGCAAGTGCGTACTAGATGATTAGAGAATGACATCAAGATGATGCAAGTTCGCTTTCGAGTCTCACTTAAGTGAGCTTCGATTCTGAGTTTGTGTTTTAGAGAATAACCCTCCAGGATATAAAAAAACCGTTAACAATCAACCACGTTAACCATATCAGCTCTCTAATATCTAGTAAGACAGTAAATTTAGTCAAATTTCCAGTCAAGGTATGCGCCTGCCCGGGCTTTGCGACAGAACATTCTAGACATTTCCCGCGAACTGCGTTGACGCGGTTTGTCTAAGGGTGAATGCAAACTTGCTTCCAGGATTTTTTAGAAACCAAGTCCTTTGTTAAACTCGACCGGGTTTTATATAAAGAGGTGGCTTATCTCATTAAATGGTCATCGTTGCCCATGGACTTAATTAACACCGAAGGTATCAAGCGTTGCAACTCTTTCGTCCGATACGAAAAGGAAACGATGAACAATAGGGATATAAACATGATTACTTACATGCCATATTTGTGGCAGTGCAACAAATAAATAAATAAATAAATATGGAGAGCCAGCCATAATGGTAACAAAAACATGTAAAAAACGATTCAAGGACGGTTTTAGAATGTCGTTGGGCGATTGTAGGCCGCGAGCCGTGTAGGCGGATTGAATACTTGACTTTCGATAATAAAATATTACGTCAATTGTTCCGTACTAATACAACAAACAACAACAAAAATTTTACTAACATAACATCAAAGTTACAGCAAATCTCATACTCAAACAAAACTACAATACAAAGAGAGAGATTCATAGACTCTTTACATTTACTCGACAAACTCTTCGACAGGAGACTATAAACAACTTTGTAATGCAAACAGTTCGTCTGAAAGCGCCCTAAGCCGCAGTGTATCGAAGCATTCGAGGCTCTCGAGTAATGTGTACAATGTTAAGTGTGTGCTTAGCTTTAATCCGGCTTCATTTGAGCTTTTTCAGTATTTGGGTACTACTTTGTTAGGTGTTTATGTTTTCAGAAGGATTTACGAGAAGATACGCTTTAAGATGAGATTTATTATGCTTCTTTAGTAGAACAACCCACTTTGTATACTTTATATGATTAAAATCCGCTTCTTCTTCGGTTTGGTTAATATATGTTCGTAAATAGAAACTTCAAGCGCTCATAGCCTGGCTTGTAACGTTCTGTAGTCGGCCGAGAAACAACAGCGGGCACCGTTGGTAGTAGGATGGTGACTGTGGCAAACATTCTTAACCACTTCCATGCTTTGGAGGGCATAAGACATCGGATCATCGTAAGATACCAGTCGGTAAAGGCAAATCGAAGGCCTCTAAGCGGCATGAAAGTTGTCGAGACTTAGATTGGCCACTAAATCCGCACTGGAGCAGCGTGGTGGAGTATGCTCTAGGCCTCCACAAGAGGAGAGACTCATGCTCAATGGTGGCTAATTCATGGGTTGTAGACAAATATTTTCTAACATTAAGATGACTAAAACATCCATATTTTAACATTATACTATTTTAAATCTTGCTACATGTCTTTAAAACTTCCTTACAAAAATTTCAGTGCGTTTCCAAGTGACTTTTGTCAAGAGCCGCGTCTCCCATTTGGAACAATTAATGCTCTCGCCGCCAAGTAGCAAGAACAAAGAAATACACATTCTGAAATCTTACGAAACAACTCGAAGTTGCGGCCAAGTGGAATAGTATCCCTTTCATTTAATCCCTTGTTTATTCGCTTGTAACTTGATAACCGTAAGCCGATTTCTGCGGTTGTCTTACCTTTATTGTGTATAATGGTTTATGTATAGTTTGTGTAATTGGGGTGTAATGCTGAACGCACATTTGTCCGCACCGTCCGTGCCGGACACATCGCGTTTGTATGAAATCATTTGAGAGCAGGAGGGCTATTCTCTAAAATACAAACTCGAAATCGATGCTCACTCAAGTGAGACTCGAAAGCGAACTTGCATCATCTTGATATGTCATTCTCTAATCATCTAGTACGCACTTGCGAAATGAAGTGAGTCTCGAACTCGAACTTCAAGCGACTAAAGATGGCCTCGGTCGGTATGGTATTCTTACCGAATACATATATTATGTCATTCTCTAATCATCTAGTACGCATTTGCGAAGTGAAATGAGTCTCGAACTCGAACTTCAATTTTGAAACTCATCGCGGATTCCGCTGTCGAGTTACAAAACAGAATAGCTTTGCAGCACGCATATGTCATCCGCGATGCGCATTTGATTTCATACAAACGCGATGCGTCCAGCGCGGGCGGTGCGGAATATGTGCGTTCAGCATTAGCTTCCATCCTTCCTTAAGTATTAAGATCTAGGCGGGGTCATTGACGCCTTGATGTTAATGTTCACTTCCTTAGATCACTGCAATCACATGTCAAATGAATCAACAACAAAGTCCGTTAGCGTTCATTTAAATTCCTACTCTCCTACTAATATTATAATTATGAATGTTTGTAAGGATGTTTGTTTCTCTTTCACGCAAAAACTACTGAACGGATTTACGTGAAATTTAGCACACAGATAGACCATAATCTGGAATAGAATAGTAAGTGTCAAACGAATTATATTTAATATCATAATATACTTATTATCCCAGCAAACGCGTGCCCGGCGAAGCCGCGGGCAGATCGGTATTAATCTATATCTGGTTTGATATTTTATGTGAAAGAAATATATCTACGGTATCTACCTATTAGTAACACATCCACGGAGCACTTATGGTAGATTGAATTTTTTGAGCATCACTAAAACTGTATCAGTGAGTTTAAACAGATCCTTTTATAAACTAAATTGTCAGTAACCTTTGGAGAATTTTTAATTTCGTCGCTCTAAAACATTTGTGACAAAAATGTTACTTCAGCAAGGTTCCACTCTACTTGTCACAGTGGGTTTTAATATCAGCGCTCCGACATTCCACACATAGCGGCAAATAAGGCTAGAAAAATAAAAACTTTCCACCACCCATACCTAGTCGCAGATGTTACGAAACTTGGCGACATTTTTTCACGCTAATTGCCACATACCGCATAAAACTATCCATATACAGGCAGGCCCGAACCCGCCAAGCATTGTCCGTGTTTACCGACTTACGAATTCACTCGGTCACAATCTTATGCCCTTGAGTTAGGATTCACTTTCGTTTGACACTTTAGTTAAGTTAACCGTGTCAGGTCGTTACGACAGGATGGTTCATACACGAATGATGTAAAATTACAGTATTAATTTAATTAATGGACTGTATGCAGAGGAGACCGCAGTATGTACATGTTCGTCTGCCCTGGCTGAAGTATCGTTTGATTCCATGTTTCGGTATGTTGGTACTCCTGATAGATTACTATGTACTTGTTAAAATTAGAAAATAATAATGCTCTAAGAGCTCATAATTATTTACTAGCCTCAAGTGTTGTCTGTACTGTCGACCAGACGGTATCGAGTTCGATGCCCGGGCCAATCAGGAATTTATGTCAGATAAAAATTATTTCTGGGTCTAACGAGGTCATCTTAATCATGTATTGTGTAGTTTTAATCGCCACAAACACGTGTGTATGGTAGGATTAGATTAGGGTGGCGTTTTAATCAATCAGTAGCGCAGCGAATTGATGCGATAACCATTATATATTTGACATTTGTTTCCATTACTTTATACTTTTTAATAGCTTAAATTGAAAAATACAAATACATTGGAAACTCTAAATGGGATAAATGGATTATGTCGTGTTGATAGTCCAGAGTTAAGTTTGCTGGTTCAGCCAGTATCTATATTATAAAAGCTTGTCTAGTACCTAATGTTTCTATAAGCTTAATCTATATTATAAAAGCATTGAGTAGTAATGTTTCTATTAGCTTATTTTGTCCTAGTACAAGACATCTGATTTAACCAAGGCCTCTGTCAATTGGCCAATCTATGTGGGCGGCGTTCTACTATTTCTACACTTATAAACGAAGTTGTAAAGAAAACTGGACTTAGTTGTCTTTAGAAATAGTGTGTATTTTTAAATATGAATATTTATTAGGTATAAGCATTCGTGATTTAGTATAATGATCTCATGGGGGATCTACTGGTGCCGGTTTGACGTCGGTATGTTGCGTAAAGTTTTTGCTTATGTCCTTAATAAGATATAGTAAGTTTTATAATACGCTTTGTTTATTGATAGAATAATAATACGTGTACGAAAGTAAAATTAAGTACATCTATTGGAATCAAAATTAGCTATGTATGTTATAACTAAATTGCATATTTCATATTAAAATAACATAATGTTAAGGTTAAAGACATTTATTTTCTCAAAAGAATTTACAAATTCACTAATAGAGAAAATACAAAATTTGGTTAGTTAAACATTATAAAGTGTCATCAACACAGGCCAGACACGTATGACAAAACTTAAGATCTACGTTACAAATACGATTAACTTAAGATGTTGAAACTATTGACAATATTCTATTATCTATTAATATTAACTTACTTTTTATGTCTTTAACTTATTTTCTCCATCATAAATTTTTTATATGACTCAGGTTCAACTCAAGTTCAAGAGATCTGTTATTTACCCGAATCTAAACCAAACCTGAATTGAGGATCGATTGCCAGGAAAAGCCGTGCGAATAAAATAAGTAAATTAATAAACGCAGTAGAATTCCCTGTGTCGCGGATGGCATAGAAACCTCAATTTAGACATCACTATAATACCCATGATGCGAGTACAAATATGTATCTGTCATTTAAATATCTGCCCCAGGCATAGAACCCGGGACCCCTCGCTTCGCAGGCAGGCTACCAACTAGGCTACAGGGTGTCAATTAATCCTTAATGTGTATTTGTTAAAGTCAACAACGCAGCAATTTGGAATTTTGGCATTAACATAGAAAGACTAGAGAATAACCTTATTGGAACATAAATTATGTTATTATGACATACAAGAAAACTAAAACCTTTAATATTCCGAAATAATCAAAAGCTAAAGTAACTGCATCTCCACCAATCCGCACTGGAGCAGCGTGGTGGAGTATGCTCTAGGCCTCCTCAAGAGGAGAGATCCGTGCCCAGTAGTGGGCCATTAATGGGTTGAAGCCAAAGTAAATGCACGAAGCAACTCAATTTTTTTTACGAAAATCTCAACCAGTTGAAAAACTTTGCTCCTTTTTAGGGTTACGAAGTAAAATCGGAACACTTATAGTATCGTTATGTTCGTCCGTCTGTCTGTCCGAAGCATAGCGCCGAGACCCTTTAGTGCTAAAAAGCTGTAATTTGGAATGGATATACATATTTATTAAAACTCCAAAATCGTTTCGGGTTACCTCCCCTACAGGTAACATGAGGATAATTTTTTTCGTCAAATAGCCTAATAGTGTGGGGTATCGTTGAACTAAGACCATTTTTGGAATTAGGGGTCCGTTTGCAAAATATTTGCCTTTAAATTGCTAATTTTGGTTAGAGTAAAGTGTCCTCCCTCTGTCGGCTTAACGGTTGGAGTTGGACAAGTGAAAAAAATTATCAAAAATAGATTATATATATATAAATTTACAAGAAAAACTATCACGGCTACATATGTTAGCATAAGTAGTTAATGAGTAACAGTCGATAAACTTATTACTTCAGAACCCTCCATTGCGCGTGGCCTGACACGCACTTACCCGGTTTTACAGTCATGTTATCGATAATACAATATTTCAAATATAATTGTTACATTGCGAAAGCACGTTCACAAATTCGAATTATTTCCTTCACAATCAGCCCATGGCAACACACGATGCCACACATCAAAACAGCGTTTATCCCGAGGCGTATTGTATTTTAATTCTCCAAGGCAATTTAGATCACAATCTCTTTCAATTTCGTTATAACCAGAACAAAAACGAGTGTATTATTTCGGTAACATTCCGTTGCTGACGACCCATCTTTGCTTCAGGATGGCTTGTAGAATAATGTTCACAAATAAGGCAAGCGTTTCACTGTGTACAGCGAAGCTAATGAACGCGAATTGAAATCTATACATGTTATCATAATAAAACTTAACTGATCGATATCTGTACATGGAAGAATTTTGAGAAAATTTATTAGCTTGTATTTATTTATGCAAGAGGTTTTCTATTGATTACAATGATATTTAATTTTTTACTGTTAGTTTTTCCGGATAACCTCAGGAATAGGTTAGCTAAATTCTATGCGGTTTTAGCTGATGTATTATTATAAGCTAGGGATTAACGTTAGTTTTTAATATATTTAAACCAGTTGAAAAATAAAAAATATGTGTCAATTTAACGAATCCCAGTCAAATATTGATTCGAGTGCGGGTACGAGTAAATAATTAAAAAGCCATCGACTTAAGCAGTACCCACCCATCGATTTTGATACGAACAGGATTTCAAGTCACACACAAATAACTGTATTTTTACGTACTATGCATAGACTAAGCAGTGGTTGCCTCGTGATTGGAACATTGAACTTAGGCAGGTTTATCCGTCTTAGAGTTCTTAATAATAAGCTAAGTCCCAAGCTAAGTCCGCTATTCCTAATGACTACAATGACATAATAACTAATGACCTTTACTACACTATTAGAGTTGACCAAATCCAATGATTGTCATCATCATCATCATCCTGCCCATTTCCCAATTTTATTTGGGGTCGGCGCAATATGTTTTCCTCTTCCACACTTCCCTATCAGCCGTCATTTTTACACTAACTCTCTTATCTTTCATACCATCTGTAACACAATCCATCCATCTTTTCTTTGGTCGTCCTCGTCCCCTTCGTCTATCCATCACACCAATGATTGTATGCTCGTAATTTAACTCGCTCATCGAGCACAACTTTCGGTGAGACACCCCAGTGTTCCCAAATGAAAGTGACCGTCCAATTTCCGGGTTAACAGTAACATGGCCGCACCTGCCCCCAGCTGCCGGCACCCTGGCGGGTAATGGAGGGAGGATTTATCCCCCATTACGTGTAATTTTAATGTAACATGCATGCCTGAAACGTTACGGCAAAGTAAATTATCACGCTGTGTTGTGTAGTATTTCGGTTTGAAAGGTTATGTGTGATAAAAAAGTGGGAAGCATTATTTGCAAACTTTTGTCAAAAATTTATCTGATACCATTATAAAATTAAAGTATAGAAGTATTAATAATTACTACCATACCTATACCATATTATTAGATATACTATATATATGTAAACACCCTCTAATTAAAAGTAAACATTTTCTTGCATTCTGGATACTAACAAAAAGGTGGTAAAAATTGTAGACATAATACAAAGAACTAAAAAGTAATGTACGTGTTTAATATACCCTTTTGAAAAATCCCTTACCCTACCTTACCTTACCTTGTAGCCTTTTAAAATATAAGGGAAACTGTCCCCTTTTTTTCGAATAGAAAATTGCTATTGGCCCTACTGGCCTTTACAGATTCACGCGGACATATTTGCGAGGTGGGAGCTGAGAAGACATATTTGCGTTAGAGGACATCGGGACAGGATGCGATTAATGAAATTTCTAACAAATACATTACATAGGTACATATTTGTCCAATTTTAAACGGCTACTGGTACTGGACAGCTTTCCCCCATAACCTATCAATTCCACTTCATTTCGTATGTCATTCACAATAACAGCTATAAACAAACGCTGGCCATTCCAAACTGGTCTTTCGGATTGTATGCGCGCGTTTCATTTCATATCTTCCGTAGAATATAAGACATGTAAGGAAGGTCTGGATAAAATGGCTGCTTTAGAACATTTCCAGTGTAAGCTGAACCTTCTCGGACCATTTTACAGTAAAAGTTATGTGACGGCGGGAGACCTTCTCAATATGGTTACATTGCCCAGTGGTTTGGAAACACGTGATAATGTAACTGAATTATGGATCGTTTCAGATGAGTCTTCTCAAAATTAATTTTCCAGAGTTCAGTGTTAGGTTATCTTTGTGTCTGAGTTATTTAGTGTACGCTGAGTCTTGAATTCTAGATCTGGCGTATCTTTCTTGAACTTTGTTCGAATCGGAAGTAATAACAAAATATTCCCAGACTAGGGTTGGCCGCTAACCCTTCCACCGAACCGCCCTGGAGCAGCGTGGTGGAGTATGTTCTAGGCCTCCTCAAGAGGAGAGACCCGTGCTCAGTAGTGGGCCATTAAATGAGTTGAAGCCATTCACTGATGTATTGTAGGTACTAAGCTTGGTACCTATCTACTAAGCGATAGATTTCCCGAAGCGAGACGAGAATGTACTAGTATCGTACATTAATAACGACCATCTCTATTGACATAAAAACATGTTGGCGAGCCCATCAACCAGATATTTTGAGTAAAACCTCGAAATCCTTTCACGCCCGCCCGGTTAACCGGAAGGTCCGATTTACATAACTCTCAATTACAACCGGATTTAAAAACGGCGTCGCACGTGGCAGGAAATAAATTAAAAAGATATTTACAATACTGCGTTGCGAAACGCAAAATACGTACAACCCTGTAGAAAAGTTCGTCCTGCACTCTGAATGGTCCTGGGTTCGATTTCTGGGAAAGTTTTTGCTGCACTTAAAATCTGTTTTGGGTGTTTAGGAAAAATCACTTACGCACCGCGATTTTCATAGCTATTATAGAAATGAAGTAGGTAAGTGTTCAGGGTAGCCCATGGACATCAGTAACCGATGCGTTGCCAGTTGAGAAATAAGAGAGAAGAAAGATAGAAAATTACTTGCCTGCGATAATTCACCCTATTTCAGATCATGGTCTCCCTGCGTGCTTTTCATGAAAAACCTTTCAGTAATTTTTGCGTGAAAATATCATAAAAATAAACGTCATAGAATTTATTAATCATATTTGTTTTGCTTGAAGAATAACATTTAATTAAAATTTAAAAAACGTCGACAGTATTTACACTAAACATAGCTAAAAACTCTTTCGATTAAGTCACCTTTCAAACAAAAAAACTAGATCAAAATCGGTTCATTCGTTTAGGAGCTACGATACCACTGACAGACATACAGATACACAGACACGTGAAACACTCCTGAAACACTCCTGTTTTTTCTTTCGGGGTTAAAAACATCGCGAAGAAACCTCCCCGAGAGTTTTCTAATATATTCACATTTGAGAATGCATCAAGACAGCCAGTGCAAGTGGCGAATGGATTATAGTCAGGCCTCAATGATTTCAAAAGGATGGATAGAATAATTTCACTCAAATGATCTGCTCTCGCTCAGTTCATAAGATAAAGATGGCGTTACTTTTAGCTTGTATAATTCTATATACAAGCTAGAGAGATCCAAGCCCAGCAGTGGGACATTGCGATGATAATGAAACAGCACAGTAAGCGTGTTATTATTGGTATGTCACGTGAACTACAAACACACGTGCCGAGCTCTCGAGGCCATAAGATCAGCATACTAATTGTTTGCACACGTGCTTAGCGGTCTCCCCTGAGAGTTCTCTAGCTCAATATACTACTCACACACAGATCACAAAGTTGTGCATGTTTTTGTGTCAATGCCGAAATATCAGCAGTAAAAAGCAACAACCTATAATTGTCCCACTGCTGGGCTCGGGGTCTCCTCTCACAATGTGAGGGGTGTTAGGCCATAGTCTACCACGCTGGCCAAGTGCGGATTGGTAGACTTCACACACCTTTGAGAACTTTATGGAGAATTCTCCGGTGTGCAGGTTTCCTCACGATGTTTTCCTTAACCGAAGCAAGTGATAATTAACTTCTAATACGCACATAATATTCAAAAATTAGAGGTGCGTGCCAGGATTTGAACTCGGGTTTCTTCGTTCGGGAGACCAACGTTCTAACCGCTAGGCTATCAGCAGTGAAGGAATTCGTATTATGAAACCCCGTAAGCTCAGTTATCTTATACTAGACCTTACCAGACCTTATAGGCGAAAGTTCAGTTCGGCAGGTTTAATGATTATGGGGTAGATGTTGGTTCTTTAGTTGGAGAACTTAGTGTGTATGCAAATAAAATATATCTATACTAATATTATAAAGAGGAAAGATTTGATTGTTTGTTTGCATTGAATAGGCTCCGAAACTACTGAACCGATTTTGAAAATTCTTTCACTGTTGGGAAGCTACACTATCCCTGAGTGACATAGGCTATAATATATTAAAAAAAATTAGGGATCCTTAATAAAACTCCAATAATGTAACCCAAGGTGTAAAAAAAAATAAAACCGAAGCAAAGCGAGGGCGGTTACTCGTCTATACTATCTATACTAATATATAAAGAGGAAAGATTTGATTTTTTGTTTGCATTGAATAGGCTCCGAAACTACTGAACCGATTTGAAAAATTATTTCACTGTTGGGAAGCTACACTGTCCCCGAGTAACATAGGCTATATTATATTTTCAAAAAAATTAGGGATCCTTAATTAAACTCCAATAATGTAACCCAAGGTGTAAAAAAATAAGAAAACCGAAGCAAAGCGAGGGCGGTTACTCGTATTAAATAATTTGATAACATTACAAATTCGATTCTTTTGTACGGCAATTTTTCCTTTAAAATATATATTTTTTTAGTTTACTTCATTTTCCGACAAACGTTAAAATTATCAACAAAAGCCATCTCAAGCGATAGCTAGTAGCTACCGACATCTTATCAAACACCTAACTTGAAGAGTACTTACCATCGATTTACGGATGACATGGCACCGTCAGTACGTAGACGTTTCCATCAAAAGAATCGCTACACGCTCCTATCGATCACACTGAACACCCAGGCATCCCACTCACGATATTGTGATAACAAATGAAGGTAACATAACGCAACTGAGTGCGGAAATTCAACGTGAAAATATTCAGGCAGGTGATTTATTTAGCGGAAGAGGCACAGGTGTAGCGGCGATACATACATACTTATATCAATCTATAAGTTACATGATCAAAAATCCTCAGATTCTTCAATGGCTCTTAAATTTCTTGGTTAGGCATGATAACGTTATGTTACTCATGTTTGTTACTTTTTTACGCAAAAACTACTAAACCGATTTTTCTGAAATTTAGCACACATGTAGACCATGATTTGAAATAAAACATAGGGTACCTTTTATCCTGGAAAACGCGGCCAAAGCCACGGGCAGAGCACTAGTACGAACAATAATTTCACTGCTGATTTAAGAAGCTCTATAGCAGTAATCGTACCTAGTCCAGACCATAAAATAAACGTAGAACAAGTGTCGTCCTTCATTAGATAACTCCGTGACAGTATAAAAACAAGCTGACATATTTCCAGCAACATGACACCTCCATTAGTGGGAGTCATAACGACGAGACGAGATAATGGTATTGAGAAGAGCGACCCCAGAAAAATTAGGAGCGACGCCGACGACCCGAGCGGTTTTTAAGTGTCACAAGTTTCCACCTCATTAAGTCATACTTAGCTCTTTACAGATCATTAAAACAATACGATAAAAACAATTGTGTGTCTCAGCTCCGATGCACGACTGGAGTTTGACGCTATCTAGTTTGAAATCGTCTAATCAGTAACAACGGATGTTGATGATGATGGTGATGATGATGATGATGTTTCACATCATCAGAATAGGATGTACCATTAGGTGGCGTTGTTACTGATCAGCCATCCAACGCCATCTAGATTCTGTGTTACGAATTACAAGCATAATGCATAACGTAACCGGAAAGTTTTGATTTTACTCCTCATAAAATTTCATAGCGCGGGCTTAAATATAAAAATCAATTCTAAAGGAGTTAAACTCCAAATATCCAATATTTATACATATACCATTAAATACCACAGTACACTTGAGATTTATAATAAACAATCAATTTGCTTTATGAGGATTCCTGATAATAGCTTTCTATCGCATAAATTTTTGTCACATAATTGTCTGTTATATAAAATGCCGTAAAAAATGAATGTCCATTTATCTTCTTTACTTTCATGATTAGCAAAACATCAATGACTCCGGTAAAAGTCAGCAACTGAGCAATTTACAAAATCCTTAGCTCAGTAACAACATCACTACCAACTCGAGCAGGACAGTAAGGTCCAAATCAAATCCCAAATCAAAGATTAATCAATCCTTAATCTTCCATCGCATTTGGCAATGCACTTGGCAACACAGGTTAGATTCGCTTATTGCGTCTGGGTACCCTGCAGCTATAACTCAGCGGTAGAAATGCAATTAGCGGGTTAGGTGATAACATACCACCCCTCGTATATCACCCATGAATAAAACCTATTATAACAGGACGGACGTTAACAACAGATGATCACGTAATGGGGAAATTTAATCGAAATTACCGATGAAAAATTGGCTGCGGTAATTTATGTAAATGATTTGTAATTTTCATCAGCTGTTGAATTACTTGTTAATTAGTTGTTGAGTTGTTCGTAATATTACGTTACAAAATATCAAGTACATATACGTGCATAGCGGTAAATAAAATTGAAGTGTTTCTCCGTAATATCATATTTTATATTCAATATCTATTAGCATAAAAAGTATGTGGTAATAGGCGATCAGCTGGACTACGTTTTTGACTTCTAATAAATCAATTACTGTTCATTTGTCTCGCTAAAACTCGAGAATGGCTGGACCGATTTGGCTAATTTTGATCTTGAAATATTTGTGGAACTTCAGGGAAGGTTTAAACGGTGAGAAAAATAAATAATAAGTTACCAAAAATACTAAAACCGGGCAAATGCGTGTCAGGCCACGGGCAATGTAGGGTTTCGAAGTATGTAGTAGGTTTATCGACTATTACTCATTAACTACTTACGCTAACATAGCCGTGATCGTTTTCCTTGTAAATTAATCATATACTTAACCTATTTTTCCTATCTGTGAAATATTTGAAGTCTTTTGTCTTTTTAGAAATATTCAGTCGTCTGACAGTTGGCGCGA
This sequence comes from Thymelicus acteon, assembly GCA_951805285.1. Lineage (NCBI taxonomy): Eukaryota > Metazoa > Arthropoda > Insecta > Lepidoptera > Hesperiidae > Thymelicus > Thymelicus acteon. The sequence goes on from OX638228.1 coordinate 15,030,676, forward strand.
TTGTCAGAATATGACAGGAAGAGGGAGAGGGAGGGAGAGGGGGAGAGATTGATAGGCGGTACAAAGGCTGCCGGGTCAGCTAGTTACAAAATATTTGTAATCACGAACAAAATAAGCTTTTGGACGCAAATCAGCTTTAATGCAAATAATGACGACGTCGAGCATAATCGCTACCATACCGCCGCGCCAAGCCGAGGGTTCTATTCCCAGCGAGGCGGTTTGAATGAGAGAATTTCTGTTCTCGGTCTTGGTGCGTGTCCTTGTCTCTGTGTGTTGTCTCCATGTCACCCACGACACAAGGAATCCTAGTGCTATGAGTGTAACTTTATTTTTATTTAATGTGGTGATTGGTGATGCGTAGATGGCTTGCCCTCACGCTAAATATTCTTTTAAGCCGTTTTTGTGTGTCTATTTTCATAAATATTTGGTTTCTACATAAGAACAATAAACCTGACCTCTAAAGCGTTAAACAGTACTTAAATATTAAATTCATTTATAATGCCTGATATAATTTAGTACCAATTTTTTCGATGAAGGTACTCAGACATATCTTTTCCGAAATGAAACGAAAGCGGGTTACTAATGTCATAAAATACACAAAACATTTGATTCTACAAAAACACATTCACTCTTGTTAAAATAAAATTTACACAAGCATTGGAGATAATCCACATGGTTAGTCAAAAGGATATTCTTTTTCAAAGCCGGGACAGACCTGGACTTTCAAAAAGGACAAAAACTCGCCCCACCCGCTATCTTCCACACCTGAATTAATGCGGCTTTACGTTCTAACGAGTAACGGTGCAATATTTCGAGCATTTCAAATCGTGCTTTTGTTGTGCATTTTGATTGTCCTAACTTTATTGTACCCAGTGATATTCACAGTTTAATCAAATTATAGGAACAGACAAAACATTGTATTATTGCGAGAAATATTTTATACTAGCGCTCAGCTAGCGACTTTGCCTGCGTTTACCGAGATAACAAGTACTCTTTATCCTATTCCAGATCATGTGTACTAAACTTCATAAAAATCCGTCAAGTAATTTTTGCGTGAAAGAGTAATATCGATACATCGTCACAAACTTTCACATTTATAATCTATACGTCTATCTATATCTATATCTATATCTATACAAATAAATAAAATTGGAGTGTCTGTTTATAATATTCAAATAACCGCTTTTTATAAGTGCATTTGGATGTATACACGGTACATATACCAAAACAACATTTTATATAATTTTTGTCTGTATGTCTGTTTGTTTCGGCTAATCTCTGTAATGGCTGGACCGATTTTGACGGGACTTTCACTGGCAGATAGCTGATGTAACAAGGAGTAACTTAGGCTACTTTTATTTTAGAAAAAAAAAGTTTTAGAAAAAAGTAGGATCAATGAAAATTTAATAATATTCGATTCAAAATACCACGCGGACGAAGTCGCGGGTAACAGCTAGTATTATACATATAAATAGGAAGTATGAAGGATAGGGTAAGGATCGATGGGTTTGGTTCGACGCCATGACGGTTTGGTCACGTGGTGCTGAAGAAGAGAGAAGTCCTGTGGTTCTACGTGATGATAATGAGTAGCCAAGTACAGTCCCGGGATTTACGAGGCCAGAAAACGGCCGGGTTCCCGGGAATATATTCTCTAGCAGTCACGGTATTTTCATGTGCTATCTAGTTTGCAATTAATGCCATTGCAATACATGTTAGGATAAAAAACATGAGGAGAATAAGTGTATCAGTGATACCTGTACGAATAAATGATCTTGACTTGACTTAAACATCAATATAGCAAACTTGCTAAGTAACGATTACAAGAAAGTAATATTGAATTCGTGAACAGAAGTCACAAATCCTATTCAATCTTTGTATCGAAGATTGTATCAATCAATCATACCGAGATCGAACAGTTTAAACGAAGTATTATAAACACATTAAGAACAAACCACAAAGCATCGTATTAACTGGGGTTCAAGAGCCACTCATATACTCCATTAGGCAGTAAGTTACTCGAAAAATATGATGTGAGCAACAACCCTCTTCTCGCTTCACCTCGGGAAACATATGTATGTACTAGGGGCCATCCATTAATTACGTCACACGTTAGGGGGGGGGGGGGGTAGTGTGACATTGTGTGACAAGGGGTGGGAGGGGGTCCTAAATTTCGTGACGTCCCATTTGAAAATGGAATGGGACGAATGGTATAGGTAAATATTAAAAAAACAATTAATGGAAATAAAACTTATTTCGGAACTGCTTGGTTCTTGGTTTTAATTTAATCATTTCTATGTGTAAAATTTCATAATATGTGACGTCACACAAGAGGGGAGGTCTCACAAATGTGACCAGCTGTGACAAGGACGGGGGGAGGGGTCAAAAAGTCATGAAATTAGTGTGACGTAATTTAAGGATGGCCCCCTAGCTCTGCCCGCGGCGTGGCCCGCGTTTCCGCGATAATAAATACACTATGTCTTTTTTTAAAAAGAAAATGAAAGAGAGAATGAGAAAATGTGCTATATTTCATGAAAATCCGTTCAGTAGTTTTTGGGTGGAAGAGTCATAAATCCATACAAATTTCACATTTATAATATTAGCAGGATTAATTTAAAATTGATTTACTTAGTATATTGGTATGGACTGTGATTGGTGTAATGTGTTTTATTTGTATAACATTTAATCAATAAAATTTCAAATTAATGTAATTAACGATAAAAAAAGTTTTTAACGTCTCCGCACAACACACCAACTTTGTTACAATTTTTATCAGCGCATCTCATAATAATTTAAATATATGAGCTTTATGCCGTATTAATTTACATCTTTCCTCATTTCGTATTTTTTACGATCATCCCTTACGTAACCAAAAAAAGCGGCCAAGTGCGAGTCGGACTCGCCCATGAAGGGTTCCGTAGCAGCAAGTAACATAATATAAAAGTTCTTGTAGTTCGTTGTAACTCTGATCAATTTTTTTGCGGTTTACGATTTATGACGTATTAAAAAAACTACTAACTAGATCTCATTCAAACCAATTTTCGTTGGAAGTTTGCATGGTAATGTACATCATATAATTTTTTTAGTTTTATCATTCTCTTATTTTAGAAGTTACAGGGGGGGGGGACACACATTTTGCACTTTGAAAGTGTCTCTCGCGCAAACTATTCAGTTTAGAAAAAAATGGTATTAGAAACCTCAATATCATTTTTAAAGACCTATCCGTAGATACCCCACACGTATGGGTTTGATGAAAAAAACATTTTTGAGTTTCAGTTCTAAGTATGGGGAACCCCCAAAATTTATTGTTTTTTTTTCTGTTTTTGTGTGAAAATCCTAATGCCGTTCACAGAATACATCTACTTACAAAGTTTCAACAGTATAGCTCTTATAGTTTCGGAAAAAAGTGGCTGTGACGGACGGACAGACAGACAGACAGACAGACAGATAGACAGACAGACAGACAGACAGACATGAAGAATCCATAAGGGTTCCGTTTTTTGCCATTCGGCTACGGAACCCTAATACGCTTTATCCATAAAAGCTTGCTCTCTCCTAAACGTTGCCAAACAATAAAGGTGTAATGATCCTAAAGTATTTAATGCGCCGTCACCATTACAAGTGTCTCCCTCTCAAGAAACACGACTCAACGGTAGTGCGTAAATACCCGATAACCCTTGAAAAGGACTAACGATCCATGTATACTCTTGGTATTGAAAATTTATTCAGAGTACGCGAGCGTTTGATGGTTAGTTATGATACTGCTTTTGCTGATACCCGACCAAATTAGCTAGAGCCGCACATCCTTGTGACGTTACCCCTATTTAGCCTTGTAAATGTATATCAAGACAGGAAGGGAAGCTCATGATAAAACGGCACAGTTTTTAAAGATGGTTTGCGGAGTGAACGCGCCGGATATTATAAATATGTAGAGTGCAGGCAGTACGTTTGGTTTCTAACAAGAGTTTATTTTATAGTGGTGTTAACATAAGATGTTGGTGGAATTTTTGACGATAAACTTTCGGGGGGTACGAGGAGTTGTTGATAGTGTTGTACAATATATCGCGAAAAACTTAACGTTTACAACACTCAAGGGTTTGCCTGTGTGAACATGCGCACAATTTATAACTTTGGAACTTCAAAGACTACTTTTTATTGCTAGATTTTATGGGCAATTTGAGCTTAGGTTTAAAGAGGCGTCCATAAAATGGCGTCAATTAAAAATTAAAGCGATTTAGGAGACACTGAAATATTAATTTTAGTCGTAAGGTCTTTATGTCCGTCAGACATTCTAACGTGACATTGTTTGCTTAATTACCTCGTAATTATTAATTCGCATGTAATTTGCAGAAATTTAAAATGATTTAATGTTTAGTAACGAAAATAAGCTTAAAACTTCGTTTCTGATTTCATATTTCAAATTCTTATGTTTTGCTAAAATAATGATGGGTTAGGTATATTCTTTGAAGCCTACCTACTTCTTCAAAACAATTCCAATCATATTTTTAAACATGAAACCGAATATTTTTCAATACAGTCCAATATTCGTAAACCGGCCAAATTTTCTCAACTAATATCGCTGAAAGATTTGAAGTTCCCGCGTTCCAAAAGTGTTCCAACATTCTCAAGCTTTGATTTATGATAGATGTCGGGCCGGACCTCTTTTGACCGTCTCGACATATTTTTCGCATTACTCGAATGAAATAGAAGTAAAAAGCGTGGAAAAAGAAAGGAACAGTGTAAACCGGTGACGCGTGTTGATTTTTTATTATCGCTGCTCGAGATGGAATTCCGTAATCCGGATTTTCTATCGACTTTTCTGTTTACTTCCAAGACCATGGACGCAAACTCATATACGAGTGATACGTACAGCATAGAAATAGATTGTGCGGTATACGAGTACGTGCTCTTAGTTGTCATACGGCTACGTTCGGGGTAAACTAAAAGAAATAACCGCTCTGCTGGTGTTTTCAATATATTTAAATAAAACACAAAAACATGTTTGTACGGATGTCCTTTGTAGTCTCTGAAACCATCCAACCGATGTGCCCCAAACTGGTCTCATTTGAAAGGCAATAATGCGAAGATGGTTTGAGACCACTAAAACAATGCATTTTCTATGTTCGACTTTTTACATCCAAACATTTTTTGGCAAGTAGCACACGCCAGGCATCTACTAGTGTTAACATAAAGTTAGAAAAAAAATATTATAAAAAAAAAATATTTAGAAAAAATAATGAATGAGGGAAGTTTCAAAATATAATTTCAGCTAAACTAAAACTAAACTTACTGTAAATTGTAAAAATGCTTGTTTAATCCAAAAAATATACAGGAAGAGAGGGGATAGGTGAGAGATTTATGACATGAAATTGCTTGAAGCGGATCCACACTGGCATCCCAACTCAACCTCAAACAATATGAACGATCAAAGGATTTTCAAATTAAATTTCGTCAATATCATATTATAGACAGGCTGTGACATGGCATTCTAATTAAAAACTTGCAGACGGTTGACTCAACTCAGTAATTTCTCGTTCAGTCTTCAACTCAACCCCCTGTCGGATCATAATTAAGTTTTGCCGGTTGTTCGTTACCAAATTAGAAAAGTTGAATTGCGACTTCAAAGAATATTGAAGGTGAAATACCTTTCTTAAGATATTTGTAAAAAATTCCTCAGTTTATCTTTGTATAGCTTGTCAAGGTTACTCATGAATATTTGTAACCAAAAAGGCACAAACATCTTGACAGCCAAATAGGAAACGGGAATTGCTCCTAAATGATTTTCCAATGCTCCAACCAAATAAAAATTATTTCAAGCAATTATTATCCCTATACTGTGTCTCATACCTAAAAACTGTTCAAAATGAAACTATACCTACTTTATAGCAAAATTAGTAGGTACCATCGCGTCGCCGCAAATCTACTTGGAATCAACAAGATAACTAAATGTTGCTTCAAGAGACTTGCTTCACATCATAAATAGCAGTACATCATAAACTGATCTTGTACCAAGCTTTCTTTTTCTTCTTTAAATGTTTTCCCTATTAACAGTCGCATCGTTATTATGATACTACTTCAACGATAATAAAGTCCCTTTGCTACTTCCATGTCATAGAACAAAAAAGCTATCGAGAAAAAAAGAACAACGTATTAAGAGAAACAAGCTGCAATACACATTAACAAAGGTTATGCGATACGTTGCATACAATTCTCTACAGGAATTCTGTATTGGACTTCATTCTGCGCTAAGCCCTTTTATATTGCAACTGTTGCCACCTCAATTTGCACTCTAGATTGCTACATTAAGATTTATTTTTCAATGAAAAAGTGGTGGTAGTTAAGATGGAAAATATGAAGCATTATTGCGCCAGGAACACGGCTCGAATGGTCGGCGTTTAGTTGGTGGTACTTAATGAAAATTCTACGGCATCTCATCGAATACAGTTTACAGGGGAGACTTACGATGAATATTTTGGAGAAGGAATCATAATGTATGTACATCAAGACTATATTTCCATTGTACACTAATGTTTTTGTGTTCCAGTGTTAATTATAATTAGTAGGGCATTGAAATTTAACTGTATTGCATGTAATTCAGCCGTGTAATTTTTACCTTCAAATATCTTCATTATTTTTGCATTAATTTTGCATCATCATTTGCATTAGTTATCTCGGTACTATATTTCAAATCTCGTTTACCTATCTATTCAGTAGCTTATTCAGACATGAAAAGATTGAACGACGCTGCATATCCATTTTATCTACGCAACCTTTAAAACTGATATGCAGTTAAAATAAAATCTCTTCACAAAATTTTTATCTTCGTTTAAAAATTCACAAGCACCAACAATGTACTAGTCTTCGTTTTAATAGCTGCAAGAGAAGATGACCTCTCGATACTAAGGTAGACGGCACTTCAGTCGCTCTCAGTGCCACACGACGCCACTCGAAGGTACCAACCGAAAGTATAGAAGATACTTAACTGAAGCTGAAAACTGAGTAAGGCAACTATAACAAAAAGAAATAATATAATTCTTGACAAAAAGTAACCGACTTGAAAATTAGGGATAACTCAAAAACTACTCGTCAGATCTTGCTCAAATTTAAGTGGGACCACATGACAAGCACCAGCTTTCGATTAAAAAAAGAATCATCAAAATCGGCTCACCCAGTCGAAAGTTCTGAGGTAACAAACATAAAAAAAGTCGAACTGAATACCTCTTCCTTTTTTGAAGTCGGTTAAAAATGCATTTATTTAGCGTTGTTGCAATGTTTTGTGCAAGTGAAAATGTATTTTCACTCACGCCCCCATTATTATTCCCTGTATACAAGTGCCATGTACCTACAGGGTACAAAAATGCGACACATAACCCAAGACGCAGAAAAAAACATCTATATGATCTATCGCATAAATGTCTAACCAAGTAATCGAACTCGAGACTTCTTGCTCACAAGAATCACAGACAAAGGTTCCACGGTCGCCTCAAATAACACATTGTATTATGAAAATATCATTAAATATTGAACAAGCACGAAAACGTTTTAATCATGTGCAAACTCAGCGGGCGCCCGGGCGTTCCGTAGTAAATCATATACTTGCATTATGTACTCGGTAGGGTGCACTTTTCACGGACATTCTTCATTATACAGTAAGGATTATTGACCATAACATAGGACATAATATCAAGATACTGACAATACATTATTATAATGACACTACACAATATATTAAGTACGTCGTAACACTTGGTTAGATCGTATACAAAGTTTATGAATTGCTCTAGATAAACTACATGACAATCGATTTAGCCGTTTCTCAGATAAGTATGAAGAAACAGGCAGACAAGCAAAATCTCATTCTTCTGGGAACTACTTCTAATGTTAATAAGTAGGTATTTCCTCGAATAGTTTTTACAAAAAGCTGTAAATGTATTTAGATTACATTTTATTAATATAGCTTTTAAGTACATATATTCATATGAGAACAGTTTTACCCAAATAGAGTAAATATTAGGGTACAAATGAGGTTAATGCCTTGTGCATTCTATGCTAGCCAAACAAAACCCAATAATAACCAACTCTGAACCAAATAACGTATTAAATTGATCAATGAATTCTGTTTTAAATCGCGTTTAGCTCAAAAGCTATTTAGGCGGGATTACAACCAGAATTGTAAATAGAATAATAGAGGCTTAATCTATAGGTACTAATATATAAAGAGGAAAGATTTGATTTTTTGTTTCCATTGAATAGGCTCCGAAACTACTGAACCGATTTGAAAAATTCTTTCACTGTTAGGAAGCTACACTATCCGCGAGTAACATAGGTTATATTATATTTTAAAAAAAATTTGGGATCCTTAATAAAACTCAAATAATGTAACCCAAGGTGTAAAAAAATAAGAAAACCGAAGCAAAGCTAGGGCAGTTACTCGTAGTCAATATGAGTTACAGCCTTACCCTCTTATTAATAAAAACAAGTAAAGTAATATGAAGTGTTTTTTCCTTTCACTCTTAAGAAAAACGATGAAGTATATCATTATGACAGTTCAATAGCTAAAATAGGTTTATTAAGCGTATATGAATAAGGCCGTCATTCCTACGGGGCGGTAAAACTTATAACAACTGACCAAAGTTCGTAATGATTCCCTGCAATGGATTTACTGCCGGTAGTTGAATAAACTTCGACGAATATTGTGAGATGTTATACAGGGAGCCCTCGATAGTAAGCTGCAGGAAACATTTATACGTTAGTTTAGCATTCAGTGTTTATTTTCTGTCCTCGTGAAGGTTAAAGGCTGATAGGGCCAATAGCAATGGACGAAGTGAATAGACACATTCGAAAAAAAGTATTAATTAACTTTCGGCTTATAAAAGTTCCCACCACAAGACTATCTTTTATTGTCCAGGATGAAATAAAAAAGATCGACATATTAAATATCTGTCACAAAAATTATAACGACTTTGTGCACCGTAACTACAATTTATAAAATCGATAGCACACGATATTCAAACTAAGGAGTCCAAACTAACCTGATATTTTAATGCGTTTTGAGCTTGCGTATACTCATATAGTCTGAATTGATGTGCAAACCTGTCTAATATATCAATGTGCTTTGCGCTTGTTTGCAGTGAACTTGCGTTCAAACTAGTCATAGTTACATGTGCTAAGCTTGCTTGTAGTCCAAAATGTTTATTATAAGTTTTTTTTCGCTTGCGTTCGCATCACTACACAGCTACTAGCATATTTACTTGTAGATTTTAAAAACTTTAAGAACATCGAGTTAGATGAGAAACCGAGTATAACTTATAATCGAGGATGACTTTTTTATCTTTTTATTTACATGGGTTCGAACTTAAGTTAACCGAACCTACCCAACGCTAAACTCTAGGTTTAAATCTTACGCGCAGCAAGCAGTCACTAGGAAGCGCGTATGTCTCATGCCTCGCAAAACTATACTTTAATGTTGTTACTTACGTTCAGGTTTGGACGACAGGCTGACCGTTGGATAATTTACCTGAAAAAACACAAATATGAATTCTAAATTACATTATTATGTAACTAGCTGACAGACAGACATGGACATCAGCAACACCAAAGGCATCACTGATGCGTTGCCGGCCGAGAAATAGAGAAGAAAGAGAAAGAAAGAACTGGCTCTCAAGCCCCCAGCCGGAACACGAAGAGTCGGTTGACGGCTGACTCAAGCAAAAGGGGGTTAGCTAACCAAGCGGGCTTCACAGAAAATAATCATAATGTAATCCTTACGTAAAACCTTACCACCAACCGGGCCGGCTTCTGTCGCCCCTTACGATAATAGTATGCTGACATGGGATTGGAGTCAATATTCTAAGCCACTCCAATACGTTGTTTATTTTACATACAACGAAACATCACTTCTCTAAATTAAAAAAAAAATCACCCTGTACAGTGCATGGGAGGAGGTAAATCTCTCCGTTGATTAAGTAGGTACCCCGGGAGATGCATTAGCGTTGGGGGAACTAACGACTGGTTGCTTCCCACTATTGTCAAGCCTTTGTGGACCTTAAATTAAAACTGCTGTGTAATCTACGAATAAAAATACTAGTATTTTTTTTACAAACTCAAACATTCTTAATAATTTGATTTTAGTTATTGTGTTAAATATTATTAGTCCCATTATTAGTTAATGTTTAATGATTATGTCATCGAAAAAGCAAAACAAAGCAAATTAAACGTCGCCATTTTGTACTGAATTAAAACATATCCGCACTCAAAAGATAAACATTAGGGCATTATTGATGTGAAACATCTTTACGCGAGGGGTAAACCTGATTTTAGACTTGGCGATCGTGGCGACGCATTTCGATGTTTCACATCTGCCAGCCGTCCCATGACAGCTGTTCTTTTTTCTCAATAATAAGTTCTCATCCTCAGGTGTAACTAAGTGATAACAAGTAACTCTAAATTTCTCCATAATATAAGATCGACATTCTATTTATCATTGTAAAAACAAGTTACGATCATACCCAAAAACAGATATAATTAAATTAGCTTCTTTAAAACAGGATTTCTGGAAAATATATATTCAAATGTGGGTTAGCGGCGGAGATAGTGGGCGATTTAGGATTGTCAAGACCTATTCCATACAGCTATATCACGCAACTAGGACTCAGACAATTTACAAAATGACCAAGGCTTCTTAGGTAAAAGCCGAACAATATTATAAGTCGGGGCTACAGTGTTATAAGGGGAACAAACCGCTAAGTGAGTCCAACTATTAAGAAGGCCATGTGACGCCGTCATGATGAAACTTCCTTATGTTTTAGCGTCTTTTATGTTGTCCCAGATAATGAGGAGACTTTTTAATAGCAGACAAGCTATACTGAAAGTTACGGAAATTTTACACCGGTGCTGTAGGAAGAAAGCTGTTTAAAAATAATTACACAATGTTTTAACCCCTGACGCAAAAAGGCGACCGTTTAAGTGTGACATCTTTTTCTCTCTCTCTCTCTCTCTCTCTCTCTCTCTCTCTCTCTCTCTCTCTCTCTCTGTGTGTGTGTGTGTGTGTGTGTGTGTGTGTGTGTGTGTGTGTGTGTGTGTGTCACACACACGTGCTATTTCATCAGCGGAAACTTAGAACTGTTAAGAAATAGAACGATGGTTTTTATTCATAATTATTATAATCCATCCTAAATCCGACTCCTATAGTACAGAGGTAACTCTGCGCGAAATATCTCGAGCGGTGTGAGTACGCGGTTTTGTGACACACTTCGAAGACACTCGTAGTGATTTATTATGGCACCCGGCGTTTGGCGCCGAGATGTTATCTTGCTTGTCACTTCCAGCCGAATGTGGAGCACGGGTATCGGAGTTTTCTAGTAATATCTGGTTCTCACGACTATGTTTACAACGAAACATAGTAGTTCTTATGACAATCCGTGTAGCGTAATTATATTTATATACTACTGACCCAGCGAACTTCCTATCGCCTAACAATTTTTTTTCTAAAATAAAAGTAGCCTAAGTTACTCCCTGTTACATCAGCTATCTGCCAGTGAAAGTCCCGTCAAAATCGGTCGAGCCATTTCAGAGATTAGTTGGAACAAACAGACAGACAAAAATTGTAAAAAAAATTGTTTTGGTATATGTACAGTGTATACATCCAAATGCATTTAGTAAAAAGCGGTTATTTTAATATTACAAACAGACACTCCAATTTTATTTATTTGTATAGATGTATAGGATATAGATGTATAGATGTATAGAAAGAAGATGTATAGATTTATGTCTTCTGTGGTAATGGTTACTATGGTGGACCGCTGTAACAAGGGGGGTTCGATTCCCAGCGAGGGGGAAATGTGAATGATAAATTTGAATTTCCGTTCTTGGTCTGGTTAAGTATTCTTGTCTGTGTTGTCCATGGCACCCACGATACAGAGAATCCTACTGTGGGGCTATGAGTGTGTAGCGCTATTTATTATTATCGGTAGTGTTATAATTATAAAACTGTAGTGGGACCGAATTTGACACGATATACCATCGCGTTATTTGGTTATGAAAATCCCATAAGTTAAATTTTCAATAAACTAGGATAATTTTCGAACGGACGGACATGGCGAGTGCCGTTTCGAGTACAGAACTCTAATAAAAACAATAAAAACTAAACTACACCAACGACTACACTAGCCAACAACACCCTGAGACCCCAAATATTTTATTAGGAGCATAGCTGACCCGTACCCACTTCGATATTTGTCAAACATGTTTACTCGTGATGAAGTAAAAAAAATAACCGACTTCAAAATTAGGGATAACTCAAAAACTACTCGTGAGATCTAGCTCAAATTTAAGTGGGACCACATGTCAAGCACCAGCTTTCGATTAAAAAAATAATCATCAAAATCGGTTCACCCAATCGTAACAAACATAAAAAAAATATTAAAAAATACAATCGAATTGAATACCCCCTTTTTTGAAGTCGGTTAAAAAACTATTAATCACAATAAAATAAGCCTAAAGCCTATGACACTCAGGAATAATGTAGCTTTCAATAAATGAAAGAATTTTTGAAATAGGTTCAGTATTTTTTGAGTTTGTCCTTTACAAACAAATAAACAAGCAAAAAAGCGGCCAAGTGCGAGTCGGACTCGCCCATGAAGGGTGTACATCATATATTTTTTTTAGTTTTATCATTCTCTTATTTAAGAAGTTACAGGGGGGGGGGACACGAATTTTACCACTTTGGAAGTGTCTCTCGCGCAAACCATTCAATTTAGAAAAAAATTATATGAGAAACCTCAATATCATTTTTGAAGACCTATTCATAGATACCCCACACGTATGGGTTTGATGAAAAAAATTTTTTTGAGTTTCAGTTCTATGTATGGGGGAACCCCCAAAATTTATTGTTTTTTTTTTCAATTTTTGTGTGAAAATCTTAACGCGGTTTACGGTATACATCTACTTACTAAATTTCAACAGTATAGTTCTTATAGTTTCAGAGAAAAGTGGCTGTGACATACGGACGGACGGACGGACGGACGGACGGACGGACGGACGGACGGACGGACGGACGCACGGACGCACGGACGGACGGACCGACAGACAGACAGACAGACAGACAGACAGACAGACAGACAGACATGACGAATTTATAAGGGTTCCGATTACGAGTAACTGCCCTCGCTTTGCTTCGGTTTTCTTATTTTTTTACACCTTGGGTTACATTATTGGAGTTTTATTAAGGATCCTTAATTTTTTTGAAAATATAATATAGCCTATGTTACTCGGAGATAGTGTACCTTCCTAACAGTGAAAGAATTTCTCAAATCGGTTCAGTAGTTTCGGAGCCTATTCAATGCAAACAAAAAATCAAATCTTTCCTCTTTATATATTAGTATAGATAGATTACTCGTAGTATAGATAAAATGTTGAAATTGGTTAAGGTTTTTCAGCACATACCTATTAAAATTATTGTAAGTTATTGTAGGGGTTTCGAATTTTTTATATCAGTAAGGCTATTCTGTTTCGTAATTCGACAGCGGAATCCGCGATGAGTGTCAAACTTCAAACGATTATAGATAAGATTTTGACACTCATCGCGGATTCTGCTGTCGAGTTACAAAACAGAATAGCCTTGCAGTTCCAAGTCCTAAATATTTAAGAACGCGTGGAGCAACTCGAAGGAGCTATAAGCAATATAAGCTTCCTCTATAAAGGCACGAAGTCTGTCTAATTAATTAAACTAATCTTCGTTTACAACCTCGTAAACACGAAAAGTAAGTCATGTTCATTTATTCAAATAGAAGTTTTATGGAGTTTGTTAACTTGTTTCGTACCAGGAGAAAGAAAATTATTTATGAAAATAAGACTGTTATCTTAATATACTTATATAAATTACGTGTCACGTTGTTTGTCCGCGATGGACTCCTAAACTACTAAACCGATTTTAATCAAATTTGCACACCGTGTGCAGTTTGATCCAACTTGAAAGATAAGATAGCTTACATCTCAAAATAAAATAAAAAACTTTTGACAGAACGAAGTCTGTCCAGGCAGCTAGTGACTCATATTTATTAATATTATTTAATAAACTATTATATTATGTGTACAGAATAAAATATTTTCAGATCGAATTTGTTGTTTAAAAGATTTGACGGAACCTTTAAACCAGTGGATACTTACCCACCCTGTTTGATTTAATTCCCAGGTCTAATTCCCGGTAGAGGCAAACCTATGAATGTCAAATAAAAGTTTGTTTTCGGGTAAATGTTAGTTCAAAGCATCCACTCCTAATTTTCTAGCGTTTCAAACTCCACTTGTAGTTTTCAGTTATTTTATTCGCACTAGTGCCTTTTAACTACGCTGCAAATTCCGTAAATGATTTTCTCGCATGCAATAAAACAAAATATTCTTCGTCCTTGTTTTTCACTACAATAACGTAATTTAAACTATTGCTCGACAAATAGTTCGCATGCGACACGCTACAGCAAAACTAAAGGGAAGTATTGACTAATATTTTTGCCGTTTTATTCTGGTTTCAAACAATTTATGACGGAACAGAACGATTTATCTACTCATGTTAAAGGTAAACAGTAAATTGTACGAGGATAACATTAAATTATGAATTTATTTCGCTTATAGAGGTATTTTTATACGGTAATGACAGTATAAAAAAAGGTCTTTGGGGCATTAAGGTATAATACATAGAGAAGACATCTCAAACAAAACGTGTGTCCCTGCCGGGAGGTTCTATTTTCAAAATTGAGCCCCTGTTCTCCTTTCAAAATCGAACGAATCCATTGGACATTGAAGCCGCGCGGCGCCAATTCATTGGAACATACATTGTGTTCGCGGTGTCTATTCTATACGCTAGTAATAATACTTCAATGCTTTGGGGTGTAATTTTCTACGTCCGCTCATGGTGCATTGTAGAATAACATGGCTGTGTCGTTAGGGCTATCTTTTTATCCGACTGCTAAGAAGGGTTATGTTTTTCGCGCGTATCTTATCTATGTTTGAATGTATGTGTGTATCAAGCAAGCAAGCAACAACCCATAATTGTCCCACTGCTGGGCTGAGGCCCCCCTCTCACAATGTGAGGGTATTAGGCCATAGTCTACCACGCTGGCCAAGTGCGGATTGGTAGACTTCACACACCTTTGAGAACTTTATGGAGATATCACCGGTGTGCAGGTTTCCTCACGATGTTTTCCTTCACCGAAGCAAGTGATAATTAACTTCTTATACGCACATAATATTTGAAAATTAGAGGTGCGTGCCAGGATTTGAACTCGGGCCCCTTCGTTCGGGAGACCAACGTTCTAACCGCTAGGCTATCATGTATAGGTATGTGTAATATTTTTTATTACCTCGTATCTTCCATACCGCTGAACGGATTTAAATAATTAAGATATCATTACATTCATCTTGATAACCCAAGTGTTCTAAGATAAGTGAAATGAAAGAAAAACAAAAATGGTGGCTGTGAGATGCAATTGTTTGAAGAAATTTAATGCAATATGGATATCCAATTAAAGAGCTCATCATAAGGATTACAAAAAGGTATATCATGATAGCTTTTTTGATAACAGGCAAGTTTTTTTTTATTTTTAATAATTTAATTGCCTTGGTTGGGTTTTTAACTAGCCGGTATTGTTGTTGTGACATTTAAAATAAATTAATCTTGGTTCAGAGAATTCGCGTCAAAAAATCAAGTCAAAAATGAGCTCTAAAATCCAAAACATACAATAGTTGTTATTACCTATACAATAAATTTTCCAATTTAACAGGGGTTTTAAATCACTCGCCCTCATACGTTACGAACAGCGTACCATACTGCGTAGTTACGCGTTGTATGAGTTTTTTTATTCACTTCATTATCTCGTAAAGGCTTTCAATTCTCCTGAGAGAGATTTAGGCTTGAACGTAACCTTTCATAACAGCAAGGTCAAAGGTTAAACGGGCTGCTCGTTAAAGTCGTCTCTAATTGGACGAAAATTGTGGAATAATTGGAGTGGAATACGGGGCTCGTGTGATCTTAAAAATTTACCTAGACTTTCCAAGTCTCTTTGAGTCTAACCTTGACCTGAGAAAATTCTTAATTAGTTCATATAAGTATCACTGATACACTTAAAGGTAATTTTTTATATTTGTTTCATAAAAAGTACTCTCTCGTAGAAAACGGGCAAATAAACTCCTCAGCACGTAAATAATAACTATCAACAATAGTTTTATATTGTTTTTACGTTCATCTGTGAATCACTGCATTGAGAAAACAATATAAAATTCATGCGAAACTTACTTAGGTATAATTGCTGATTTTGTCAATAAACTCATGCAGGTATATAAATATGCACGTATGAGTACAAAAACACACACATACAAAAAAAATATTACACCTTCAGGTCATTTTACTTTAGTATTTCTAAGTCTAACTATAGGTAACTGTACCCTGGAAATGGAAATAAAGAACTGCTGTTTTAATATAATAGTTTCTAGGTGTAATAGTGACGTCACACTAGAGACCAGTATGACAAGGACTAGAAGAGGGGTCAAAGCATAGATTACCCCCAATAGATACCGCATAAGTGAAATTTTCTTAGAGTTTGAACTCACAAAATTTGGCGGAAGGCGCGGGTTGCGGGGGACAAAACAATGCGCTGTGATTGGCTATTTCTTATTCATACTTGGACTTGACGGGTCAGTATTGGTCGACACTATTGTCGTCGACTTGCAAATGCACGTATGTGTTGGCGCGCGTCAGTTGCCTTGGATGCGGTATCTATTGGAGGTAATCTATGGGTCAAAGTCATGAAATTAGTGTGAGGTAATTTATGGATGGCCCCTTTCGCAGGGCACCAGAAGACATCCTCTTTCTCCTTTTTTATCCTTTAAGAGGTTAAAATAAGGGATGATAGTTTCTATGAAGATAAAAACAAATTTCCACTACTATTCTGTCGTTCGTACCTATATAAAATACATATCATATTATATATTATATGTATATACATATCATATTATTAACACTATAGGACTGTTTGTAAGCTTACCCGACTGTATATAATCTGTGGTCGCTGCTCGTCTTTGGATCTGTTGTTTGCGGTTAATATAGTAACTATGTATAAACCATTTCTTATATACTCCACACCTAATATAATTGCTTCAGGTATCGTAGCTGTGAGCGAAACAGTGGCTTGCGGTTGTAACGGATATAATGGTTACGTGAAGTAACTTCCAGCAGTACTGAAACTATACCCTGTGGTGAAATAGAACTCAAAACGTTTAACACACGCCCTTGCGTTGGAGGCGCGGATGTTGAGCGCTTGGCGAAAAACTTCGCGCATCGTTAACTTGAGGTGAAATTAAATGGTCATTCAGTTGTCGCCAGACGTGACCGCACGCTCAGAGAACGAATTACGACAAGCACTGCTCTAATGTCACATGGCCCCATGGTCATTGCATGACATGACGCAGGCTGCTGTGATCCGCACCTCATCACATACCGCCAAATTGGCCCAAAAAATCGCTTTTGCGAAGACACACACACACACACACACACACACACACACAGGAACAACCAGAGACACCTTTCCAATATTTACTAATCGACAAGGAAGCAGACGAAACACCTGATAGAAAGTAATTTCGTCGCATATGAAAATCAGTATTCTATCTATCTATTATCTATGGTCTATTGAAAATGCGGCAAAGTTTTTCAAGAATTCTCTATTTGTGACTAATGGCTCAAGATCCATAGAACGCAACTTAGCGATTTTCTTTAAAATACGTCACTTTACACAAACATAATTGAGTTTGCATCAAACATCTTGTGCTCACCTTCCCGTTGATCTTACCGTTGCCATGACAACGAATTTAGCTCACAAAGGCACGTCGAGTTATTATACATCATGCTCCAATTATCACCGTCGCGCCCTAACAGCGTTCGTTTTAGGAAATTGTGAATTGTTTACAAAGGGAACGCAAGAAACGTCTGACTGCTTGATGAAACCTGTAGCTCGAGCACGAATATTTGCGAGAAAGTATTCGTATGGTTAACGTAAGCAATTTGTATGGCATTTTTTCAAAAGCGCCCCTATCGTACGTAAATGGTACTAAAATGCCATACAAATTTGACAAATTGCTTACGTTAACCATACGAATACTTTCTCGCAAATATTCGTGCTCGAGCTACAGATGATATTCGATTCCGTATTGCTCTAATGATGATATTGTTTGCATTTTAGTAGTGTTGCGAGCTACTTTTTCCACCGATGAGTTATCGGTCTTTA
The DNA here is from genome assembly GCA_951805285.1 of Thymelicus acteon. Taxonomy (NCBI): domain Eukaryota; kingdom Metazoa; phylum Arthropoda; class Insecta; order Lepidoptera; family Hesperiidae; genus Thymelicus; species Thymelicus acteon. Next base: position 15,048,945 of record OX638228.1, read on the forward strand.
ACAAAATAATATATTGAAAAAACTAAAAAAACACGGTATTTTCTTTTTACCCTGATGATCCTACTAATATATCAGAACGAAACTATAAAATTGTTGTATTGTCATCGGCCATTGACTTCGCAAACTTTCAAGCTGAACCGACGTCTTGAGATTACGTTGAAAATTACGTTGATTCCAAGCTCCAAGATTCCAAGCTCCAGATTCCAAGGTCAAGCTAATAGTTAAAAAGTAAGCGTGTTAAAAAGTGTTAAAATTTAGAAAAAGTGTGATAAAAATCAATAGCAACTGCTTTCGATGCTGATTCTCGTACCTACTATTATAAATGATATAAACCTAAGAAATAGTTTTTAAGAACCGTTGTTTACATTAAAAAACCATTTCAGTGTAAAGCGTCGTTCATATCGCTTTCCTGCCGCATAAATGAGTTCTATTTGGTTGCAAAGTTTCAACGCTAAGAAAACTAGAAGGAAACAGTAAGCAAATGTTAAACTTCAGAGGTGTGTCTCATCGCTACAGATTAACGATCAACTCGTAAGCGGATATCGGGTAACTACATTAGTACGTTTTAATAGGTAGGTATACCCTATGGATTATATTTTTTTCTGTTGATAACTAGCAATCGGGGTAATTAAGTTGTAACTCATTCCCCTCAGGTCAGGTAAAATAATTAACTGATTGCGTAATATAAAAGCTAAGCATTAAAATAAAGCTGAATATAAAACGCAATGTTACAGAAGTAACTCTTCGATAAAAATCTTGATTAATATAAGACTTCTTAATAAATGATACTACGATGTTAATCACTCAAACAAAAGCGGCCAAGTGCGAGTCAGACTCGCCCATGAAGGGTTCCGTAGCAGCAAGTAACATAATATAAAAGTTCTTGTACTTCATTGTAACTTTGATCGATGTTTTTTGCGGTTTACGATTTATGACGTATTAAAAAAAACTACTTACTAGATCTCGTTCAAATCAATTTTCGTTGGAAGTTTGCATGGTAAAGTACATCATATATTTTTTTTAGTTTTATCATTCTCTTATTTTAGAAGTTACAGGGGGGAGGACACACATTTTACCACTTTGGAAGTGTCTCTCGCGCAAACTATTCAATTTAGAAAAAAATGATGTGAGAAACTTCAATATCATTTTTGAAGACCTATCCATAGATACCCCACACGTATGGGTTTGATGAAAAAAAAATTTTTGAGTTTCAGTTCTATGTATGGGGAACCCCCAAAAATTATTGTTTTTCTTCAATTTTTGTATGAAAATCTTTACGCGGTTTACGGTATACATCTACTGACCAAGTTTCAACAGTATAGTTCTTATAGTTTCGGAGAAAAGTGGCTGTGATATACGGACGGACAGACAGACAGACAGACAGACATGACGAATTTATAAGGGTTCCGTTTTTTGCCATTTGGCTACCGAACCCTAAAAATCCGCGTTGGACCAGGAATTATGGCTCTGATCCACCTCAATTTTTAGCATTGCGAAAAAGAGGGATATATGGCGAATGCCGAGACGATTTTAATTTGGAGGTAATTCTCACAACCCGGTTCTTTGAATTGGGAATTCGGGTATCTTTTTAAGGATTCACTTTGAAAAAGACAGCCTCAATCAAATACAAGCAGAGGCCCTTGCAACGGGCAGATCAATAAAAAATCTAAAACCTTATACAAAATAGATTTTATAAACACTTTTTGAAAGTTAAATTAGGCCATTGCTTCAAAAAGGCCTACCGTAAGTGGTTCTGTACTTTTTTCTACTCACAGTTTGCTTATTTATAAAACTCATACCTACGCAGTTTTGTCTTTAAAATAATTATCTAATTTGCAATAACATTTAGTAACCCTAGACTACCATACAGTCACATCTAACATATTACAACAAATTTTAATATCGTTTATCGCTCGCAGTCAGACCTCTTGTATTACAACATCGTTAAGCTTCACTAGAATTGTCTGGAAACAATGGAATTTAAAATGTATATTTTGTAACTACTTACTACTTGGAACTGGAATAGCGCATTACCTGAAACAGGCACCACGTATTTTATACAACAACTGATAAAACAACTGAACTTGAAGATTACCTCAGATTATGATTTTAAAGTTTAGACAACACTTACTTATATTTAGTGCATATACATTTTACTTAACTAATATTACAACAATAATAATTTAAAATTATACACCTTTAGCTAAGTTAGTATTATTTATATTTTTCCTTATTTTTTATGAAACTCATCAAAGTCATCATCACTTTATCATTTAAGTATTTCTATGAAATTTTCAAGCCGCTTCAAATAAAATACTATAACTGAATGAAATACATCTACAAAGTTTAATATTCTATCAAAATAATGATTCCGTCCAACTGATATCAGGAGGGGAAGTCGGGGGTGCCAAGAATCCGCCGGAAGCCGTCCTCGTATTGACACTTTACGACGTTGGCGCCATCTAGCAGCTGTGAGTTACTGTTTGGAGGGAAATTAGCACCATGATATGCATAGCGAATAGCTACAGAACGCTTCTATCTTTAGGTTGTAGATGGTTATTACTCTGTGTCAGACTGTGAGGAGTTTGGTTATCTATCTACTGACAAGACCCGTGTGGCGCCAAGGGTGCTGGCTTTAAATAATTCAGTCGTGTACTTTAAGGATCTGGGTTCAAATCTTATCAGCTCTACAAGTAGTAATTGCTGATTCTACATATGTCTCATAATCACACTTAATAATAATCTGAATTTTACCAAGAAAAAAATAACCGACTTCAAAATAACTCTAAAACTACTCGTCAGATCTAGCTCAAATGTAAATGGGACCACATGACAAGCACCAGCTTTCGATTAAAAAAAATCATCAAAATCGGTTCACCCAGTCGAAAGTTCTGGGGTAACAAACATAAAAAAATACAGTCGAATTAAATACCTCTTTCTTTTTTGAAGTCTGTTAAAAGTATATGTTTAGACAGAATTCTTTAAATTGATATATTATCTCTTTTATATTTGAACCGATTGAAGTTAAACACAACGGATCAAGCTTACTTTTTGTTTTACTATACATGTACTTAATACCTGTACTAATTGTGTGCAATTAGTGTGTTTATAAATACCCCTAATATTGGTTTTTCTCAAACATTTTTCATACAGATACATCAATATCAAATATATATAAAATTCTCGTGTCACGCTTTTTTGAAGTTGAACTCCTCCGAAACGGCTCGACCGATTTTCGTGAATCTTTGCGTGCATATCGGCTGGGGTGGAGAATCGCACAACATCTATTTTTCATCCCCCTACGCCTAAAATTTTTTTGGCAGAACAACGTTTGCCCGGTCAGCTAGTAATAATATAGATTTTAAATTGTGTCATTTAATTTAACCAAGACGCTTATTACACCAAATACATATTAGAAGGTTAGGTCTCTCTGCATAAAAACCTTCCCATTTGGGATAAAGTTGCCTTTTTGCGTGAAAATAAATGGACTTTAGCCGTCCGCTATCAACGAAGAAAATGTTCGGTACACCCGAACATGGATATCGAAAATGAAGCGAACGCTGGATATGTTTAGACGTGACCTGAAAAAACTAAATGTACCTGAAAAAGCTACATTTGGGAAATAGTCCTTATTTCGTCAAACAATGAATGTATTATGGGCCTTCACAACCATTCACATCAGAAGAGGAAGTGGAGGGTTCTTTCTTCTTTCTTGACCGGTGTTACCGGTGTCGATTTATGATGCTCTGGTATTTAAAGCCAAGAGCGATTACGGTGCGATTGATGATGTCCTGGTCCATAAGCAGGCGGTTTGCCGGGTTGTTTATTGGTTCATCAGATTTCAGAAGGAATGTGGGCAATACATACATATATACAAATTTATTTAAATTCAAACATTTGTATAAGCGATATTTTATAAGGTTTAAATTGTGTGCCTACGTACCTGCAGGGGTTAACCTTGTTTATAAAACTGGGGTGTTAGGTTCGATCTTTGAACGCCAGACTGTATTTATCTGACAAATACCTAGTCTAGCCATAAATACTGTTACAAACACTTCACTAAATAGTTTTTTTTGGAATTAATATATCTGTAAATTAATTATATAAAAACAAAGGCAGTTAAATGTTAATTAAAGTTTCATTTAGGTTATTCAAAATACCCTCCCTGATTCTGAATGCAAGCCCTCAACATCCTAGGCCAGTCGTCAGTCGTAGCATGCACAAGGTTCGTATCTATATCAGCCACTGCTTTAATCATGGATGCTTTGAGAAACTTCAAATTTTGGTGAGATTTAGCGCATGCTTTCTGTTTCCATTGTTGCGATATTTTGTTTCCAACGGATGTAAGTCTGTGCTTTAAGAGGGCCCCACGTTGTGCCTGATAAAGTAAATTTTATGACCAATCAGCGAGTTTTGTATCCTGCTTTCTGATTATCTGGCGCTGAATCTTATTGGAATACTTATTGTGGATTTTCGATAATTTTTTGAAGAAGATGTTCCACAATCTTTGCAATGACAGTATTTAGATACTAAAAAATACTGGGTTTCACTTCTTTTTCACAGAGAAAAATCACAGATAAGCCCGAATATGAGACTCCAAGTCAAACCATGATTGATGCAGGATAATGCCCACGCTGGATTATTGGCATACGCCTGGTTGCTTCTTTATTCACGTGGGCATAATATTTTATCACTCTGTTTTTTGTAACTTTCTTCAATGCCAAAAATTTTTTCGTTTGAAATAAGGATTTGGCGGTTTTTTTTTTCTCGCGTACCTTCTTAACAAAGCTGGTCATCTCTCCAGCCTTACTTTTTTTAGAGGTTCATTACGGAAATGCCCTGTTTGTTGTTGAAAAGCTCTGGGTCCAAGGTCTTCATTTAACATTCATTTGATGGTAGATTTTCTTATCCCTACCTGAAGAGCTAAAATGTTTTGCTTCCGGACGGGAATTCGTTGGATTCGCGCCTGTACTGCTTGGGTGTTTGCTGGCGTTTTAACCGTATGAGGTTGGGCGCTTCTTTTACGGTCTTCGAAGCTCGAAACTTCAGGGAATCATTTGATAGTACGATAAGAAAATCCCATGAGTTATTTTTAAAATTTTCAACGATTTAAAAACCTCAAGCTGCATAGCTGTAGCGGTGCAAATTAATAACCCGTCTATATCTTATTTTAACGTCCACCCATTTTTATTAAATAAGACAATATCAATTATTTCTTTATTTTAAGATAGTGCAAAATTTCCTCATTCGTAATCAATCGAAACATTTCTCGCTAGTATTTGATACTTAAATTAAACAAGGCTGTAACAGTATATTTGGCAAGACTATGTACATATTTTTCTGATCTTTGTTTGTGATGTTTTAAGTACGTGAGAGTTCGTGTTTAGTTTTAAAGCTTACTCTACACCTGTTAGTAAATAAAAGAGGGTTTCATAACATGGCGTGAAATTAACACAGCGTCACAATAAGGAAATGTTATGAAATACACCACAACAATACCCCAGCGCAAACGTTCACAACAGAAGTGGAAGTGGTACAAAGTACCCCCAAGTTTCCCCTAGTTCGGCGATATTTTTTAATTAAACGTATTGTGCTACTGCTTTCATAACCAGCGTCACCGCTAATGGGCGAAGTTGGGGAATACTACTCCAAGGAATACCGGGGTGTACTGGAATTAAGGTCTCACATTGACAAGGATCGCATGTGTTGAAATTAGCTGCTGTCCTTGGGTATAGTTTGAATGCGGGAGTTTTTAGTAACTTAGTCTTAATCTAAGTTTGCCGACCCAAATAACTGTAGAGTGAGTAGGAAGAAGACGATGAGTAAATCCAAGAAATCTGACAACAGTGTTATCTAAACTCTAGTTTAAATTACTGACTATAAAAGAATCAGATTTTTTTTCTTCATAATAATAGCGTTGACCTAATAATATTTCACTATCTACCTAGAATATGGACAAATAATTTCAACTGAGACTTTGTGTTAAGGATAAATCCATCCAATCAATTGTACACAAATATTTTAAAAACATCATTAGTAATAATTTTTCTTCGAGGCCGGCAACGCCACTTACCATTAGATGACCCGTCTGCTCGTTTGCCTGCTAAAGGTTTAAAAAATATTTTACAGCTGATATCGAAATCATCTTAAGAAGGGGTCCAAAGTTCCCCCAGTCGAGGATATAATTAAAACTATTGTTGCACCTTGTGCAATCCATAACAATGTCAGCCGTTAATAGCGAAAGTTGAAGAAGTGATCCTACTCCAGGGACGGACTGGAAACTCGAAAGGTAACAGGAAAAAATATTCACAAGAATGTTGTTAAACTTTACATTTGTGTTGCCAATTCCGTATAAGAACGCACTTAAGCATTACATGTTTCAGCGCCGTAGTATTTTAAAGTGAATCCGTTAATTTTGCAGACGATCCACCTAATGGTAAGTGATCATGTCGCCCATGGCCATCGATCTACACATTCACACACACTAGGCTCTAGCCTTGCGTCGTTGGTGCCATTGAAAACAAACCCAGACTGAGAACAGAAATTCAAACTCATCATTCAAAGGACAATGCCCATCTGTGCCCCAGAAATGCCCAGATAAAGTATATTACAAGATTGCTCTAATAAATAATAACTAGAATTATGTTGTTAATTTTAAATCATATGAAGCACTGGATAAAAAATTAAACATTAAATTAAATTAATAGAAAATTAAGTTCCTAGTGAAAAACTAATAGCAATGCTGTCTGTAAACGATAAAATGTATAAAAAACCAGTAGGAAGTTATCATGTTTAATGTCCAATATCTTTTGAACCGGTGCTTTATATGACATTAAATCTAGATATCATATAAATACTGTTAAAAAGTTATCATATGACATAGAGCTGCAATTTGGGCACTGCATGGCATTGCTGACTTTCAGCTCCATACTAATATGGGCATGGTCCTTTCCGCCTTGTTGGGAATCGAACCCAGGACCCCTGGCAGGGCGATCCGGCATGGTAACCATTACGCCGCACCGGCCATCAAACAATTTGAATAGATTATAATTATCACTAACTTTTGCCCGCGGCTTCGCCCGCGGTAGAGATCAATTTTTTTAGAAATCTCCCGGGAACCCTGAACTTTTCCGGGGTTAAACGTAGCCTATGTGTTAATCCAGGGTATAGGCTAATTCTATTCCAAATTTCAGCCAAATCGGAGCCAAAAAGTACTTGTGGTGTGATTGAGGAACAAACATCCAAACATCTTCACAAACTTTCACATTTATAACATTAATCTATACATCTATACAAATAAATAAAATTGGAGTGTCTGTTTGTAATATTAAAAGAACCGCTTTTTACTAAGTGCATTTGGATGTACACACGGTACATATACCAAAACATTTTTTATAATTTTTGTCAGTCTGTTTGTTCCGGCTAATCTCTGAAATGGCTGGACCGATTTTGATGGGACTTTCTGGCAGATAGCCGATGTAACAAGGAGTAACTTAGGATACTTTTATTTTAGAAAAAAAAATAGCTTTTAGGCGATACAAAGTTCGCCGGGTCCGCTAGTATTATCACTATAATAATATGGTGATGTGTTTAAAAAGTTTCTATACATATAATAGAACCCAGTGCAAAATCAACAACATTAGGTTTATCGCAAAAAATTACAAATATCGATAGCCCTGTTATGAAACGCAAGAATCAATGCGCCCTAGGCTCCCCGTAATTGGTTCGTGTTTTCTGTACTCTCGCTAATTGAAAAACGGATAAATGTCGGCAGGTAATAGTTGTTACACATAGAACATGATCATAGATTAATGTTGTTATTAAATAAAATGTTACCTATATCAAACATATAATAAAACTGCCACAGAACGATGTTTGTAACGACTAATTTCAGAAATGATATGGTTAATTCGGCTTCGATGTATTTTCATGCATTGTAGTAAGGTTTAGTATTTGTTTTATTTCAATCGGTTCACGCATAAAAATATATATTAACTAGCTGACCGGGCAAACGTTGTTCTGCCAAAAAAATTTAGGGGTAGGGGGATGAAAAATAGATGTTGTCCGATTCTCAACCCTAGCCGATATGCACGCAAAGATTCACGAAAATCGGTCGAGCCGTTTCGGAGGAGTTCAACTTCTAACACCGTGACACGAGAATTTTATATATTAGATAGAAATAAAAGGAAAGAATCTCCAATGAAGAACTGTGGGGGTCTCTGTCATGAAACGCCAATCAGTCACCAGATCAAGCGCCGTAAGTGGAGATGGATCGGTCACACCCTCAGAAGAGCTTCCAACCACATTCCTAGACAAGCTTTGGAATGGGCTACACAAGGGAAGATGAATCGTGGCCGTCCTAAACACACCTAAAGGCGGTCAGTGGCAGCGGAGCGGTCTGAGGCGAAGAGCGTAACCCAAAATAGAAAGAGATGGCGGAGTACTGTGAACACCCTTTGCCCCACCTAGGGGCCATAGGACCCTAAATAATATAAATAAAAAGTTGACTTCTCAAAGTGCAGCGAATCTGGTTACTTGTTACTAATCGCTAACTGTTACTGACTCAGACAACACTGCCTAAATCCACATGAAACTTTGTACTGGAGGGCTATTCTCTAAAATACAAACTCGAAATCGAAGCTCACCCAAGTGAGACTCTAAAGCGAAATTTCATCATGTTGATATATCATTCTCCAATCATCTAGTATGCACTTGCGAAGTGAAGTGAGTCTCGAACTCGTACTCCAATTTTGAAAGTCATCGCGGATTCCGCTGTCGAGTTACAAAACAAAATAGCCTTGCAGATGTGCTTTTTGTTGAGCAGTACTTACTAAGAAAGTAATTGTACAATTCATTCATAAGGGGTAAAATGAGAAATAAACAATGTATATTACAATTAAATGATTAAAGATTACCCCTCAAAATAGGGTGTGAAAGTGGTATAAGACTTTAAAGATAAATAAAGTTAATAATTCTTCCCTCTAGGAAGTCCAATATTTTCTGAAGAAATCAACAATATTAACAATATTCTATAGATCCAAAGGTCTATGGAAAGGACTCTCCCCAATAATTGGATGGCGTTCCCCCAACAATCCCTAATTGAATGCGTTCGAAAATCGTTTGTCGTTTGTTTGAAGATAAGACACGTTCCTCTAATGGGATATAATGATATAACAAAAGATATAACAAAACAGATATAGCGACTTCCCTTTTATGATTAATTTGAGGTTTTTTTTATTTGACCTTTTTTTCTAACAAAATATATGTAAGCTATGCTCATTGCCTTATCTATGGTTTATTGTCTATCGCGTATGTCGTATATTCGTATTAAGAATTGTCATGTCATATAATAAGAAATGAAGATTTTCCTACGTGGAAGTATATAATATTATATTCTTAATTATCATCAAGATATCTCGAAATAAGGACTTTAAATGTTGTTTTTCTTATTTGCAGAACAACACCATTTGGGTTTTTATTTCATAATATATTAACATATTATAAAACAACATTTAAAGTCCTTATTTCGAGATATCTTGATGATAATTAAGAATATAATATTATATACTTCCACGTAGGAAAATCTTCATTTCTTATTATATGACATGACAATTCTTAATACGAATATACGACATACGCGATAGACAATAAACCATAGATAAGGCAATGAGCATAGCTTACATATAGAAATATATTTTTTTACACAGAAGGTGTCCTATCGATAAACAACGATCTTTACCAGAATATTTGGCTGGAAATTTATAAAAAATCTCAGTATCGGTAGGGAACACGGATGATAATAAAATTATGTAGTAGTAAGTATGATGACGATACACCTTCGTATGATGGCAATAGAAAGGACCATATATGAAGACAATCAAATAACTACAATATCTAGTGCCAGACTGAATACGTCTGAGGCAGATTTTGATCAGGATCGTCTTCAGGGTTTCCTTTCCAGATCCGGTTGGAATTAACCAGCTTACTTCCAGCATCCATACAAGATACAGCTTCATCCATACAACTCTGACCGCATCCTTGGTTAGTCGACTCAGGCTTAAGATCGATACAAGCAGTCGGACTGTCAGCGCTACAAGAACTAATAAGACAGACACTTACAGTCAATACTTACAACTCCTCGTTACCCCATTCACAAAGTTATGAATAAAACAAAATGAATAATCACTCCCACACATTCACATTGTGTTAGAATAGAAGACATTCCACAATTCATTAAAGCCGCGTCATTAAGATGACTGTGAACACATCACAGGTTACTCCACGCGAATTTAAATAAACCCGGCTTTTTCATTACGCGGTGAATACTCTTGAATATTTATGTGTTGTACCTCATTTCCTTCATATTCCTTCTCGTTCTAGCTTAGGTACTTGTTAGATCGTGGGTTGGAAACCAAGAAATGATTGACTAATAATGAAGAGTTAAATAAATTGAGTATTAATGGATGAGTGTACCTATAACATTTGGACAACCTTAATCCCGTCAAGTTACTGCCCGCCAAGCAAGGGGCAAGCTAATATGTTTAAAAAGGTAGGTAGGTAAAACGTCATTGGAGGCAAGCCCTAGGTTTGATTTCAGGCTGATGTAGTGTTTGGTCTCCAAGCGTGGCTGATTGTGATGTCCTGACCGAAATACTTGCATTTGCAATACCCGCAACAATCTATGTATGAGCAGAAAAAATTACATGTCTAAGAAAAGTTTAACAATTCACAAGAAATTACATCACATGGTGAATGCAATCCATATCCAACTAATATTATGAATGTGAAAGTGTGTTTGTTTGTTTGTCCGTCTTTCACGTCGCAACGAAGCTGTTATATGGTATGGTTTTTGTGTATGGAGATAGTGAGGAGGGTAGAGAGTAACGTAGGCTACTTTTTACCGCGGTAAAACATCCCCACGGGAAGATCGATATTTTGTTAGTTGCTAGATATTTAGTTCCGGATGTTGTTAATAGATGGCGTTAGTAAAATTCATTTATCATTCATCACGCTATCAAAATATGATACATGTAAATTAGTTAAGTCATAGGCAACTAAATCTAACTAAGCAAAAGAAGAATTGTAAAGTAAGATTTGTAAAAAATCGATCTTTACCGCGGGCGAAGCTGCGGGCAAAAGCTAGTTTATAATAAAGAAAAACCATATTTATTGTATTAATCTACAAAGGTGGCTGATAATTATTTTTTATTTTATACATATATTTCAGTTAATTTCTTCAGTAAATTTGTTTTCATAAGTATATCAATTAATTGTATGTCCGTCAGAGTACACGACACAGCAACGAACCCCATCCAACTGCAGAGAGGTGTCAGGCAAGGGGATGTCATATCCCCAAAACTGTTCACCGCTGCGTTGGAAGACGTGTTCAAGCTGATGGAGTGGAAACGACGTGGCATTAACATCAATGGCGAATACATCACACACCTGCGATACGCCGATGATATAGTCATCCTGGCGGGTTCCCTGGAAGAACTTGGTACAATGCTCGGGGACTTGAACAGCGCCTCAAAACAGGTGGGTCTTAAGATGAACATGGACAAGACGAAAATCATGTCAAATGTCCATGTCACACCCGTACCGGTTGTGGTTGACGGCGCTGCTCTTGAAGTTGTAGACGAATACAATTACCTGGGACAAGTGATCCAGATGGGTAAGTCCAACTTCGAGAAAGAAGTCACTTGTAGAATCCAACTCGGATGGGCTGCGTTCGGGTAACTGCGTCATATCTTGTCGTCCAAAACACTACCTCAGTGCCTGAAGTCGAAGGTGTTCGAGCAGTGTGTGTTGCCAGTGATGACATACGGATCCGAGACGTGGTGCTTTACTATTGGCCTGATCCACAAGCTCAGAGTTGCGCAGCGGGCTATGGAGAGGGCTATGCTCGGTATTTCTCTACGTGATCGCATCAGAAATGAGGAGATCCGTAGACGAACAAGGGTAACCGACATAGCTCAAAGAATTAGCCGGCTGAAGTGGCAAAGGGCTGGCCACATAGTGCGAAGGACCGATAACCGTTGGGGAAGAAAGGTCCTCAAATGGCGCCCACGTCTCGGAAAAAGGAGCATAGGACGCCCCCCGACCAGGTGGACTGACGACCTGAAGAAGACAGCAGGCATCCGCTGGATTCAGAAGGCTCAGGACCGGTCAGAGTGGCGCAAGTTAGGGGAGGCCTATGTCCAGCAGTGGACCTCTAAGGACTGATGGATGGATGGATGGATCAATTAATTAATCACGATTATTGAATAATCTTTGATTTAATTAAATAGCTGGTGCATTGTCAGTAACATATTCAACAATTAACCAGAACAAATCACTCTCGCCTTGACATACGTAAATGCCTTGACATAGATTGTCGCCAACTCTTTCTTGTTCAAACATGTCACCGAGCCTATGAAAGTCAATTTAGAGCGTAGTCCTTTGTTTCTGAACTAGGCTTTGTGAATTCTCTAGTGCGCCTTTTCAAGCTTAGCCTTTTATCTTTTTAGAATGCTGAACATACCTAATATTCCTCCATATTGGACTTGCATTCGGATCACAATGGATCAATGGTCCTAGTACGAGTACGTCCACATTTGGAGCCCAAACTCAATAAAGCTTTTGAAATATATTGAAGCTTCGTTCTAAAGCTGTCGCCAGTGAATTGACAATAGATTTGTTGTAATAAACGTCTGCTGCAGAATTATTTTCAGCGTTGTCAAGATTTCGTTTCATATTTCAGCTCTTATTGGTTTCTTATCTTTACAATACCTTGTATGTTTTAAATTACATATTGTTTATTTAATCAATTCTTCAATTTCATGTCTCAAACTTTGTTCAACTTAAATCAAGTGTAGTGATATATTTATCAGATAAGGTACATATGAATTAGGAATTACATACAATTTAAGTTAGAGAGGCATAGTTATTTACTAACAGTACCTTCGCGTACGAATCGTACCATCTATTCTGTGATTATACTGAAATAGTTTTATTATACACAACACAACAAGTCAACACAATTACGACGACTTCGCCGACCACTCGAATATTATCAAATACCTAATAAGACGGAACACCCAGTGGCGTAGCGTGGGCTCCCGCCGCCCGGGACCGACCGAAAATTTGCCGAAATGAGCTTTGCCGCCCCCATATTATTTAAAATATTTTTTTATTAATTAAAAATGCACTTGTCTTGTTTTTTCGTAACACAATTTACATTAAAAAAATATAAAATAATTTTAATACATATTTTTTATTTATTTAAAAATCGAGTGGCTTGCCGCGTTCTCTTCATGTGCCACCCGGGGCCACGGCCCCCCGGTCCCCCCTTCGCTACGCTACTGGGAACACCTTTATGACACGAATTTTCTAGAAACATCCAACAAGCGATGCAAAAGTTCGTCGTGACGTTCAATATAGAAGTTGTGCAACGGTTCACACATGTTTGCATTAACTTACTGTTACGGAAGGTTAGCTCTAACGTCTCATTTCCTGCATGACGATAACTGTTCGTTTGAAATGTAAATTTTCCTACGCGCGACAGATACACCGGTATATTAGGACGCTATCTACCGATCGTTGCATACGTTCGAAGTACATTGCGAGCTCGAATCGTAAGTTACATAAAGGAATGCCGTTAAGCCCGCGATGTAAATAGTTTATGCTGGTGATTGCGAAAGTTTATGCAATCCGCGTGGTTCAGATGTGGAATAATTGAGTCCCCAAATGTTCGAAGCGCTGTTTACGGTCTAATGTTTTGGGGGGCATTCGTGGTGAATGTGAAACTATAGGAACATCAACTGCGATTTACACAGACTATTTACGTATGTTAAACGTACATAAATACGCGGGAACGGTTGCATTGTTTTATTTTGTAGTTAAAGTTAAATCTGGTGGTTAGAGGTTCAAATCAAGTCTGGAATTTTACTGGTGGATCTAAATTATCTTGCGGAGTTCGTGTGAGATAGTGGAGCGTGCCAAGAGTTGTGCTACGCACGTAAACTACCGCAGACCATACAATCGTAGATTAAGCAAACGTAGTGTTGTGGATCTGAATATATTGTGTTCACACACATGAAAATTATACGTGTATACAGTGTTTCCACCTCGTCATGAATTCATGATCTTGTAGTTCAAATATTATACGTCCTACACGGAACCCCACTCTGTACGGTATAAAAATCGGAATGGACGGTAGGTATACAAATCTATGCGAAATACTTGTAGCACAATGGATTTAATAATTCTTGACAAAAAATAACCGAATTATTAGGGATAACTCAAAAACTACTCGTCAGATCTCGCTCAAATTTAATTGGGACCACATGAAAAGCACCAGCTTTCTATTAAAAAATTATCAAAATAGGTTCACCCAGTCGAAAGTTCTGAGGTAACAAACATAAAAAAAGCGGCCAAGTGCGAGTCGGACTCGCTCATGAAGGGTTCCGTAGCAGCAAGTAACATAATATAAAAGTTCTTGTAGTTCGTTGTAACTTTGATCAATATTTTTTGCGGTTTACGATTTATGACGTATTAAAAAAAACCTACTTACTAGATCTCGTTCAAACCAATTTTAAGTGGAAGTTTGCATGGTAAAGTACACTATATATTTTTTTAGTTTTATCATTCTCTTATTTTAGAAGTTACAGGGGGACACACATTTTACCACTTTGGAAGTGTCTCTCGCGCAAACTATTCAGTTTAGAAAAAAATGATATTAGAAACCTCAATATCATTTCTTTCTTTCTTTCAGAATACATCTACTTACCAAGTTTCAACAGTATAGTTCTTATACTTTCGGAAAAAAGTGGCTGTGACATACGGACGGACAGACAGACAGACATGACGAATCTATAAGGGTTCCGTTTTTTGCCATTTGGCTACGGAACCCTAAAAACATTAAAATACATAAGTTCACCCAGTCGAAAGTTGTGAGGTAACAATCATAAAACTACAGTCGAATTGAATACCTCCTCCTTTTTTAACCGACTTCAAAAAAGGAGGAGGTTCTCAATTCGACTGTATGTTGTTTTTTTTATGTTCGTTACTTCAGAACTTTGGACTGGGCGAACCGATTTTGATGATTCTTTTTTTAATCGAAAGCTGGTGGCTGTCATGTGGTCCCATATAAATTTTATTGAGATCTGACAGTGGCATCCATGATAAAACCATATAAGTCTTAAATTTGTATTAAGTAAGCGCGACAAATGGACGAATAACTCAATATCACGCCAACCGATTTCGATGATTCTTTTTTTAATAGAAAGCAGGTGCTTGTCACGTAATCCCACATAAACTTGAACGAGATCTGACTTTGAAGTAACTTTGAAGTCGGTTATTTTTTGTTAGTAAAATTTTGATTATTGAGTTCTGTTAAAAATTAAATAATTCTTTTTCATATACTTAATACTATCAAGCGTTACGTTCCAACTTCATACGTTGTCGGTTATATTTTAAAAAATGTGAGATTAACCGACGTAATGGACTACTATACATATCAGCCACTATCCTTGTAGAAGAAAAACAAAACAGAATATTATCTATACATCTATACAAATAAATAAATGTCTGTTTGTAATATTAAAATAACCGCTTTTTACCAAGTGCATTTGGATGTATGCACGGTACATACATATAACAAAACAACATTTTTTACAATTTTTGTCCGTCTGTCTCTGTCTGTCGGTTTGTTCCGGCAAATCTCTGAAATGGCTGGACCGATTTCGACGGGACTTTTACTGGCAGATAGCTGATATAACAAGGAGTAACTTAGGCTACTTTTATTTTAGAAAAAAAAACATTAGTTTGTTAGGCGATACGAAGTTCGCCGGGTCAGCAAGTTATCAATAAGGAAAGTAAGCACCTAAAAAAAATTCGTTGCCAGACGACTCTTGTGAATTTATTCGTTTGTCAGGCTCACTCACGCCGCTACTTTGAAAACATGATTGAACATCAAATTTAAACACGGTACTAACACGGATATTTTATAGGAAAATTTTACTAACCTGCCTCACCACATAGGGTAAACGATATACGATAATGTTAAGTAAAGCCTATAGCAGTGATAGCCTGGCGGTGAGAACGTTGATCTCCCGAACGCAGAAGCCCGAGTTGGAATCCCGGCACGCACCGCTGATTTTCAAAAACTATGGGCATAGTTAGCACTTGCTTCGGTAAAGGAAAACGTGAGGGCACATTATCCATCCGAGCCCAGCATTGGGACAATTATGAGTTGTGACTTTACCTTTGACCGATGTAAAAATGATTTTCATTAGTTAGATGCGACTCATTAGTACTGAAAAATAAAAATCTACCATATAGCATATATCACCATACCATACCAAACGGGTGGATATGTCGCATGGGCAGACTTACGGTCGCACTCAGAATCACTTAACGGTTACTTAAATCGTTCCTTAGTATATAATCACAATTCAAATTCCGTACTAAGGAGCGATTAAGGTAACCATTGTGACTGAGTGCGGCAGTTACTTATAAACTACCCTATCCCAACCCAACGGTACATAAAAATCAACATAATATCCGGTCGAACTATTAGCATTAACTCAGATTATAGAACAAAAGAATTAAGAACAAGATTATTTCAACGAAAGGAAACAAATTGTTGTATCATTTCAACTACCTACACAGGCGACATTTTTACGTGGTTTCTTATAAGTTTTTCTCCCGAGGCGACGGATGCGTCACGCCTAGTGAACCTAGCGTAAATTTAATATCACCGTCCATTGTCAGTGTTATCGCTTTTAACTCGCTTCTCGCCAACAGGCAGCAATCAAACAAGTTCTTGATAACTAAGACGCGGATATTTTAAAGGAGAAATTTTATCTAGGTTACATTCGACTAGTAGGAAATTTGAAAGCTGTAATATGAAAAGTTCGATGCCAATACCGAGATTGCACGAGTTGAAAATATCGTTTGGATATGTTTGCCTTTCATCTCGACGTAACTCACCATTATGTAAAGGAGACATTTTATTTAGAATTACAGGCTATTTGATTTCCGGAGCTACTATATTTGCCTAGTCAATTTCATTAAATTGAGTTTCGGCTTTTGACTGTCCAAATTAGTCTCTCTTAAGTTTGACTAAAATAAATCAGTCTAAGGTCGAAATATAAATCTATTTCGGGGTTTGCCAATAGGCGTTGGCTAAGTCTGAGGCAAACCTAGAAGCGCTGGAGCCACGGATATAGAAACCTGAATATAAGACCTACTTGCACTATTAGCTAACCTAATCTATTATGTCAGTCTAAGAAATATACGCTTTGAAATACCTGGAGGAAAGACAAGTGCTCAGTAATGGGCCATTGATGGGTTGAAGGAATACAATATTTTGCACTATCATAAAAATAATAGAATAACTAAAAATAATTCTTGTATTAATTAAGTTTATTAATTAATTCAACTTTGACAACCGCCTATGATGTTCTAGAAAAGAAATAATACATAAAATATGCTTCTAGAAAATAATAAATATTCTTTAAACTACTTTAGTGTGCCATCCTGGACTTCATCACCACTAACCATCAGGTTGGATAGCTTGTCAGATATGTAAAATAAAGAGCCGTCGACTTTATTCATCTAAGTTAATTCACCCAGGTGTCTTAAGTCTATTGACCGAGGTGAATTAAGTGAATTATTAAACAGACTTAATTCACCGAGGTGATTAAAGTAAGGTATACGCGACATTATTTAACTTAATTTAAAATTCGATCAAAACGTCAAAACTTCAGTAATCCATCGCCGTAATCGCATGACGCATGACGCAAGCCGCAGCCGCGTGGCTCGAAGCTAAATAAATTCCAGCCGCACGTTTCGTTCCGTCGCCACGTTTTATTTGCAGCTCCCAATTGCCTCTAAGAAACTTATTTTCTACACTTTAGCCCAGTTACCGTCGAGAGCGACTTTGTGCGAGAAATTAGTTATTTAAGTTACGGGCACGTTTTAAATGCATTTATAGTAATATTAGATTTTAAAAACGACTTCGTATGTTTGTGTGCCGTTCGTCTGTTGAATAAGATCTTGTTTATTATAAGAACGTACCGTAGTATAATTATTTTAGTTCATAATTTAAAAGCTACACTTTTTATGAAAATAGCCGGCAAACGAGCTGACGATCCACCTGATGCTAAGTGGCTATCGTCACCCATGGACATCAGCAACACCAAAAGCATCACGGCCAAGAAAGAGAGAAGAAAAAGAAAGAAAGAACTGGCTCTCAAGCCCCCAGCCGGAACACGACGAGTCGTTTGGCAGCTGACTCATGCTCGAGGGTGGTAGCTATCCAGGCGAACCCCATGGAGAAAAAAATAATAATAGGAATAATGGTATCTATGAATTAAAATCAATATTACCAATATAATCCCTCGAGGGGCCCTACCACCAGCGGGCCAGATTTAGTCGCCTTTTACGACACCCATCCGGCGTAGGATTGGGGTTAGTATTCTAAGCCGCCCCAATACGGCTAACATTCGCGGCGTCGCTTAAACCTCTAGGCTATCAGTATCCCTGGCTCATGCATAAAGGTGATAACACTGACACTACATCCGAACAATCGCGCTAATACGTTTAGTGGTCCAATCCGACCCTACGCTCCTCACCTCATGAAAATGTATCAGAAAAATCAAGTATCGCCCGCTCTGTTTGGAAATGGTCCGAATTATGAAAGAGGGCGATTTTTATTTAATTTGATTCGTTTCACCGAAGAAGGAAGAAAGAGGAGAAAAAAGCGAAAACTTTTATGGAAATAGCTGTCGAAAGAGCGGATAAGTGCGAGCTCATACAGAACTGTAGGGCTATTCTCTAAAATACAAACTCAAAATCGAAGCTCACTCAAGTGAGACTCGAAAGCGAAATTGCATCATCTTGATATGTCATTCTCTAATCATCTCGTACGCACTTGCGAAGTGAAGTGAGTCTCGAACTCGAACTTCAAACGACTAAAGATGGCCTCGGTATGGTATTCTTACCGAATACATATTATTACCTATATGCCATTCTCTAATCATCTAGTACGCACTTGCGATGTGAAGTGAGTCTCGAACTCGAACTTCAATTTTGAAACTCATCGCGGATTCCGCAGTCTAGTTACAAAACAGAATAGCCTTGCTGAGCGATGTGGAAACCTCTAGGGTCAGAGGTCAAAACTCACTTCGGGTAAATACGGGTATGTAATTAAATAAGTAGCATTGCATTAAATTTGTAAAACACAGATGACAAAATATTCCATTTGTAAAACGCGAATGTGATTAAGGCCTTTACATGCCGTCTAAATGAAATTTAAGCCTAAATCTTCCCACATCAATTTCATTCTCCGGGTATAAAAACGCTACGCGCCGTTAACTTAATCCCAAACCACCGCCATAAATATTCAGCGAGGAGCGAAGATCTCTTATTAATGAAAAAGGGTCACGAGGTATTTTAATTCAACTACGTGTTAAGGATTTTGGAAGGTTCGCACGTGCTTCAGTAGGTGTGGGCCGGAATTTTGAGGCACTACTACTTTACTACAGAATGAAATTAACACAAATTGTTTCCCAAATGAAATCCCAAAAAATTCCTGTGATTTCATTTCCATTTATTTTGGGAGTTCGAAAAAGGAGCCAATTTTAGTGAAAGGAAATTTTGGTGACTTTTTTTGTGTCTTATGTCTTAAGTCATACATATCATATTATCATGTAATTTAATGGGCTAATAAATTCAAAGCAGAGAAATCTTAAGAAGCAACGCAATTTTAGGAATAACAAGTCAATATTAAACATTATCAAAGAAACAAGAATAAATAAACGCTTACACACTCATACACCCGCAGTAGGTTTTTACCTGTGTCGCGGGTGGCATGAAGACATATTATTATAACACATCACAGTAACACCCATGACCCGAGTACAAATATTTATGTGTCACATAAATATCTGTCCGGCCGGGAATCGAACCCGGGACCCTTCGCTTCGCAGGCAGCGTCGCTACCAACTAGGCTACACGGCCGTCAATCAAAGAATAAAGTATATTTTAATGATATTAGAGAGCTAACCGTCTGATTTCTTAAATGTCATCGCATCGTCATTGAGTCTGGTTTTACATAATGGTCTGTTGACCACTGTTAGTAGTTGTTACCACTAACTCTTCGTTGGCCCATTTGTAGCTGAATGCTACATCAAACAAGGAAAATAAAAAAGGGTGCGTGTACTTTTGTACGCGCGTGAGAAGTTATACTTCTTCAATATTCAAGTCACTAATATAATACAATATTACTTGTGTACTACCTATGTTTACACAAGTACAAACTAGATGGCGTTGTTCAGGAACCTGAATCACGTTGTTGAGACTCTGTGAGATTTGTATAAGTAATAACATTAAATTTTAATGTGTATTACCTATGTTTACACAAGTATAAACTAGATGGCCTTGTTCAGACACCTGAATCACGCTGTTGAGACTCTGAGATTCGTATAAGTAATAACATTAAATTATAAAAGAGGTAAAGATAATAAGAAAACTGGGATTTCACACCCCCTTCATGGTAGCGCAAACGTTTAACGTAACCTTTTTGCAAGTCGCATAAGAAGTATAACTTCAAAAAGTTGATACCTTAATAACTATCAAAAGCTGCAATTCCCAGATTATGAAATGAGCCATTATCGGTCTCCATCAAAATGCTTTATAGGTTAGTAAGGAAGAGACGTTCATCTTTGTAAAGTGATATGTATTTTGTAAGATGATCACATCAGGGCGGCATAATCGTTGTTACGATAAAGCCCTATCTATACAAATAAATAAAATTCGAGTGTCTGTTTGAAATATTCAAATAACCGCTTTTTACTAAGTGCATTTGGATGTATACACGGTACATATGTTACCGGCAAAACCCGATTTCAGTTTAAACTAGTTTGGCCTAGGCCAGACTAGTTTGGCGCGACACGATTAGGCAAAACTAGTTTCTCGTCAGTCTAAAACTGATTAGAACCGAATTGTTACGGATTTATATTTTTTCGACAAATCTTTGTGCTTTAAACCTCTTAAATTACAGCTATTTTAGTCACGACTGCACTTCAAATTGTCTTCGAACACCAAATGTAGTAAATGATCACCAAATTAACTGCTCGCGTATATATTGTTTCTTTTGGATTCTTTTAATTTCCAGATGTAGGTAGAAATGGTTACAAAACCGACTTAGTCAACTCCGACCCCACGTGGTACTAGTCTGCCCTACCCCTAGAGTGAATGTAAACCCCGGAGGCGCGGAGGGAGAGCAGCCCCCGCCCGCTGTAACCAACTGCAGGCACCATGTGAGCCGAAGCGGCTGAGGCTGGTCGCCGCAGGCGACCAAAAAGCCGAAGGTGCGTAGGCGAGCATGGAGTGCCTGCAGTTTATTACGCAAGGGCGGAGGGGCTGCACTTCCCGCAGCGCCGGAGACTTTCGGAAGCCTGTTTGTGAATCAAAAAATGAATTACCATCTTTGGTTATAATTTTACATTAAAATGCTGTTTTAATTTTGGTGATCATTTACTACTTTTGAGTTAACAATGATTTATTTGGTGGTAAGTTAAACATAAGCCAAACTTATTGACGAGAAACTAGTTTTGCCTAATCGTGTCGCGCCAAACTAGTTTGGCCTAGGCCAAACTAGTTTAACCTGAAATCGGGTTTTGCCGGTAACACATATACCAAAACAACATTTTTCACAATTTTTGTCTGTCTGTCTGTTTATTCCGGCTAATCTTTGAAATCGCTGGACCGATTTTGATGGAACTTTCACTGGCAGATAGCTGATGTAACAAGGAGTAACTTAGGCAACTTTTATTTTAGAAAAAAAAAGTTTATTACGCGATACGAAGTTCGCCGGGTCAGCTAGTTATAAATAAAGAAAAACGAAAATCACTAACGTAAAATATTACTAAAGTTTTCCACACTTTCACACTTGTATGTGTGTATAGATTGCCTTACCGGTCTTCACGAAATCTTATCTGGGATATTCCGAGTGAAAGAAAATAACATTATCATATTGGTAGTTGTCAAAGGTAAGGCACTCGGGCACTACATATAGAATTTTGTTTGCTTGTTTATAAGGTTCCTTTCACTACCGTGTAAAATTTAAATAAATTAACGCTACACACTCATAGCCCCTAGGATTCCGTGTCGTAGGTGCAATGGACAACACACAAAGACAAGAACACACACACCCAGACCGAAACAGCAATTCAAACTCATCATTCAAATTTCCGCCTCGCTGGAACGAACCCAGGACCCTAGGCGCGGTGGTCCGCTATTAACACATTGGCTGCGGCAAGTAAAATCTTAAACCTTCGTCTGGTGCGGCGGCGGGCCAAATTGTGCCCCCAATGATTTTTCCGCCAGTGCGTGGTAGGTCTTTTTGGGCCCGTCAGCACAAGGTTAGATTAAATTGCTATAACTTTGCGAAAACATAATGTAGGTGAGCAGTTTTTGGACTGTTTTAACAACCATGAACCCAACTTCTTTAGATTTGATTCGCCCCGGGATCTGCCGAACAGAAAATGAGAAATAAACCAGGGAAAGTGGCGGGTCGATATCGACCAGAACCGCACTAGAAAGTATTTTTAGTAGTGATGGGAAAGACAAAAATAAGGGGATATCGAAAATAAAACAATAATAGTAAAGAAATGAAAAATAGTTTATTTAATGATTATTTATTTATGCCTATCTTTAAAACATTTCGCACAAAGATTTTGTTCACAGATTCTGCAGTATGTTTTAATTTTTTTTAACTTTTTTTTTTAACTTCGGAACTCCTCAGGGTTTCCCGCAGTTTCTCATAGCACCCTGCACAATTTCGCCGTTTAGCGCTCACCTCAATGACATGATCGGCTGTAGGTGTTACCTGATTTCCTGAAATGATTTTTTAAATTCTGTGATTCATTTACCTATGAGTTTGACTACAGGGCTCACTGTGTATTAAATAGATTGTCAAATAAAATGAAAAAGTTAATATAGGTCTTGAAATGGTCAAATCTCATCACCATGTGTTGTCAAAGTGCACACTTTGATGGGTAAAATCAAACACAACATGCTACAAAATAAGGTGATACAACTTTGTTTTCTACAATTTTATGATTTTATTTATTTGTTGAATGACATCGTGCCTTTAATTGTAATAAAAAAACGCGACGTACTCAGTTACAATAGCGTTCCCAACACTAACTGGCGAGGCGGACGCTCTGTGCGGTAACGGGCCGCCAACTGCCTGTTGGGACGGCGGGCCACAATAGGCCCCCTCCCGCACCGAGTTGATATTTTTTACCGTCAGTGCGTGATAGGCCGATAAAGGCCTGCCGTGATGTTTTTATAGTAACCACCTATAATTTTGAACACAATCTCAAATATATATTTGTCTTTGTCGTAGCTTTACAAACACCCGAGATAATCGTTCCGCACCAGCGAGAGGGACATAGTTTTCTTCGTCCGCACCAGCTGAAATTCCGCGGCAGGCTGATTTAGGCCTGCTCCGCAGTGAACGTGTTAACTATACTATTACCGTCCGAATAGTCACACGGGTCGTCGTTATCATAAGCATATTTTGTGTTCCGACTTCCGGTCGGAACGGCCGGTTGCCAGTTACACATACTAGAGGGGACTATCTGTCCTCAGTAGAGGCAACGCATCTGTAGTCAACTGAGTTTTTAGTTAGTGTGGAGGTTCTGATGAGATTAGTTATTAATGATTTCATAATTTTTATTAACCGACTTCGAAAAAAGTGGCCAAGTGCGAGTTGGACTCGCCCATGAAGGGTTCCGTAGCAGCAAGTAACATTATATAAAAGTTCTTGTAGTTCGTTGTAACTTTGATCAATGTTTTTTGCGGTTTACGATTTATGACGTATTAAAAAAAAACTGCCTACTAGATCTCATTCAAACCAATTTTCGTTGGAAGTTTGCATGGTAATGTACATCATATATTTTTTTTACTTTTATCATTCTCTTATTTTAGAAGTTACAGGGGGGGGGGACACACATTTTACCACTTTGGAAGTGTCTCTCGCGCAAACTATTCAGTTTAGAAAAAAATGATATTAGAAACCTCAATATCATTTTTGAAGACCTATCCATAGATACCCCACACGTATGGGTTTGATGAAAAAAACATTTTTGAGTTTCAGTTCTAAGTATGGGGAACCCCCAAAATTTATTGCTTTTTTTCTATTTTTGTGTGAAAATCTTAATGCGGTTCACAGAATACATCTACTTACCAAGTTTCAACAGTATAGCTCTTATAGTTTCGGAAAAAAGTGGCTGTGACATACGGACGGACAGACAGACAGACAGACATGACGAATCCATAAGGGTTCCGTTTTTTGCCATTCGGCTACGGAACCCTAAAAAGGAGGAGGTTCTCAATTCGACTGTATTTTTTTATGTTTGTTACCCCAGAACTTTGGACTGGGTGAACCAATTTTGATGATTCGTTTTTTAATCGAAAGCAGGTGCTTGTCATGTAGTCCCACATAAATTTGAGCGAGATCTGACAAGTAGTTTTTGAGTAATTTTGAAGTCGGTTATTTTTTGTTAGTAAAATTTAGATTATACTGCTACTACAAGTATTATTATTGAAGTTATACTTCTTATGCGACTTGCAAAGCGTTAAATGTTAAACTTTAACATTTAAAATTTAATGTTATTACTTAAACAAATCTCACAGAGTCTCAACAGCGTGATTAAGCTTCATGAACAACGCCATCTAGTTTGTGTAAACATAGGTAGTACACAAGTTCACATAATTTATGATTAATGTTTCTTGTTTATTAATTTATCTCCATTAAAAACTTTAAAAATTGGACAACAATTAACGGTACTACACAACATTTATCAATTGCTGAGGATGTTAAATAAATCTTAGTTCTCGTACAAAGTTCCTTTAAGACGAAATACTAAGAACCCCATTACAGTTAGAACTGGCCTCTCACCACAAAGAGGATTAACCAACGAAATAATTTCCTCCTCCGCTCTAAGCCACCGTATTTTAGTATACCCGAAGTACATATCAACACTGCCCCTGTAATTACTAAAGGCTAAACGTTAAGACCCGAATTCCGTGTTAAACGTCCCAGAGGGATAAAACAACAGAGGAACATTATCACCCATTATTTCTGACCTCTCAAACTGTAACACATCATCGGAGCATCCATACATCACAACAACTGCGATAGCTCTTTTTACGCTGGCACTTCATGAGATCCTCGCAAAACCTTGGTACAACTAAGGTCTTACTCAAACTTTAGCACGGATGCTTTCAATTTAAATTCTAACACAATGATTTAAGAATTGTTTCGGCTCGCGGACTACATCAAGTAAATCAATTTGAAACTTGTATAGAATTTATGCCCCAACTCCCGAAGTTTCGCTGGAATTGTTTGCATATATTTGATAATTATTGAAACGACGACTATTACGTTTTGAATACCAAGGATTCGAGTTGAAGAACGATTTGGAAATAGAATAATAGAGTAGTTACAGCTTCAGCTATTCTCCAAGTAACTTTATTGACTTAAAACGAGCTGTTGATGTTAATTACATTGTTCTGGTTTATCTTAATTGTCTATGAATGGGAACGTCGAAATTGATTTTAAATACAATATTATTAAAAGCTGGGGTAAATCTATCTGTGGACTGTAATGTATGTTGAGCTTTAATGTTAATTCAATATGACAATATGACAGACTTTACAAATAAGAATTATGATTCAATAAAACGCTTAATTTCATTAACATTAGATTACCCAACCAATTTAAAGGCCGCATAAGCAAAAGAATACAATACATGCCTCTAAATGTTTTCAAATATACTGCTTGCATCAGACCTAGGACTTCCAATATGTATCCAAACAATAACATGGAAACTGCATCGTAAGCACTAAGAACGTTGTTTAATATCCTCCCTAACCTGTCTTATAAGTTCATCTTCGAGGAAACTTATAGGGATCAAAATATACTGGATAATAGTTGTCCAAACATTCATATTGATCTGTTCGATTGTTCGTACGACAAGCATCTAATACTATGGCGTTTCAAATGTTTTAATTTCATTTATCGCTAACAACTGTCTATATACCCTGGTTATATAACAAGCTTTTTCTTGGTACAAACTACTTATGGTAGTTAAGTTGTATAATAATTATAGTATCAGTATTTATTTATTTTCTTCATTCTATTAATGGATCGCTTGCCGTTTTTGGGAATAATTAATAACGCTTAACACTCATAACCCCATACTAAGATTCCGTGTGTCGTGGGTGCCATGGACAACACACAGAGACAAGAACACTCATACCTAGACCGAGAACAGAAATTCAAACTCATCATACTTTCCCAGGATTCTTGGCGCGGCGATCCGATATGGTAACCATTGCACCACACAGGTCGTCAGAAGACGACGTCAGAGAAGACCTAAAACATTCTCCACGCTGCTCCTTTGGGGCCATCCATAAATTACGTCACACGTTAGGGGGGGGGAGGGTCGATGTAGTGTGACATTGCGTGACAAGGGGTGGGAGGGGCTCCTAAATTTCGTGACGTCACATTTCAAAATCTAATACATAATTGGTATGTATAGGTAAATATCAAAAATCAATTAATGGAAATAAAACTTATTTCGGAACAGTTGTTTTAATTTAATAATTTCTAGGTGTAAAATCTGATAATATGTGACGTCACACTAGGAGACGGGAGGTTTCACAAATGTGACCAGCTGTGTCAAGGACGGGGGGAGGGGTCAAAAAGTCATGAAATTAATGTGACGTAATTTATGGATGGCCCCTTTGGTTATTAGATATTTTGATTATTTTCCTTTTGAGTTAGTTGCTAACAACGCATTTATGATGCTTAGGGTGATATTGATCTCCATAGGCATCGATAACCATTTTCCTTCGGGTAGTTCATCTACTTATGTACATGTCAGTTAATCAAATAAAAAAAATGATTGTTGGAGAACAATAAAAAATCCATAAAAGTTGTAACTATGATTTACTTGTAATCAACTTTTTCATTTTACGTAAAGACCCTACATTCAAGTAAATGGAATTTCCTGAAATTCCAAAGTTAAATATAGATCCTCATCGGGGTAGGTCGTTAGTGAAATTTGAACACTCGCGCTGAATAGTTCCATGTACTGATTTCCTAATTTAATGGTGCGTGGAATTAGAAGACTTTATTCCCTTCACCTTCACCCCTTCTTCCTGATTTTATTACTGGTAACGTTGCCGTGACTGCAAAAGGGTGTTAAGTTCATTTCGTAGCTTCAAAAATACAATATCTTTAAATAAAAAGTTGTTCTTTGGAATATATCGGAAGCAAATGCATAGAAGTATCGTACGTATGCAGTCTTAAGATATAGACTTGGTTGCAGATTTAAAAAATCCCAATATACTGCAAAATAAGCTTCCAATACCCATAATATCAACAAATACACATCGAAAGATATAGGCAGTAGTACCAGAGTCCATTCCCAACAAAACCATACAGTAAATAAAATGACAGCGCTGACTCAATCTGATAAAAGGGGGTATTCGACCAAAGGGAAACCGGCATTCGGGCATTCGGGCTTCGAGCATTACTGGCTGTTGGTAAGAAAATCTTTATTAATAGAGGCACACGACAACCGAGTGCCAAGGATTTCCTGCCTCTGAGTGACAGAGACGAAATATAGAGGGTGTCCCTTGATCCTCGCGGCAGATGTAACGGATTACCTCAGTTTTAGGTAAGCTTCTGCATTAAAGATGGCGCTGTGGAGATTTTGGTGTTTTGCTCTCAGGAGTCTATTCAGACGGCGTGCAAAATGGAATCTCAACTATAAGCCGCGTGAAAGGTGTCCTTATTAAGAATGAAAAATAAATAAATAAAATAAAATATTTAGTTTGTTGACTTGCAACGGGATCAACGACTCTTAATATTTTAAAGGAAATGGGAACATAATCTTTGCTTATTGTGACAATATTTCACTCAGATATTATAGTGCGTCCAACGAAGCGCAATGAAACTCATCGTACTCAGGTAACTTACGACAAAGAACCTTTATTTTTTCAAAATAGGTTTGTCTTTAACCAGAATAAAAAAAATATATTTACAGCCAAAGATCTAGTCTTTTACTAGATGCTGACATGAGAGATCCGCCTGAAAGTTGCCATCATCGCCTATGGACATAAATAATACTAAAGGCATCACCGATACCTTGCTGGTCAAGACAGAAGGGAGAGAAAAAGAGAAAGGTTCCCTTTATAAAAAAAGACAGAACTTTACCAACAAAGACTACTTAACATCCTACTCGACGGTCAAAAAAGTTTCCTTCATAAGTAAAATTGATTATTATTTCCACTTTGTTTGCGCTAGAACCCATATCAAAGAATGTAATGAGAAACTTGCGGTCTATTGTCTACGGGCTTGTGGAGTACTTAAAAGATACTTAAAGAATTGGCTGATTGACTCACCATAATGTTATGTACGAGGAGCGATTACCACTTATACCTACTAATGTCAAAAACTTAATAAATAATTTTATTACATTTCCCATTTCAAGTACTCCTGAATACAATACAACCTTTTCTCTTGTTCTGAAAACGTTTTACGCAGCATCTTGTCCTCATGTACAATGTACCTAAGTATATGATTATGATGAAAATCATGATAAAGATAATAGTATAAACTCAGATAACATCTATGCTTCATGTCCAAAAAGATGTCTCTAAATAAAAAATAATGTACAAAACTATTTATTGCAAAAAAACTCTAAAAGTAATTCAATCAAGTAGTAACCTTTTTCCTAATATTTTTTATCGTTTATCTCTAACTCAGTGTAATAGTTTAACTGTAGTGAAACATACCTTGGGTAGCCCTCGACAATTTTTTTCAGTGAATTTATTAGGATCCTACACGCACTGGTGTGACTGGGAACTGTTTGTCATCCCCCATGTTACTCGACTTATTTCAGAATGTTCCGGTGAAACTTGTTTTAATTTAGATTAGTTATTTCGGTGCGGTGCTGCCCAAATTGGTGATTAAGTTTTTTATTGAGCCATTGAAATAACGTATACCTTGAAGCTTACATATTCATGATTTTGAACTGTCGATAAGAGCGTAAAAGTAGGTGAGGTTTGACGGTCGATTCGAACAAAGAAATGTGGGTAAGTTTTGATGGTCGATTAGTGTAGAGGGGGTAAGTTTTGGAGGTGGATTAGAATAAAAAAATGGTAAAGGCAAAGGTAAATTCAGATGCCCGATTGGCATAAGAAAATAAGTTTTAGTTGTCGTTCAGAGAAAAAAAAGTAATCTCTTTCTTTTGTGCGAAACTTCAATGGTCGATTGTAGCAAAGAAAAATAGTAGTTTCGATGGTAAACACCAATTCATTAATTGTGGACCCAGAATTCATCCTTGCGGTAAACCCATTACAAACTGAGATCCCAGTAATTTAGCATCATTTATGGGGTATCTATAAGAAAGAACAATTTTATTAATAGTATGAAGATAAAAAGTTCTGTCTGTGTACATTGTTTAAAGCTAATCACTAGTGCAATATTTCAAATTGACCTCTATTTTTATTGTCCTCAGCATCTATAGTCCGTGATCAATGCCCTGAAGCCACGAATAAAATATGAACAAAATACACATAGTAAAACTGTTCTGCCAAATACATAATGATCGTTTGACC
Source organism: Thymelicus acteon (assembly GCA_951805285.1). Classification (NCBI taxonomy): domain Eukaryota; kingdom Metazoa; phylum Arthropoda; class Insecta; order Lepidoptera; family Hesperiidae; genus Thymelicus; species Thymelicus acteon. The sequence continues at coordinate 15,078,633 of OX638228.1, forward strand.
TTTGGGTTAAACTCGCAGGCACAGCAACACAATATGTCATGGAGAATAAACTACTTCCATAGTACTCATAAATCGAACAAACGCTTTATTCCTAACCCGATACCCAAAGCGAGATACAAGGAATAAAAATGTCTTTAAGCAAAAGAAATTTGACTGAATATAACGATCCTGTTGATGAATTCCAAAAATCTCCATCGAGTACTTTCCTTTCATACAAATACAGTATATAGGGTGAGTTTTTAAGACTATATTACATTTTATGCCACTGATACTCATCATGTTATTAAACTTAATGAATGAACGAATAAAAAGCCAACTTTAATATAATTAATATTAACACTAATATTAATAACTAGCTGTCTTGGTGAACTTCGTATCGCCTAACAATCAGTGAATGTATTTTGTTGTTACTTTTAACTTTTTTATAGTTTTGGTAGGTTTAACAAATCAGAGACCATTAAATTCCCTCCCGCTTCCCTTCCCGCTACCTCTCCCCCCCTGTTTAACTATAAGACTATATACAAATTTTCACCCTTTTTACTTCAAAACTGACGAAGTTGTGTACTAAGTTCCATCCCCTAAATTAACCCTTGAAGAGATGATTTTCCAAAAAAAAGTGTTAAAATTAATTTTTGTTAATAACTATAAACTTACATAAAAATTTCATGTTTATAACTCTAAAACTGACGATGTTGGTTTGTATGAAAGTGACTTCCAACCCCTATTTTAACCCCTTTGGGGATGAATTTCTAAAAATCCGATAGCCTAAAGCCTTCCTCGATAAATGAACTATCCAACACAAAAATATTTTTTCAATTCAAACCAGTAGTTCCTGAGATTAGCGCGTTTAACCAAACAAATTCTTCAGCTTTATAATATTAGTATAGATTACTCTGTCAACTTTAATATAATAAATATTAAAGTTGACAGAGTAATATTTCAAATCACGATAACAATAACTATCTATTATGAAAATTATATTACTTCTAGTGGATTGAATTTTACAAACTTAATCAAACACAGCTACTTTTGAAATTTTTTTAACTGCAGATTCAAATTGCTCTAGGTATACACGCTTTTCTAATAAAACTACACATTTTTTTAAGAGGACAAATCTCCGTAATGTTGAAAATCCCTAAAACAAGAAATAAATCAAACATCAATAAACAAAAAATATTGGAACTAAACGACCGTTACGATGATACAAGTTTCGTACAATCCAGCATTCTGAATAGAGATCGCCTCATTATGCCACCACAGTCTAGACGCAGAATAATCTGAGACATAAATCGCAAAAATAAACAATTTCGACCATGGACAAGACTACAATATGAACTAAAAGAATGGCATGACTGTGCGAAGATTGAAAAACGGGGGATTCTTCACAATAGTGAGATTTCTAGACGGGTAAGAAAAGTTGTTGTTGTTGACTTTACAGATCCGAGACGTAGTCCTGTTGGCCTCATTCGAAGCCTCGAAACTATTCAACGTGCTATGGAAAGAGCTATGTTAGGTATTTCGCTACGCTTCGTAACGATTAAGTTTGTAGATAAACAAAATTTATTTACATCACTCGCTGTGCCAGCCGGCTGAAGTGGCAATGGGCCGGCCACAGCGACCAGATGGACGAATGACATAAGAAAGACAGTGAAAAACTGCTAGTCCAAAACGGCCCAAGACCGATCGGAGCAGCGCCAATGCCTACCCTGATGGTCGTCCAACAGTGGCTTCTTCAAAGGACTGATATATAAATAGACAGATAGAATATAAAATCTAAGTTTAAAGGAGACAAACATAACCATAATTATTCGTTAAAAAGTGGCCAAGTGCGAGTCGGACTCGCCCATGAAGGGTTCTGTAGCAGCAAGTAACATAATATAAAAGTTCTTGTAGTTCGTTGTAACTTTGATCGAGGTAAATTGTGGTTTACGATTTATGACGTATTAAAAAAAAACTACTTACTAGATCTCGTTCAAACCAATTTTAAGTGGAAGTTTGCATGGTAATGTACATCATATATTTTTTTTAGTTTTATCATTCTCTTATTTTAGAAGTTACAGGGGGGGGGGGACACACACATTTTACCACTTTGGAAGTGTCTCTCGCGAAAACGATTCAGTTTAGAAAAAAATGATACTGGAAACCTCAATATCATTTTTGAAGACCTATCCATAGATACCCCACACGTATGGGTTTGATGAAAAAAAAATATTTGAGTTTCAGTTCTATGTATGGGGAACCCCCAAAATTTATTATTTTTTTTAATTTTTGTGGGAAAATCTTAACGCGGTTTACGGTATACATCTACTGACCAAGTTTCAACAGTATAGTTCTTATAGTTTCGGAGAAAAGTGGCTGTGACATACGGACGGATAGACAGACAGACAGACAGACAGACAAACAGACAGACGAATTTATAAGTGTTCCGTTTTTTGCCATTTGGCTACGGAACCCTAAAAATCGTTCAAAAATACGAATAATGCAAAAGTTTTTATCAGTAACATTTTGATACAAATAAAGTTAAATTGCCTATTTGATCGAGATAACCCAAAACGTGATACTTTTTCTGTTAACCAAGTTAAGGAGTGCGAGACAAGAGCTATCGGTGAGGGATGGAAATCGAACCCCTATTAGCATAATGAAGTCGGACGCTATAAAACTCGATCCAGTACAAAGATATTGATATACTGGAAGAGGTTGAGTAATAGTCTATATATGATAATTATATTGAAAAGCTCTACTTGATTTGACAGCCCGTGATGGGTGAGTAGTCAGTATACTGCCTACCTATTAAAATATCCCGTTCGATTTCGTGGAGGTTTTTGTGAAAGACATTTTTTATTGCAAGGACTTAACAATTTATGTAGAACTTAAGTGCGCTTTGGGAAATTGCCTTTTTGTGATTAATTATGACTACCATCACTGTAAACATTATTTTTTTGTCATGTTATGATTTTTCTATGCATTATTTTGATGTTAAATTATATTTTTAGATACTTGGGGTTACGAAGGGACCTCAAATTATTATTTGAAAACAAAATGCAATCTATGTTACTAGCTAATAATGTAGCTTTCTAGATGTGAAGGAATTTTTGAAGTTTATGGTATTTTTCAGTTTATTACAAGAAAAACATTTTAGTTGACGCGGTGATACAGGAAATTAATTACGTACCAAACCGAGCAAAACTGTTGATTTTAAAGTATAACCCAATCACTGCCTATATTTATTTAAGGTATTTCTTAAAATACTATGTCCATGTAAGTAGAAGTACACTATACAAGCTTGATTGGTGGCTGATGGCGGCGCTGACGTCTTTGATGGGATCGGAATGGGATTTTTAATGGTGTCCTGAAGAGTACGTCTGGCCGTGGCTTTTGACAACATTAATAAACACTTCCCCCGCCTTTTAGTATATTTGTATTGCCATTTTATAATTATGTATTGCTGTTTTTCATCTATTTAACGAAGTTTAATTTTTATCATTTTTGATGTACTATAACCAATCAATCACCAATAACCAAAAAAAATGGTTTGAGAGTTAAATACTTCAATGTGTAATTGAATCTGTTTCGTATGGTAAAGCACATAAAAAAGTGTATGGACTCATTATACAATTAAGGAAAGTATAAAAATAGAAAGAAATTAAAAACACAAATCAGAAGTTTTCCTCAAATATTTAATGGCGGGATTCGACCACCGGAGAAACACTCGTACCTTAAATGAGCCACTGCTATACACTACCATGCCTATATGCCATTTTTAGGGTTCCGTAGCCAAATGGAAAAAAACGGAACCCTTACAGATTCGTCATGTCTGTCTGTCTGTCTGTCCGTCCGTATGTCACAGCCACTTTTTTCCGAAAGTATAAGAACTATACTGTTGAAACTTGGTAAGTAGATGTATTCTGTGAACCGCATTAAGATTTTCACATAAAAATAGAAAAAAACAGAAAATTTTGGGGGCTCCCCATACTTAGAACTGAAACTCAAAAATTTTTTTTTCATCAAACCCATACGTGTGGGATATCTATGGATAGGTCTTCAAAAATGATATTGAGGTTTTTAATATCATTTTTTTCTAAACTGAATAGTTTGCGCGAGAGACACTTCCAAAGTGGTAAAATGTGTGTCACCCCCCCTGTAACTTCTAAAATAAGAGAATGATAAAACTAAAAAAAATATATGATGTACTTTACCATGCAAACTCCCACTTAAAATTGGTTTGAACGAGATCTAGTAAGTAGTTTTTTTTAATACGTCATAAATCGTAAACCGCAATTTACCTCGATCAAAGTTACAACGAACTACAAGAACTTTTATATTATGTTACTTGCTGCTATGGAACCCTTCATGGGCGAGTCCGACTCGCACTTGGCCGCTTTTTAAACATTCAGATTTACCAGTATAACTTCAGAACGTGCCATTTGTATAAGAGGATAGGCACTAATCCATAAAGTTCAATCGTACAACGAGTATCTGCAAGTAACGACGCCAGACGAGTGCGGTTTATGAGCGGCCATTAAAAATATACGACGTGTGAAAAATGAATATAGCATTTATGAATTTTGTGGATGTAAATACTAGGATTGATGTATTTAAGAGATGTAGCTTACCCGCACCTCGTTGAGTTTTCCGTTTTGATCGGTTAAACAGTTAGTTTGAACTTTGTTCCACCCGGGGAACCGGGTATACATCAATCTTGTATGTTTGCGAGTTTAATAATTACTATTGGAAATTTCCATTTTAAAATTATTAAAATGAAAACTACTGTTATAAACGTTGTAGAGGCTTGATGAAAAATTCCATTTATTTGTTGAAACGAACCAAGAACTGTGGCATATTGCGTGCCATATTGTTTATGACGCCTTTAAACTCTCGGTACACACTTTAGCGCTTTGTTGATTGTGGAATTAGTTACCTGGAACAAAGGAAAAATCAACATTAATATCTATACTAATCATAAAACTGTAACGGGGTCAAATCTGTACCTAAATAATTTTTAAGTAGGCTTTATCGCTGTATACGCCAAAACATTTTATTAATGCTTTTTTATGTTGGTCAATTCATCACGCAAAAATTACGCATTTGTTATTCATTATTATTAAACTTGCATCACGAGAATTTTCAATCTAGGAAGTCACTATGTAAACATCACTCTATCTATTGATGTCATTGATCTAAGAACAAGAGAATGCAAATACCCTGCAAGTCGTTTGCAAATGATGAAAGGCTACCTACGCCAACCCATCCTAAATCAACAGTTTGGCAGACGTTAGTTCCAAGTGTCGTCGGTAGAAGCTCTGTTTACAAACTATTTGCTTAACCTATACTAATATTACACGTCATACAACTCATTGATTACAACTCTGTTCTAGGTATATAAAACATAACGAATAACATTAGATTTTTTTATGGAAATAGCCGGCAAACGAGCTAAATATCCACCTGATGATAGGTGGCTATCGTCGCCCATGAACATCAGCAACCCAAAGGCATCACTAATGCGTTGCCGGCCAATAAAGAGAGAAGAAAAAGAAAGGAAGAACTGGCTCTCAAGCCCCCAGCCGGAACACGACGAGTCGTTTGGCGGCTGACTCATGCTCAAGGCTCATATTTGCTACGGAATTGAACTTAGGGCATCTCGCTCCAGGCAGGGGGCTATAAACAGCTGAGCTGTAGATTCACCCACTAGTCATCGAAATACATTCTGTTATTCTTACCACTGCAATTGAAGTTTCTTTGAAACCATTAAAAAGCTTAAGAACACACGACATCTATGTGCCTGACTGAACCATATACCTAGTGCAAGTATGACGAAACTCATTACATCTTGAGTAGGTACTTAAATATTTAACGATCTTTACTGCTTTTTACTAACTTTGTAACGATCAAACTAAAGAAATTATATTCCATATACGAAAAAGAAGGCAAGCACAGATTATTGGCAAAGACGATCGCGTAGCGAGAACTTTTTTTATCGAAACAATGGCTTCTTGTTTGAAGGTTTTAAAATAAATAAAAAACCGTTCAAGTACATGTTTCGCGCAATATAGGTTTCCGTGGTTGTAAATTCATCGAATATACTAGTCATTAACTATGTTATGTATCTAAGTTAACAGTGATCGTTTACTTTTTAACCGACTTCACAAAAGGAGTCATCAATTAAATTCGTCGCGTATATTTATTTTTTTTCTTTGTATGTTCACCGATTTCTCGAAGACCGTTCGACCAATTTCAATTATTCAAACGGTAATAAATAGGGACTGCTCCAGGGTGGTTCTGATCGGGTTCCAGAGATATAGAGTGGAACTCCTCAACGGATAAGAGTAACTGAATCGTGTTTGAAGATGTTACAGATTACACGGCGATACATGTAGATAGATATAGATTAACCAGTGACTTATCATATGTGTATTTCTTGTTTGCTGCTCACATTTCATTAACCTAATAATATTTTTTATCCATATTTTTTTGTAATTATTTAATTATTAAAAATATATAGGTTCATTGCATTTGTGTCTTTCCATCCATATCCATCTATCTGCAATTCAGGCCAGAAAACAATATTTATATTCGTATGCAAAGTTACGCCTGCCTCGAATGGCGTTCGATTCGATATCGACACATGCTTGGCGAGCGGTACTAGTGCGGCCCGCTTTACCATAAAGTAGATTAAATTGAATGGTCAATTCGCTTTTACGATCCAACTGCCGAGAATTCTAGTTTGATATAGAGCACGATTTCAGTGGGTTACCGTGTGTTAGGTTAATTTTAGTAAGGTTATAGGCGTATCAATGTAACGAGATTTTTTTTGTTTCATATCGTGATGAGTCATAATTGACCCACAGATAGGGTCAGGTTTGTACACAGAACGTCAGGAGTAAAAACGATACCTTCACGAGCAGATTTTCAGAGTTAGGTACCCAAAAAAAGACGGAAAATCTATACAGAATGAACGTTAAATTTGAAGGGCCTAGATTTAAAATAAACATTTGTGCAATTCACACGTGGTAGAAGTGAAACCTTCAAAAAATTAGGTTTCAAGATAATGAGACGATTGTAAAATTTCGGGAAGATAATAATTGTAGGTTTTGGTAATGATCATAGTGATGCAAAGAAAACAGTGGTATCTAACGCCATGTCTTAATATAATATGAAGAGTAAAATGAGCAGCTAGCGCCATCTATCCAGCAATAAAACGAATCTTCTATCTTGTTCCTCGCGCTATCTGTGAATACAACTTAGCACTTTTTAAAGTAACACAAAGAGAACCACGAACATGAGAAACACTGTATAGTGCTTCCTATCTCATTTTCTCCCACGCTAAATCTTATGAATTTATGTGTCTGTCTCTTTTTACTGTCGCATTTTCGTTTCATCGACTTTCAAATCACAACGATGCTAAAGAAGTTTTCACTTCAAAAACTGCATTCACTTAAGTTTTTAAAGTACGTCTCTGTTACTACCTGCTTTAGCGAATTCGCCTTGTCCAATGTGAAGATTATTTTGGTCTATAGCCTTCATCCCGTAGATTATAATATTGTATTATAGAGATGAACAATTCATATCAATAAAGCTACCGCCGAATCAGCCGTATCAATTGTACGGGGACGATGAAAGGGTCCCACAACAAATATTGATACGGGGCCCCCCATAGGGCTAGCCACGTCACTGCACTTAACAATCGTGACAGTTAAAAGAAAAATCTTAACTTTTATAATATAAATAATACAATATTTACTGTTAAAACATACGCGGTCACTGCAGTGACAATGACCAGTACCCAGCCCTAGCCATTACTTGACTGCAGGCGTCGGAAATATATTTGGTGGATTTGCGGAGCGGGTCCAGCCTGTGTTTTACTGCGACGTTTCGGTGATTCAACGCTGTCGCGATACGGACAGACCGACTGCACTTATGTATAATTATTATACAGTACTGGATGATGTCCCACGCGATTTGTTACTGTAATAAATAATGTGGGTTCTTTATAGGTATAGACTTGTTGGGTTGAATTTCAAATTTATTTTACGTAAACAGCCGACCAACGAGCAGAGCCACCGGTAAAACCAGACTGCCAAAACTATCACCGATGCTTTGCTGGCATGAAAGAGAAAAGAAAAAAATAACTGGCTCTCAAGTCAACCGCAACACGCCGAGTTAGTCAAGCGAGAGGGTGGTCACTAGCCAGACAGGCTTTACTGAAAGACACTAATGACATGATGATTCCGAAGACCTTGACTTGACTATGAAAACTTGTTTATTTGCACCACCATAATATTGCCGATATGTCACAGTCACGACCCACGCAACAGGAAAGAAAATTTGGCGTATATTATGTATGTTATGTATGTAAATGTTACTTACATTATGTTAAATAGCCGGCAAACGAGCTGATGATCCACCTGATGGTAAGTGGCTATCGTCGCCCATTGACATTAGAAACACCAAAGGCATGAATGGTGGTAGCTTATCCACACGAACCCCGTGGAGAAATAATAATATTAATAAAATATTGAAAAAATATCTGTCACATGAACTAGCACTCGAGCCGATAAAATTTTAAATATCTTTATCTCAATAGACATAACCACTACAATTAAATCAGATGTTAAAAAGCGCTAATACGAATCCTACTATCGTACTTTGTTAAAATTTTCACAGGCCTGAAATAAGACATATTGTATTTATTTTTCTGGAAAACGCAGGCATAGCCGCAAGCAGAGAGCTAGTCAGGTATGTAGGTACAGTATGCACTAATCATATAGCACAATACAAGCATCCCGTTGCTCCTAACAAAGGATACAAAAAACACAATGTCTCCCTCCAACCAAAACTGACGTAAACACGATTCGACCCAAGTAAAGAGTGATAAGCAAAGATTAGAAAACTCATTCCAGCACTAGTAATTAAACCGCAAGGAAAAGTTGCAATTTAAATGCAATTGGAACTGCGTTCAATTAAAAATCTGGGAAGCGCAGTTGGCTGAGCTCCGAGAACATTATAACAGTCTAGAAAGGATAATTAGAGCAAAATGTTTAGAAAGAGTTTTTTATGTCTGTGACTGTGAGAAGAGAAGGTCCACTTAAAATTAAATGTGATGTTCAGAACGGATTGTGTCGATCGTAATTGAAAAAGTTAGGGACGGAACCAGGATTGGGTGGATGTTTGTTTTACTTCTCTTTTCTTTCTCGGCCAGCAATGCATCGGTGATACCTTGGATATCGAAGAGCCAATATGTAGGTATCTATAATCTACACTAATATTATAAAGAGGAAAGATTTGATTGTTTGTTTGCATTGAATAGGCTCCGAAACTACTGAACCGATTTGAAAAATTTTTTCACTCTTGGGAAGCTACACTATCCCCTAGTGACATAGGCTATATTATATTTTCAAAAAATTGGGGATCCTTAATAAAACTCCAATAATGTAACCCAAGGTGTAAAAAAATAAGAAAACCGAAGCAAAGCGAGGGCAGTTACTCGTCTATACTAATATATAAAGAGGAAAGATTTGATTTTTTGTTTGCATTGAATAGGCTCCGAAACTACTGAACCGATTTCAAAAATTCTTTCACTGTTGGGAAGCTACACTATCGCCGAGTAACATAGGCTATATTATATTTTCAAAAAAATTAGGGATCCTTAATAAAACTCCAACAATGTAACCCAAGGTGTAAAAAAATAAGACAACCGAAGCAAAGCGAGGGCGATTACTCGTATTATATATATTTATAATGCCGAATCCACAGCTTCTTTTTTAGTTGAAAACGCAGTGGTAGAAGAAGAAAAAACATTTATTCCATCTTAGGCACAGCAACAAAGTTTACAAATTGATTTTATATAAATGTAGAATTTATATGATTGAAATCTCAGTTTAGATACCAATATGACGGAATATATAGCCAATTGGCTACAGTTCATTGCGCAAACATCGGGTTCGCGATGTCGGTTCTATATGCTAGTAATAATAGTTCCATGCGTTGTAGGTATTTTCTACGTCCTGATGCTGATGATGATAATGATGATGTTACCAATATTTTTATTTATTTATTTAATCTTTATTATACCTAAAACAGAATTGGTATAAAAGACGAGCTTAATTATAAGAGTATTCTCTACCAACAAACCTTTGGGCAAAGCAAAAAAACAGCGATGGCGGTATTAAATAGTAAGTACTCTACGAGTTATGTACAAGTATTTATAATAAGGTTTATAATAATAATATTCATGCTTTGAATATTAATGGGCGACGGTCGCCACTTATCATCAGAGGGAAAGTCGAGTGGACTCTTTATCGGCTATTTATTAAAAAAAGGAAACAAAAGCCCATTTGTTCAGATAATTACAATACGTTGAAATCACGGTAAAGTTAATTAACACTGCAATTGAACTGGTAAATTTTCGTATCAATAATTCACAACCGAAATATGATTGTTAAATTACCGAATTTTTTTTTTTTTTTTTTTATACCGAATAAGTTAGTGCTTGACCACAAAACCACCTGATGGTAAGCAGTAATGAAGCCTTGGATGGTAAAGCACACTAACTTAGTAGAAGCCTATTCACTCTTGACTTGAAGACACCCACATTATAATCAGAGGGGAACACCCACGCAGGCAATTTATTCCAGTCCCTTGCGGTACGTATAATAAAAGACGAAGCAAAGCGCGACGTCCGCACCGGGGGGATGTTGACGACAAAGGGATGAATACCTGCCGTGCGTCTGGATGTTCGATAGTAAAAAGTAGAGGGGGGAATTAAGTCATATAATTCCTGCGCACACTCTCCAAAATGTATCCTGTAGAATACTGAGAGGCTGGCAACTCTGCGCCTATGCTCGAGGCTTTGTAGACTAGACTCTATCAGCTTTGGGTCACCAATAAGCCTCTTAGCACGCCTCTCCATTGAATCCAATGCTGAAAGATGACATTTAGCTGCACCAGCCCAAATGTGACTGCAGTACTCCACACAAGGCCGAACCTGAGCTTTGTACAGGGTCAAAAGCTGTTGTGGTGTGAAGTACCGGCGTACCTTAGCTAAGACGCTTAGCTTCCTAGCAGCAGTCTTAGCTCTGGATTCAATGAACCGCCCAAAGTTAAGGTTTGATGATATCTCAACTCCTAATAACTGAAGGCGGTTAGTGTATTCCAAGGATACATTCTGGAAAGTAGGAGCCAGGGTGAAAGGGCTCCTTTTGGCGGTGAATTGACACGCTTGTGTTTTAGTGGCGTTGAATCTCACAAGGTTGGCAACGCCCCATTCGGAGACAGCCTGAAGTGTGAGATTCACACGGCCCACCATGGTCTCTCGTTCAGATTGTATTTGGTCTTTACTGGCCTGAACATTTGCCAGATATCTCTCCACAACTGTGCTGTCATCCGCGTACCCATATATACCGGGCATGAGCAGATCATTGATATGCAGCAGGAATAGAGTTGCGGAGAGAACAGACCCCTGAGGAACTCCGGCATTGGTCGTCAATGCTTGAGATGAGCAACCATCGACAACGACTCGGAATGAACGTTCACTCAGAAAGTCTTTAACCCAGCTGATCAGGCCAGGGGATAAGCCATACGCGGGAAGCTTGCTCAATAGGCTAGCATGCCAGACCCTATCGAAGGCCTTCGAGATATCAAGGGACACGGCAAGCGCCTCCCCGTTTTTCTCGAGGGCCTCGCCCCAGATGTGAGTGGCATACGCTAGAAGATCTCCCGTCGAACGGTTTCGGCGGAACCCGTACTGCCGGTCGCTAAGGAGATCATTGTGTTCTAGGTATGCCATGAGGCGCCTGTTCAATATACGCTCCATAATCTTGCAGAGTATGGAGGTAATTGAAATTGGTCGATAGTTAGCAGGGTCAGCACGACTGCCTTTCTTGGGCACTGGCTGTACGTTGGCAAGCTTCCACGATTTAGGCACTATCCCAGTCTTAAACGAGAGGCGAAACAAGCGTGTCAACACAGGAGACAACTCGGGTGCACATGCTTTAAGTACAACCGCTGGAATACCGTCAGGTCCACTGGCTTTTTTCACGTCTAGACTTCGCAAGATTTTTAGGACCTCCTTATTGTATATGTGGACCTCCGACATAGAAGTACCACAATGAGGTATCGGTGGTGGATGGTTATTGCCAGTGTCTAGACGCGAATTCTCAGCAAAAAGAGATGCAAACAGGTTCGCTTTCTCTTTCGCCGAATGAGCCAGGGAGCCATCAGGTTTTACCAGCGGCGGCAGCACGGGACGACAGAAGTTAGTCTCGACCGCCTTGGCGAGGGACCAAAAAGCTCTACTGCCAGATGGTTGGTCAGAGAGCTTGGCGCCGATATGTATTATGCGGTCGATACTAACCTTCCGTAATGCCTTTTTGTAGGACTTGGCGGCACGGTTAAAGGCTTTCTTCTTTGGTCTTATATCCGGAGCTTTGCGGTTCCGAGCATCAACCCAGGCGAGGTACGCCGAGTGTTTGCGCTTTTCAGCTTGAGCGCATTCGGCGTTGAACCATGGGCGAGCTTTGCCACCGGTAGGAACGTCAGAAAAAGGGATAAAATACTCCATTCCCTGACGAACCACATCGGTTATAGCATCCGCAGAGCTCGACGGATCTTCAGAAGAAAAGCAGACCTGTCGCCAAGGATAGGATGCGAAGAAATGTCGCATCTCATCCCAATCTGCTGACTTGTAATGCCATACCCTCCGCGTACCTCCTGGTACGTGATCAGGAACGGAATATGACGAAACAGACTTCACCAGACAGTGGTCGGAGGTTCCCAGTGGGGAGGAAACTTCAACAACATATCTGTCTGGATCGGTTGTCAGCAGAAGGTCCAGGCAATTTGCTGTGTGACCATCAACGTCAGGCACCCTAGTCGCTTGCTTTACCAGCTGGGAGAGGCCAAGCGATAGGGCAAAAGTCCTCGCTTCTCTCCCGGCATGGTCGGTTTTCTGGTATGGGAACAGCCAGTCTTGATGACAGGCGTTGAAGTCCCCCAGAAAAACCAGTTGCGCAGTAGGGTGCCGATGCAGTGCCACATCAGCCATCCCGCTGAGGTGCTCAAATAGTCGGGTTGTCTCCTGATCACCGCTGTGCGATCGATAGACACAGGAGTACAAGATCTTGTCAGTCCCTGTATCTACCAAGACCCAAATAGTGGAAAAAGTGGGGTCTTCAAGATGACGGAGACGCTGGCAACAGATGTCGTTGCGGGCATACACACAGACTCCGGCGCGAGAGTGGAAATTGTGCTCTAAAGTGTATCCAGGGTAGTCTAGGTATGCCAAGCTTGATGGACATCGTATCTGCGTCTCCGTCAAAAAGAGCAAGTGGGGCTTCTCAGCCTCTAGATGGTGGTGGACTGAGGTAAGGTTTGAGTGCAGACCTCGAATATTTGTGAGGTGCACTTGGAGCGAGGGGACGTGCAACCGCTGTACAAAACCTTTTCTCTTGCTCTTTTTCTTCATGCGTTTCGCTGTGAGTGAATAGGAGGAGGATGGCAGTTGAACGGGCGTTGCGTCATTACCCAGGGAACTGTGTCGGAGTCGCCGTGCCAATGGGGGCTTAGTCCGGAGACCGCGGGGACGCCCGAACCCCCCCGGAGATCGCCATCAGGTCCCCTCATCCGGTCGCCAACCGGCATGATGGAGCCACTCCGGGATTTTTCGCAGATGGCGGGGCAGCCTTTCGTGGGTGGCTTTCCCACTACTTGGGCCCCCAACTGTCTACGGTCGGCCAGCGGTGCACCGTGCTTCGGATCCCGCTGCCCTCCGCGACTAAGCTCCCGACACAGCTAAACACCAACCAGTCGCAACCGGTACATTAACACAACGCAACTGTTCAGACCCATCCTCCATTCGGCTTCATCAGACATCATACCTGAACACGACGAATCGCTTGGCGGTATGGTTTTGTCTGATGGGTGGTAACCTAAGCCGGCAGCCGATGTTGTGGCCTACCACCGGAGACCTTTTGTACAACGAAAATTACTATTATTCATCATATTTTTGGTGAAATATCAGTGTTTCAGCACTGAGTACTAATAAGCAGTATTCCAGTAAATCATTTCACACTGAAATTCCGATACAACTGAATCTGAATAAAATTACAACAGAAATTAAATATATTCGAAACAAGGTAGTTGAAATTCGGTTATTATATTTTTACCCGTTGTATTAAATTCTTTACACGTCACAGTTAAGACTCCAAAAAATAACCAATTACCCCATTTATATTTTTATTTATCCGCGTCGAAATTTCCGTTCCATTATTACGTGGGTGTCTTCACGGCAAGAATGAATAGGGATAACCCACCCATCACTACATCGTTACTTTTATCATATGATGGGTACAATTATCAAGTCAAGCATTGACTAAACTGACTTGTAATTTATTAAGAAAAACAATCCCATTTGCAATGCAACTGGAAAACCAAACCTGCCCGAACATTGCAAGCAAATCACTTTGGGAGAGAAACCTTTGAAAATCAGTCGAAGATTCGATAAAAGCGTTGCTTGTCAGACTTTCGCGCAATCTTGCAAGGATACGAATTCAATTTTCTATCACCTTTCAAGGTGCTTTACACGAAATTGTAATAAAAGTGTGATCGCACCCTCCAAAGCCTTATAACGCCGTGAATGGGGGAGACTGGTCCATGGGAAATTGTGAATACATTGTGAATAGTATACATACATTTGTGAATAGTATATTTAACAAATAACTGCGAACTCGGTGTGAATACGTGTCACCACTTCGTTACCATTCATGGATGTAGGCACAGACATAAAAAATGTAAGTGTGTGCTGCATTCTGACATAAAATAGATACACAAGTCGCAGGTCGTTATAAAAGCAAAAGCAAAAATCTATGTGGCAAGAACGTGGCATTGGGCAGAGAGGCGAGCCTGGTGAGACCCAAATCAGCCGGGTATTTCATGGCAATGCAGATCAGTTAAGTCTCCAAGGAACTGTGCACAGTATGGTTTCAGGCAAGAGTGGTCAGTTATCACAATCTCTCGGTCACAGGTACCCACTCCACTGGTCCACTGGTCAACCAGTAAAATGTATTTATAGATACCAAGTCCGATGCGGAGTCGCAGAAGCAATAACTCCCCCCCCCCCCCTTTCTCTCCGTTTTCTTTCGGTACAACAACTTGTTAAATAGCTCATTTGTCAACTCGTTACCTGAAACTTTATTATCCTTTAACATTTTTAGAGCATATTTTTAAATTGATTAGGTAATAAAGGGATAAGAGGTGTAAACGGCATCTCTTAAACTTGTCACGGTTGCCGGCTCTCAGTCAGCGCGTGCCCTTTTGCTATGCAAATGCAGTTAAGACGGCACGCTAGCATCGCAGATTGGATGTGAAATGATTGAGCGTCCCTTTTAGCAAAGTATGGTACCTACGTTAAGTTACCCAAGGGTAACTACACATCAGCCTTTAAATTACTAGGGCATTAATAGCACCGGGTTTTCAAAAATTCATTCAATTAAAAGGAGAATGCCCATTTTGTATGGAGAAATGTACTGACATTAATATTTTTGTGCCCTGATGAAAATACCTTTATTTGATTATGCTATCTTAATAAATTACATGGTTTGTGTAATTTTTTAGTCAATTTTTATCGTAGGAGTTACGAGATTTTCAACAAAATTATTTTGTATTTAGGTTATAGTAGACACAGTAATATAGACTCTATGCAGGCGCATTAAAATCGTATACGTTTAAGTTTCAGATTCATTTGACAGTCCCCAAACGCCATCTATCTTTTAATGTCATAATTATCAAATTCATTTAACAGTTCCCTAACACCATCTAGTTTGTTGTGTAGTAGTCATAATCGAATCAACGCAAACTATTGGCCCGAAGGATCTTAAAAGATCCCTGATTGGTTCTAATTCCAATATAAATGGCCGAATGCTTTTGTGTTGTAAAAAGGAAGTAAAGTTACTTATTAATTTAAGAAAATTAAGCCCAAGAAGGATTTTTTAGGAAATACGGTAAAATACATAAAATATTTTAGTTAAATTTTTTGCACAAAAATCATTGTGACTCAATTATTTTTTTGAGAGTACTGGCTATGGGCATTCTCCTTTATTTTATACGCGTAACCGCCTTCGCTTCGCTTCAGTTTTCTTATTTTTTACACCTTGGGTTACATTATTGGAGTTTAAGGATCCCTGATTTTTTTGAAAATATAATTAATATAGCCTATGTCACCCGGGGATAGTGTAGCTTCCCAAAAGTGAAAGAATTTTTCAAATCGGTTCAGTAGTTTCGGAGCAATGCAAACAAATAATCAAATTTTTCCTCTTTATAATATTAAGTATAGATATAACCCATAAATAAACAAATTAACGATTGGTAAGCCAATGTACGTCTGAAAGGCTTTTCAATGCATTGTCGATGAATAGAGACCAATTTTTAGTTTTCTCACTTTTTATTTTTCTCACTCAGAAACCTGGTATAAAATGTTTTATTTTAAAGCTAAATTAGCCCTCGCAACTCAGCTGTTACACTCAAACGGCTACGGGGACTTGTTTCGAAGAACTGCAATTTAATTTCCTAGTTTCTTAGTTTTCATTCGCGCAGTATTTTTACCTTAACAGAGTTTGAAAGCATCATTTATAAATCGTTAAACTAGGGGAGCAGAAATTCAAAGAGTCCTCGGGGAACTATAAGAACAGTTCTATGTTAGGTCCAGTGTTCACTGAGAGACTCAATTAAGTTTTCTTATTGTACAACTGGTCAGGTAGACGCTTACCATAATAAAATTAACACAAGTCGACTATGTCTAAGCGCTGTTGTAAAATTTTATAGAAGTTTCCACACATCGATAGGCAAGAATCAACTATTTTACTGACTTCCGTAGAACCTACCACCCTGAAATGTTTTAAAAATTATGAAATTAGATTTTAATTAATTTAATTTAAGAGAAAATATTTTATAAATAAGCGGTTTGCAATAATATTGGCGGTACGATGGCAGTACGTGATTTATTTGCCTAGCATTGGTATGGTTAGCCCTGGTTGTATTGTAAATGGTCAATGAACAGTAAAAATAAATCACCTGATTAGATAGCTTTAAAAACAATAAATGAATTAGAGATTGCTGCTAAAAAAACTAGGTACAAAAATTCCCAATACTGTATACTATACTCTGTTTAAAACTAGGGAAATGTTCCATGACTTTATAATTCAGTCTTAAGGGAGCAATAAGTGCCCTGCAGTTACGATTAAACTTCGAAAGAGCCGAAGCAAAGTTTGCAATATGTCGATTCGCCTGACGAAACATTTAGGGGAGCTTTGTTGATTAATTCACTTATAAGTAGAATTTATGTATATTGGCAGGTTCGGAGTTTGCCGTAGAATAAATTCATGATCACAAGTTTACCCTTGTTTTGTAACATTATTAAAAGTTAATTGGAAAAGTTAATTGGAAATGTTTAGAAAAGCTGTTTACATCTTTATAGTTTTTATCACAAATCACGTCTTAACTTTTGTCTTTCAGAGCTTTAGATTAAAGCCATTCTATGAAACAGATCAGCAAAGGCCAAAATTTTAAATAAGCGGTCATACCCAAAGAATTGTATTAATATTAAGTGTTCTACAGGGTGACGTGGTCAGTTTTAAGATGACTTACCGGTGTTGAAAAATTTCAAAATCGCTGTAATATCAAAAACGGCTTAACCGATTTGGATGTGATTTTAGCTGATGTGGTAATAAGCTTGGAGTAACAATGTTTTTTATTTTATTTTAATTAGTACACAAATAAAAACGTTATGTAAAATCCTCTCGATACATCTTTTTTCAGTGTAGGAGGAATAGGTTTCGAAAATATACAAGGGCTGTTATAAGTTTTAAAATAAATAACTGTTAACCGACCGGATGAGACATCTGAAGGTAATTGGTCACAGCCGCTTGTGAACACTAATACATAGATGTAAAAGCCCCAGAAAGTACGGATAAGAAGTCCACTTAAATAGAATACGCTTATTTAATAAAATCTGAAATAAAAGAAAAAATCTCATGCCACAATTCATTTCAGGATTAGTTGTATGAATTCCCGCATTGTCATGATTCCACTCTTAATTAATCTAACAGAAGAGAATTTCTAAGCTTTGTGGTATAGCATTTAATATCTTGCAGCATGAATAGACGAGCAAATTAAATCACGCAATATTTCCCAAGACACAAAGACGAGATTACTATTGCATAGGGTACAAGACAAGCGAACGCAATTCTTTGTTACCTTAGGGGGATGATTGCAAGCTGCCAGTTCCCATGGTTCGACAAACATGGCCGCTTATTGAAAGCAAACATCATTATGCGTCGCTCGAGGCTTTTTCAGCCAACGTTATTTTTTATCGGACGTAGATCCAGAAATAATAAAAACAAACCATTTTCGGAGGTATTCCGATTTAGTTGACGATGTTATCTTCTTTGTGCTCTTTCTACATTTCTTGTACAGTGGCTGTGTTATGGTGAACGCACATATATCGGCACCGTCCGCGCCGGACGCACCACATTTGTGTGAAATCATATGAGAGCCCGATGCGGATGACATATGCTTCGTCATATTAGCGCTCTTACACACGAACAGCACTTTGCAGTCGAGAGAGCCAACTGCAAACGTCGACGCATGCAGTCGACGCGCCGACAGCAGTACGACAGCAGGCCAACTGCACGCCGACAGCAGTTCGACTGCACGCCGACAGCAGTTCGACTGCAGACGCCGACATTTTAACTTAGTATAGGAGCCAGTTGCAAAATGGATACATAATCTGTTAAATGTAATTTGAGTTATTTTCATAATGCAATAAAATTAATAATTCACTTACCAATGGTGTTTTTTTCATCTATGGATTTATTCTTAAAATCATTTACAACTTCCTCACATACAGCCATCCATGCTCGGTTTTTTATAGTTTTATTACTATATTCTTGCAATTTATAATTCCAAACACAAGGATACTTTTTTACTGCCACAATTAGCAATACCACATCAATATCGTCACTAGATCTCATTTTATAAATCTGTGATACTTGCACTCTCCTGAACTATATGCAGTCGACTGACAAATTGCTATAGGTCGACGGCTGCCAGCTGTCGGCGTGCAGTTGGCCTGCTGTCGGACTGCTGTCGGCGCGTCGACTGCAAGCGTCGCCGTTTGCAGTTGGCTCTCTCGACTGCAAAGTGCTGTTCGTGTGTAAGAGCGCTTAACTTAAGTTTAACATTTGGTACCGTGTTAATTAATTATTCCTAACTTCTTTAATATACACCAAATCAGGTTTTATAACTTTAATTTAACGCATAATTCAAGAAAAAGATCATGACATTACTCTACTATCGTTTCTACGGTTCGCCACAAATCGACATCACCCGAGGGAGTCTCCGTTTCAACTGTACGAGGTCTTATTTTATTCTCGCTACTACCAATACAGGTGTTCTGTCTTCAGTTAAGATATTGTCTCTTTAAAGTGCAAAATATTGTTCGAAATTCAAGCTACTGTCTACGTTTCAACTTTCATATAAGTAAGGCGTGTGCCCGAAGGGATTTCTGAAATATCTCACGTCTGACCGTTTCAAATTAAATTGTTATATTTGAGTAGTATACTAACTATAAGTACAGTACATACACTACATACAGTAGTATGCTAAGTAGTGTTCATAAGAATCATCTGAGCATTGTCTGCCAGCCGTTTAAAAGTACAAGAATATCTCAAACCAAGGATGCCTAGGTTTAAACCAACTCGAGTTTGAGTTTCACGACTTTTCATTACTCATCACTTAATTTGTGTTATTTGTTTAAGGGGAAATTCATACAAAATTATTTGCATATACTTATTTGCATATCATACTCGAAACCCAGCGCTTAGCTGACGCATCGAGTCTCTGATGTGTAGCTAACGGCACCGAGGGTGTCACCTGAATGTACATACATCAAAATATGCACCAATTGTTAGCCATCTCTGTGATATACGAGTATAGCTCGTAATAACAGCACGGGCTTTGTAAGTTGCAGCATTTGTTTAGAATAACAAGATAAGACATGATACTTCAATTTTATTTCTTCGTGAAGTAATCTAATAAAAAAATCATTTTTGCAGATGTAAAAAAAGTGCCGCGATATGCATCTATAGGTACATTTAATTAACATATACAAAAATTTGCAGAAAGCTTAATAAATTAAATTGATACAAATAAAATAAATAAAACAAAAAAATTTAATGGCCGAAAATGTTCGTCTTTTACAATGAACCATAACACAAGATTTACAATTAACAAAAAAAAAATCACAATCAGTGAACAAACCACTTCAGTGAAGAAGCTCGAAAGCGGCCTATAAAATAAATATTGCTCCCGAACTAATGCCCACTTACCAGAAACATTGGAACCTCAACGCATTAGTTTATTAGGTGTGCAGGGGAAGATAGATCCATCAATGTTGCAGAGGGGTGAGTTACTTCCCATTTTACCGCTATTTGCAGTTGTCTCCGACGGTGGTACAATAAAATTGTAAGCGGGAAGCGGTTGAATGAGTTTTTAGGCAAGATTTGTACGAGTACTTAATCGTTAAATAGCAGGGTTTGGTCGGTATGGTTTTAAAAAATAAAAACTATTATGTATTACTTCTTGCTTAAAAAATCACAAATAACGTAAAACCTAAATTAATAATAATTAATCTACAATCCCTGGCCAAATTATTAGACGCACTGTGTTTGCATATTTTTATACAGGAATAAAAAAACAATAAAGGGCGGTTCCGTAAATTATATGAGGCATTTAGGAGGGGGGGCGGGGGAAGAGTCGAATCTTATCTAATCTTACGTTGGGGTCTTGGCAAATCTCATGTGTTTTTTCACGAGTCTCATGATATCTCACTAGGGAGGAGGGAGGATTTAAAAATCGTTAAAAATGCCTAACGTAATTAATGGACGCCCCGAAAGCTGTATACTGTGTATCAACTTATAATTACCATTTAAAATTAAATATAATGCGTCTAATAATTTGGCCAGGGATGGTAACATTAAGGCGCGGTGTGATCTCAATATTCACAAAACTGGGTTTCTTTGGTGCTCGAATACGAGGAAACCCAATGAAAATATCGCACGCAAAAAATACAGAGCATAGAAAAAGGTATATATCTCTAAATGGAAAATTTGCAACTGAACATCCCACCTTCTCTTTCTTCATAGGTACGTATTGGGTATTATATAACCTCGAACATTTTTAATAGCCTTAAGAAGCATACGAAAAATTACTAGACTGGACATGAGCAACACCTTAGCAGCGTTGCTAAAATGCCAAAGGAACACTGACGTCACGAAAAACTCTTTAATTACACCTTTTTTTGAAAGAACTTCCAATCAGAGCGCTGCATGAATATCTCAGAAGGAAGCTCTCGTTACGGTTGCATTTGGCAGATATTGTTAAATCGCTTCAACTAATGACTCAGCCCACACACGGATGCAACCGGGAGGGGACATGTCCTGTCCCCTGGGTACGAGCGACGTGCACAGCGATTTGTTTCTTTTCCCCGGCGATTAAGACATTGTTCTGCGGTTTCGGTAACCACTAGCGACACGGGACTGAGCGCACCGGGTTTTAAAGTTCTACTCATTATTTTTGTAAGAGGGGAGTTTGTTTGTGTATTTGATATTCATATTTTTATTGTTACTTTAGTAGCGGAGAATTTAAACTGAGATGTGATTAGTGTGTGATATTCTTTATTGTACACTTGCAAGTTTAACTTTATCCGGATGACCGATCGTTACAAATTATAGTTATCTCCACGGAATCATTGCACGTCTATGTCACCGTTACCGCGCTAAACAGCAAACGCAAAACCGATGTATTGCTTGCTATGGAGGAAACAGAAAACAGGCTTAACTAGCGCTCTGTTCACAGCTTTGCCCATGTTTTCAGTGATAATTTAGCCCTATATCCTATTCCATATTATGGTCTACCTATGTGCTAAATTTCATGAAAATTCGTTCAGTATTTTTGCGTTAAAGAGTAACGAACATCCTCACAAATTTTCACATTTATTATATTAAGTAGGACAAACACTATTAGATACATCTACAAAATCCAACTACATACTGATTTGACGTAATTTTTTATGCACCCATGCTTGGTATTTTATTGTGAGAAACAATAAGGTGACGCCAACGACACCATGCCATAGACGATCGTCTTCCATAAACAACTGCAACAGAAGCATCCATTATGGCCGCCCGCAAATGTTCTTTTATCATAGCTAATAAATCCGAGTCGGTCCCAAATTGCATCAGCCATCAATCTAAACGGCGTCATGTACTTACGCACCCTATTGACGTATGTGGTGTGATTTGTAGCGGAAAGCGGGCATCCGAATAAGCGTGGAATGTTTACGAATTATGAAATTTATTTAAAATTTTACGAATTTAGGCATAATGTAGTTAAAATTATTGTCGAATCTTCTGTATAAAGAAGATTGCCATATAAAAGTGTAAATAAGGTTACGCATTCCATCTCCAGTAAGAACTATTGAAAAAATCGATTAATAAGCAGACACAGGCGACACTATAAAATTAAGTTCAAATGTAAACTCTGTAGTAGTTGATATAGAAATTATTCATAACGTGATATAGGCATTATTAAACTGATTTTGAAATGTAAAATTCATACGAAACTTGCATGTTAGTTTTTTATTATTTAACATTGCAGATAGCTAAACGAAAACTCATGTTACGTTGAAGGACAAACTTCAAAAACGCTGCCACTAGGACCACACCCTCCCAACCCCTCGCTAAAGACACCCGATGTTTACGTAGTTATTTCTCTTCGTTACTGAGCGATTTGTCATGAATACTTTAGCAATATTGTTTTTAGATTGAGCGCACTGCTTCAGTCGATCTGTTAGGGAGAGGGCGCGGCACTGCCTGCTTACAAATAATTTAATTGGAGATCCACTTAGAGAAAATTAAGATCTTTATTGCCTGTGCGCAATATGCTTCCGGTTGTTAAACAAAATAACTTTATGAAATTAAAATTATAAGGGAGACGGTTTATTCGACAGGAAATGGTAAATTACACCAAAAATTTGGTATAAAATAACTTTTTGGTATTATCCCGCACTAGGATTTTAGGATAGGATTACCACCCATGAACGAACATTTATCAGGCTAAATACCTGCCCTGAAAACGTAGCTAAGACCCCTCGCTTCGCAGGCTCTAAATCCGACAAATGCTACACACGCTACACACTCATAGCCCCACACTTGGATTCCCTATGTCATCATGTCCATGGACGACACATAAAAACAAGAACACACACACCCAGGCTGAGAACGGAAATTCAAACGCATCATTCAAATTCCCGCCTCGCTGGGAATCGAACCAACAACACTAAATCGGTAAATCAAACAATGGCATTCCTGAAAAGTGCCACTTCCGAACAACTACCCACATTCAAGTGTGTCACGCGTGAGGCCGCTAAACGCGTGCAACCGATCCTAATGCACTCACCGTTTATTGCTCGTTTATTAGGGTTCCGTAGCCGAATGGCAAAAAACGGAACCCTTATAGATTCGTCATGTCTGTCTGTCTGTCTGTCTGTCTGTCTGTCTGTCTGTCTGTCTGTCTGTCTGTCTGTCTGTCTGTCTGTCTGTCTGTCTGTCTGTCCGTCCGTATGTCACAGCCACTTTTCTCCGAAACTATAAGAGCTATACTGTTGAAACTTGGTGAGTAGATGTATTCTGTAAACCGCATTAAGATTTTCATACAAAAATAGAAAAAGAACAATAAATTTTGGGGGTTCCCCATACTTAGAACTCAAACTCAAAAATGTTTTTTTCATCAAACCCATACGTGTGGGGTATCTATGGATAGGTCTTCAAAAATGATATTGAGGTTTCTAATATCATTTTTTTCTAAACTGAATAGTTTGCGCGAGAGACACTTCCAAAGTGGTAAAATGTGTGTCCCCCCCCCTGTAACTTCTAAAATAAGAGAATGATAAAACTAAAAAAAATATATGATGTACATTACCATGAAAACTTCCAACGAAAATTGGTTTGAATAAGATTTGATAAGAAGTTTTTTTTTAATACGTCATAAATCGTAAACCGCAAAAAACATCGATCAAAGTTACAACGAACTACAAGAACTTTTATATTATGTTACTTGCTGCTACGGAACCCTTCATGGGCGAGTCCGACTCGCACTTGGCCGCTTTTATATCTCCATACACTCGCCATACTCGCCACACTTGGCCACTCCATAAACTAAGGGTGAGATCTATAAACCGTACTCAGGCTTTGCCCAGACTTAAAATTATCCAAACAAAAATAATGGTCCTGAAACAACCTTAACAGTAACTGTTTCATATGACAATTAAATTTTTTCTTATTATCAAATATCCGCACAAATATAATGGTCATAATTAACCTTAACGTTAGCCGTTTTACATGACTTTAAGTTTTTCGTAGTAACAAAGTATCAGTCATCTAGTACATTTGACTGTTGTCTGAGTAAAGTCAAAGTCTAAGTACGGTTTATAGATCTGACGCTACCATACTCGGCCACTCCATAAACTAAGACCCCGCTCACTGTGATTGTGGAGGGAATTTAGTGTGGCCTTAAATTTACTCTTAGGATTGCCTTACTTTTACTTTACCTTTGAGTAAAGGCGTATCTGAATTCAATCAATAGCAACGTATAGTGCGATTTTTTCATGAAAAGAGCTGATGCCAAGTGAAACTAAGTGGTCACCATTGATGTTCAACAACACCAGGGGGGCATAAAATTGTTACTACTAAGTGAATGAATAAGAATCCACCCGCTCCTTAACTGTACTGCAACCGAAACCCGTTAAGAGTATTTAACAAATGATTTTTGTCACAATCCTAAATCAAAATTTAAAAAAAAACCCGACAGTCTTATTTACACTAATCATATCCAATAACACTCGATTAAGTCACCTTTCAGACAAAAAAAAAGAGATCAAAATCGGTTTATCCATTTAGGAGCTACGATGCCACAGACATACATACAGATCCACAGATACACAGATACACAGATGACAGACACACAGATACACAGACACGTCAAACTTATAACACCCCTCTTTTTTCGTCAGGGGTTAAAAACAAAACCTAGCCTAGCTACATCTAGCCAGATAGGTAAAAATCGTCGATATTGAGTGGTTTGGAATTCCTTCAACTATTTATTGTACTTCTTGATCTTTGTCAGAGATAACGATCACCGCTTCCAAACGAGATGCGAACTTTAGTTCTAGACTATACTCATGCTGAACTAGTAATAACGGATAGCGTCTGTGTATCTGTCTGTGACTAACGCAATGCTGCACACGCACAACATATTCTATAGTTTCTATACCATCATCCTGATCGTTCTATAGCCCCATATATCAACATCAAGTCAATAATTTACATGGGGTGTGGGTGCAAACGAAGGTTGCAGACGATTTACGCGGAGGCAGTTGACGAACGGCTCGTATTAACGCTATTCGTCTCCCAATCTGCATTATTTAGTATACCAATGCAGCTGAGTGCACCCATGTGTCTATGAGATTTGGATTTAATGGGTTTTTTATGTTCAGAGCATCCCTAAATGCCGGGTTGTGAGGTGTTAGGTCTGACTGCTCCATCCCGTTTACTTGTTTTATCACCAAACAAGTCAGATATGGAAGAAACCCCTGAGTGTATTGTTTGATTAAAGATTTGAAGGTTAGCTCGCACTTATAAGATCTACAGTTCACGCCCAACAATACACCAAACGAAATGAAATGAAATGATGATGATGAAACCAAATGAAACAGTGTTATATCAAAAGTGCAAACTGGTATTGTGGAACAAAAGGGATAGTTCAAAAGTAGTCTTAACTAGAAATTATTTGTCAACAGTACTACGATCAACATGAACAAAACTTGAAATGGCATCCAAGAGAGACATTGAAAATGTTAAAACAGTTACGCCCCAACTCAGAGGCACTAACGGTTACTTTAATCTGTACTTAGTAAAGAATCTCCATGCAAATTCTGTACTAAGGAGCGATTTAAGTAACCGTTAGTGAATCTGAGTTGGGGCGTTTGACATCCCAAAATTCCGAAATAGGCAAATGACGTATGTTTTTCGTAGCCAAACCATATTTAAACCCGACAACGATGGAAGCTATGGCGGCTATCCCATAATTGAATTCCGTGTCCCATGTCTATGTCGGGGTTGTGACGTTCCTGGCTAGACTGGCCAAAGAGACGATATTGTGCATTCTGATAGATAGCCAATAAAATTGCCGGTTAGAGAATGATCGTCATGTAACATCGATAATATTAACAAAGTGAAGGACGATATTGAAATTGTAAAGTAAAATAAAATGAAAACAACAAAGAAATAAAATAAGATAAGATCGTCTATAGCGTGGCCATTGGCCAAACACAAAATATAAGACATGACAAATAAATAAGACCTGAAAATAGATACTTCTTGATAATTTTGCTGTCTTTTTACACATTTAAAGGGACCAAACAATATCATCACAAAATTCTAAGCTACCAAAGTGATTGACATTATTTAGCAAGAGGCGATCAATAACTTAATTAAAAAAGGCATTATCTCCAATCCCAGGTTAATTGACATGACAGGGGCAGATGCTGCTCCTAATGGAGCGTATAGAACCGTTCGATCTCGTTAAGTGTTCTCGGGTTCCAGTGGATATTTGGTTTGTCTTGGAAGGACGATGAATTGAGCTACTTATGTCTGAGCCGTAAACATAAAATCTTCTACGTAGTAATCTGCATGATGACTTGAGGTAGACACAGTTGAATCCCATCCATCGAAACATTAGCTTCCGTATTTCTAATTACTCAAGTATTAAGTAATTAAGTAGACGACCCGTGTGGCGCAATGGTTACCACGCCGGATCGCCGCACCGAGGGTCCTGGGTTCGATTCCCAGCGAGGCGAAAATTTGAATGATGAGTTTGAATTTCTGTTCTCGGTCTGGGTGTGAATATCCTTGTCTAGTGTGTTGTCCATGGCACCCACGACACAGGGAATCCTAGTGTGGGGCTATGAGTGTGAAGCGTTATTATTTATTCCTTTATATTATTCTAATTTATAATGACATCGATACATTAACTTACTTCTCAGCCGTATCAGCCTTTCTGCCATTAAAAATTACTGCTAATATATGGACAGAACCCTCAAAAGTGTTTTAAATTAAAAGTGGAGGGTTCTCAAGAGCACACAAAACATTCGCCCCAGCGATGAGTCAGGAGCACTCCAGGTTTTAATATGAGGAGATTAAGCCGCCCTACCAGTTCGACTCATTAATGCACGGTCACACGCGAACATTTCACTGTTTTATTGCATTTACCATGTGATAGGGCTGTCACTCATTAAAAACTACGTATACAGGCGGTATTATGTCAATCAAATGTTACTAGTATTAGCCAACTTATCAACAACCTTCGAAAACAACAGAATAAAATATAGTATATAGTTTCAGACATGCGTGATACCTTCCTCCCATATAGATAAATAACGTTTCACACTCATAGCCCCACACTAGGTTTCCCTGTGTCGTGGGTGCCATGGACAACACACAAGACAAGGACATTCACACCCAGACCGAGAACAGAAATTCAAACTTATCATTCAAATTTCCGCCTCGCTGGGAATCGAACCCAGGACCCTGGGTGCGGTGATCCGGCATGGTAACCATTGCGCTACACTGGTCGTCACATAGAAAATATTTGTAGGGTCGATAACTCTAATGATGTCCCGTTTTTTAGCGAACACGTGTTGTGGTGGTATAAAAGGTTTATATGTTGCTATACTTTCATTTATTGTATCACAAAATTCTTTTACCATTAAGATGAAACGCGACGGAATTACTTTCTTTAAAAACCAAAGCGTCTAACTACGTAGCTAGCCTCATGGTCAGAAAATGCAAAAGGACATACTCTCTGCTTCAAATTTTTTACTTATTTGAATTACAACTTGAAAATTTAAAGTTTAAACAAAATTAAATTTTCAAAATTGCGACAACCCTAAATGCACACGTGTCGATCTGTTAAATTGTCTGGTGATTTCATTCCCGAATATTTTCCGCTCTTTGAAGTGCAAGTGTTTTTGAACTGAGCATTTATTTTGAACAGAGCACTCGGCACCTCAGCTTATATCGCCTACGTAAAAGTTATATTTTAATTGAAACGGAGTACTTGTTTTGTATCTTATATATCATGGTCACACAGTCAAGACATCATCATAATTTGGAAATATCCGTGCCAGTTGAATTCTATTATAGATCTTATTCCGTTTTGAAATAAGGTGGGAGTCTAACACCTTGTAAGACAAAACACATTAATCAGAATTCATGCCAAGACACTTCGAACCAGAACAGAAGCTCATTCAGGTGAAATAGTAAGTGTAGTGGAAGTCGTTTGTTAACAGGGAACAACTTCCAATACTGCAAGCGAACTGCTTAAAACGTTTTTCGATTATACTATCAAAAGTGTTGCTAGCCTAAAACCTTGTCGCTTCACATAAGTGTCGTTAATGTTGTTATAAGGTATCGCTCTCATCAGATTTCAAAAGAAAGAAGAAAGTTATACACCTACTATGTCGGTTTATAAGTAGGGTGTACGAGCGGGCCAAGTTCGCTTAGAGTTAAGTTTGGACTTTTTATGTAACCGAAAAAAAAGCGACATCATCACCCAGGAACTTTAGTAGCACCAAAGGTATCATCGACACATTGCTGCTCATTAAAGCGAGGAACCTGCCTTAATTTACTTTAATGGAAATTCCGGGCAACGATCTACCTGATGGTAAGTGGCTATCGTCACCCATGGACATCAGCAACACCAAAAACTTGCCAGCCAGGGAAGAGAAAAGAAAAAGAAAGAAGGAGAGCCAGTCTCAAGCTCCCAGCCAGGACACGACGAGTCGTTTGGCAGCTGACTCAAGCTTGTAGCTATCCAGACCACGGAGGCGTCCTAGTGTGGAGTTAAGAGTGTAAAGTGTCTTTTTTTATTCGATTAATATTCGTATATTAATCGAATAAAAAAAATAACATGTAGGATGCTCCTATATAGTCCTTGTATGTCCTTGTTTATCTTTTTATATAATTAGCCCTTGCACAGCTGCTATTTGTCTTGCAGCTTGAATTTTGCGGAATAGCTCGTGAGGCGCCACACAGAATGCAATCTCGAGCGCTAATCGCTCGCGTGTTCTACGAGACAAATGCATCTACTTAGGTAAATATTTGACTACCTAGCGACTGGTGCATTCTCATGTGTACGCTTTGAGATTCATTGCATACGTTTATAAACGGTTTAGTAAACGGCATCACAAGCTGTTTGGGCTAATTGAAATAACATCTTAATACGGATACATTAAGCAAGTTGTGCTCTTTTTATGACCAGAAATACAGCAGCACATTGTTTTTTTTCTTTTGTTATTTACTACTTAACTAATACGAGAATGTAATTAAATTCGTAACAGAAACAATTGTTGCTCTATCCTTTTCCTCAGGCGTTAATTTTGGAGTTAACCCATCAAACAGGCAGGTCTATCTAGTACCTGTAATACCTGTGTGTTATAAAATGTTTCTTAGTACTGTTTTATTAACGAATCTAATACAAGGTTCTCCTGGAGATTATATCACAGAATAGATCTTCATTATAGTACTTCATTATACTGAAAAAAAAATCATACATACATTTAATTATTACCATATCTATACTCACCTCGTTTTACCTACGATACAGAAACTCTTAATAATGTATTCTGTATGCTAAGATCACGAGCACGAACAAATTAACCTCAAGCAAAAGATTTCAAGCAATCTAGCTAAAACCCCGGATCATTCACGTCTCATTATCCGAGCACACAAAGTTAAAATTCTTCACAGACATTAAAATTGTCACCGCCATTTTAAAACTATAGGTACTAAAACTTTAGCACCGCTCTCGAAATTGCATGACTAAGCTCAATACGAATAAATGACCCGAATGTAACTCCTTTAAATAACTCACGCCCCAACTCAGAGTCACTAACGGTTACTTTATTCGCTCCTTAGTAAAGAATCTACATACAAATTCTGTACTAAGGAGCGATTTAAGTAACTGTTAGTGACTCTGAGTTAGGGCGTTAAAGTATCGGGAATTCGTGTCTACTATACTTCTAACATAAACGGAAATATGTATATAAAATCTTCTACCAATCCACAATTGAGAGTACCCTCTAGGCCTCTTTATTGATAAAAAGAGGTCCATCCTCTGTAGTGGGTTGTAGCCATATTAACACTTGGTTGAAAAGCTAATTAATTACATATGTAAGTACCGTTTTCATTTTGTAAAGGGCACCGTAGGATAACGTTCATACCACTTAGGCTACGTCCGCACAGACAGGCGGCTTACTTAGCGCCTAGAGCCTAGTGATTTGCATTCTAGCTATTTGCTGGGATATACGGTGGCCGCACTGAGAGGTGGTTTGCGTGGTGAGTTGCTAGGTGCCTTGGTCATTTTGCTTGTCAGCACGTTTTTACTTCGATACACGCCAAGCGACTAGCTAGGCGTCAAGCGCGCAGTGCGGCCAGTCACGAACACTATAGAACGTTCGTTTTACTAAGCTAGTTGCTAGGTGACTCGCAAGGCTCTAGGCGCTAAGTAAGCCGCCTGTCTGTGCGGACGTAGCCTTAGCAATCGCTGATATGCTATGACAATCACCAACATAAAAAATATTTACGTCATCACCAAACATGTCACACCAAAATCAGTCCAGTATATTTAGTTCTACCCGCAGCGTTGCCCGAGTTTTCCGGGATAATAATAAATACCTTATGTTTTATTCCAGCTAACTGTGTGCTAAATAAATATCATAAAAATCCGTTTGATAGTGTCTGCGTGAAGGAGTAAAAACCATCTACACAAACTTCCACATTTATATGTAATATACTAGCTGCCCGGACAGACTTCGTTCTGTCAAAAGTTTTTTTTATTAAAACCTTCCGTCTATCCTATCTTTCAAGTTGGATCAAACTGCACACGGTGTGCAAATTTGATTAAAATCGGTTTAGTAGTTTAGGAGTCCATCGCGGACAAAGAACGTGACACGTAATCTTGGTATAAAATTCTTGTGTCACGGTGTTAGAAGTTGAACTCCTTCGAAACGGCTCGACCGATTTTCGTGAATCTTTGCGTGCATATCGGCTAGAGTTGAGAATCGGACAACATCTATTTTTCATCCCCCTACCCCTAAAATTTTTTGGCAGAACAAGGTTTGCCCGGTCAGCTAGTTTATATATATTAAGATATTAGTAGGACGTCATCAAGCTTTGAAATATAGTCGTTGACCTCGCCAAACTTCACACAGAAACATAGAAATAAGAATCGACGTCATCAAACTTCCTTTGAATTAAAACCTGTAAAGTATCGGTATGCTAATATAATTCGGGAAGACGCTAATTGAATTCTGCGATGTTTCCACGTAATAAAGCAGGGGGTTCCAAGGATCAAATGACGTAATAAGAAAGAGGCGACGAAGGTTTCCTTTGATTCAATATCGTAAATTAAGACGTGCATAGATGCTGGGACTCAGGAAAAGTAAACGCCACACGACTGTTAAGAGCGCGAGGCGAAAACTAAGTTTTAACAATAAATAGCAAAACTTTAAACTATCCTTTCACAAAATTTTGGGATATTCAAGTGATCTTGGATATACTTGACTTAATTATATTCATTTTTTTTTATGGAAATAGCCGGCAAACGAGCTGACGATCCACCTGATGGTAAGTGGCTATCGTCGCCCATGGACATCAGCAACACCAAAGGCATCACTGATGCATTGCCGGCCAAGAAAGAGAGAAGAAAAAGAAAGACAGAAAGAACTGGCTCTCAAGCCCCCAGCCGGAACACGACGAGTCGTTTGGTGGCTGACTCATTCTCAAGGGTGGTAGCTATCCAGGCGAACCCCATGGAGAAATAATAACAGTAGTTTCTCATTCAGTTCTGTATTTTTCTTTAATTAGCCGATAAACAAGCTGCCGGTTATCCTGATCGTAAGTATCCATCGTCGCCCATAAACATCAGCGACACCAAAGCACCGATGCGTTGCCGGCTAAGAAAGAGAGAAAAAAGATAAAGAAATGAATAAAATGGACGAACAATCAAGTTAACTACAATAAGTTAACATCAATAAAGTACAAAGGGAGTAGGCTAAGATCAGACAATCACAAAAAAATTAGAATTTTACTAGGAACGTCTGCTCTGACGCTCTGAGAAACAGAAATAAGTCTAAGTATAGCCAAAGCAACGCATCATGTTTCGTCGAACGGGTATTTCGCTGCTATATATAACGTTGCAAAAGCTTCTAGCAGGTGAGCCTCGCTCAGTCGAACGTCAAACTGTTATTACCTCCAGTCACAGGCTTTACCAGCCGAGGGTAAACTTATAGGCATTCCTGCTAATTGAACTGAGAAATTTACTCTCTAATTTATAATTCTAAAACCTTTTGACTTTAACATATTATAGGTATTCTACTTTTATTACATCAATTGTATAGAACATGAGCTTGAGAATAAGTTCTTTCCTTCTTTTTTTTCTCTCTTTCTTTGGCCGGCAACGCATCAGTGCTGCCTTTGGTGTTGCTGATGTCCATGGGCGACTATAGCCACTTACCATCAGGTAGATCGTCAGCCTGTTTGCCGGCTATTTCCATAAAATAAAAAAATAAAAAAAACAGATAAATTACTTTATGTACATTGTACATACATGAAATTGTTACTCTGCTTTATGATCTAACAATATGTACTACATGATTAAATCGTTCGTAGATTGTAGTAGCTTGTGTCAAATATAATGATGATCTTTGAAACTTAATCGAGTTTGATGATGGCACCAGTGATAAAAAAGGCAGTGCTACCATTGACGGCACATTGGGCCTTCGCCCTCCTTGTCATCATTTTACTATTATTGCACTATGACTATGATTGATTGACTTTTCGATGTAGAGAAATGAATTTACTGATCCGATGTTTTTGTGCCTTTTAGAACCTTTCTTCCTACTATTATTAATTAACAACAGTTCGCTTCGCTTCGCAACGATTCGCTCATAAATAAATACAAGTAGTTGCTATCGCTCGGACAGCACTTAAGAACCTCGGATAGGTCCTTATCCTTACCAAGTCGGGCGAGAAAACTACTACAGCTACGGTAAACAGCTAAATATTACACACGAATCATTCCCACACAGGCTAAACAAGACCATTGCCTCAAACACGAGCTTATCACAAACTTACTCTCATTATGTTCTCAGCTGAAGTCAAAGTCCGTCTAGTAACAAGTTGTTATCTAGCGCCTCAGGCTCCTTCACTCGAGATGTTTACTGTAGGCCGCCCGTGGCTTCTCAACTCCGACTTGAACGACTTGTTGCGAACACGAATGATAGCGGCTGTAGTAGTATACGAGAACGACGGAAACTTATTCTTACATTTTCTTAATGGAATAAACTCAGTACGCGTGGAGATGATGAGAAAAATCAAGATGCGACTTAACCGATAACACACAAATAATATGAAGTTCTTTAAAAAATTGTTTAGTCGTTGATTAAGATAAGCCACTATCTTATAGCATGCAAAACTTTTCATAATCTCATGAAAATGATGTTATGGTAATGAATTTTAAAATACGAATAATTATAATTTTTTTTAAGTCAGTTCAGGAATATTCGTAATATACTGTATCACTAGCTGACCCGGCGAACTTCGTATCGCCTAACAAACAATTTTTTTCTAAAATAAAATTAACCCAAGTTACTCCTTGTTACATCAGCTATCTGCCAGTGAAAGTCCCGTCAAAATCAGACAGATAAAAATTGTAAAAAAAATGTTGTTTTGATACATGTACCGTGTATACATCCAAATGCACTTAGTAAAAAGCGGTTATTTTAATATTACAAACAGACACTCCAATTTTATTTATTTGTATAGAAGATGTATATATGTATAGATAACAATAATCGTAACATGATTAATAAAATTTACGAGTTAGTATTTAGTGTATTACATAAGTATGTAGTGTATAATATACTAATAGGATTGTAGGTAGTCGGGAGTCGAGGCTCTGCCGGTATCTTATCTAGCGCTCCAGGCCACGTCTGTTCTGTTTGACACCTCGACACTCGCCTTGAGCGATCGCTATTGATGAAGACGGGAGACAGAAAAAGGCAAAAGAGATTAGATTTTCTCAGACGTAGTACCTTGCTGTCTTTATTGCATCGTGTTTTATGTAGTTCTGAGAGAGATAATGGATTAGGTAACAGAAAATATATTGAGAATTACAAAGTAAAGGTGAGGGAGACAGGATAAGATAAAATTAGGTACATTGTAATTACAAAGACGCATATCATCGTTATTCTACATTTATTATTAAGTCGTATTGAACTGAAACATTGTAAAAAGATATATCTTGTAACTTTACATTACTATGACACACACAGATGCACGCTTATTCTATTGCTCATATTTACTCTACACATTTGCAATTTTTTTTTGTTTTATTTTTTATGTCCATCTGTTTTACCGCAATTGTTCAGATTGACGAGGAGGTCTTACACCTAGTATAGGCACAAGTACGGGTGCCCTGGCAATTCTGCCGCCATAAGCAAAAAGGGCACAAGTAACATTTTTCTGCGAAATTGAGTTATATACATATTCGGAATCAGGAAAAAATACCTATTTGCCTCATTTCTCGTAGATTTTTAAAATCACGATAAACAGGAAATACCATAACCTTAAAGAGCACAACTGAACAACATTTTATGTTTTTGTCAGACTCACAAATGTATAAGATATTACTTTTATTTTACCTACATGTTGACTGAGGTTAAATATATTAAAGGCTTATATGACAAATGTGCTCTTTTATTTAATATTTACCAATACTAAACCTTAACGTCTACTATAAAAGAAAAGTCACCACTGGCAGTTATATCTTTATGTACTATTATGTACTATTATGATCACTTTTTACTACAAGAAAAGGCACAGATTTGTACGCAAAATATTACATTGAAAAGTCATATGCCTTTTTGACTTGATATTACTGATTTTATTTGGATTTTAAACTCCATTTTCTCGCAATTTACGAAATGTTAGATGTGCCCTTTTTCCTAATGACGGCAAAATTGTATTATAAAAAAAACTTAACTGAATAAAAAGTTTGAATTTTATTAATTTTATTCTATTAATTGCTGACTGGATTGCCAGACACAGTGAATAAAAAGGGTTTACAAAATAAGATCTTAAATAGAAACAAGAATAGTAGCATCATTGTAAAAAGAGATTAATTTAATTCTGTCAAACTTATTATGAAAAATTTTGGATGTAGAACTAAGATGGATTACCGCAGTTATTAGAGTTGTAATCTTCAGATTTAATCAAGGAGCTTGACGTTTACGTATTTTTAATGTCATTAATAAATTATTATATTTCTGATTTACACAACTTTCAAAAACAACACGACTCCTAAAATAATGTAATTAGTAACTACCCCACGGTGAACCCCGTTAAGAAGAGCCCTATCTATACTAATATATAAAGAGGAAAGATTTGATTTTTTGTTTGCATTGAATAGGCTCCGAAACTACTGAACCGATTTGAAAAATTCTTTCACTATATTATATTTTCAAAAAAATTAGGGATCCCTAATAAAACTCCAATAATGTAACCCAAGGTGTAAAAAAATAAGAAAACCGAAGCAAAGCGAGGGCGGTTACTCGTAATAAATAAAACAATTATTGGTGTATAAAACTCAATTGTTTCTCGAAGTAAAGAGAGGGTTAATTGGTTTCCATCTTCAATTCAAGGTTTTAACTGAGTTAGTACTTAGTACACTTTAACTGTTGCGTGGTGGGTGACCGGGGTGGCCGAAGTACAACGGCCGACGTCCAGTCACGTCACGCTGGGTTCGATAACCCCCGACTTGACGCTCCGCAGATAGGGCGTGGAAACGGAGTCCACAACCCGCGCCGGCAGCGGAACGTCGGGTGCGCACTGAGGACTGGTGCGCCGATGCCCTGACTCCTCGGAGTCAACCACGAGGTGGGGACCCAAGGTGGCGGGGAACGAGTACGCGTGTCGCCCGTGGGCTACGTCTGTTCACCGCTCCTTGATCGGGCCCTCGTGGAGGCTTTACGGCTGTGCTCGGGTTTGAGAAATTGACGTCCTGTTACAGGAATTCGACGTGATAGAAACAATATTTATTCTCAAACCACTGAGTCACAGGCCGGGCGATATCTTCTAATTATTCTTCGAAGCTACTCTTCGATTCTTCCTATTATTCTTCTTTTTCTTGCTGGGCTGGCATCCTGTTCGAAGTCCTAGTATTCTTCTTGTTGGGCTGGAATCATCCTCTTCGAAGTCCTAGTATTCTTCTCATATGGCAGCAATCATCCTCTTCGAAGTCCTGGTATTCTTCTTGGCTTCTTCTTGCTGTTCCTGGTTGTTCCTTGTTCCTTGTTCGTCTTGTTCCCTGGTGTTCCCTACTTTACTAAAAATCTGATTCTCTAATGTACGGCCCAGCAATACCATATTGAAAGCCCCTTTATTTCGGCCTCTAAAATGTACTTGGCGTAACTATTTACGCTATCGCCCGACCTGATTATCAGTTTATCCATTTTATTCATCAAGAAAACCACATGTATCATATATCGTTACAATCGTCTTAGCGAGACCTATCGATACCAATATTCATCATTTATACAACATTATCATATCAAAACTTATTCGATAAAATCTAACAATTTTACATTAGGATCTGACCTCTTATTTCAATGTTTCTTCCCTAATCGGGGTAAATCTTTATTACTTATCACTAAAGTTGTATACAATAAATAAAACTCTCAAACATCTATCTATAAAACATAATAACAACATCGAAACCCAATAATTACAAAAACTACAAGCAAAAAACCTAAAAATGTATAGTAAAAATACTTACGTAATAATTCTTCAAATTTATCACAAATGTTACGATGTTATTTACGTAAATTATTATTCGAAATATACATTTACTCAATTTATTCATTTCTATTCATGTATATACTTTAATTCAACCATAAATTCGATTATTAACTATATGGCACTGTAAGAACAGTGCGGCAACATATCGCTATCTCGCTCTAACATGGAATGCGACGTATTTCTGTAATATTTTATGCTTTCTTCGTTTAACATTCTTTACACACATATACATACAGATACATTTACAAACTATGTATGTTGGTCGCCGACATCCTCCCCCTCGTGCTTCGCACCAATTCCTGGGCTCGGCGACTCTCCCGGCACCAACACCTCCAGCTTGGAAGTCGGCCGTCGCAGCATGCCAGCTTGCTTGCATCCATGGAGATGCGTAGCTCCCCCTCGGTGCAATATGTTGCGATGCATCTAGCAAATTATTTAGTATTACAATATTGCTCAAGTAATACTGCCAGGCGCTTTTTTCTTCTGTGTCCCCGATGTTTATTTCTTTCTTGTCGGCTTCTTCGCTGCAGACTTCCTTCAGCAGGCTGGGTCGGTTTGAGGCCCATCCACGCAACTCAAAACCGGCCTTTCTGTGGATGAAATCGACTTGTTTACTAATACATATCAAATCCGATTCAGAATGAAAACTGTGAAGATAGTCATCCATGTAATGATTGCGTTCCACCGCCTGCGCGGCCTCCGGATACTCGTTACTGAAGTCTGCAGCATTCCTATTTTTCACATAAATCGCCGTACAAGGGGACGAAGCGGCGCCGAATATAACCGAAGTCATTCGATATACTGTCGGCTTTACATCGCGTCGGTCGCCGCGCCATAAAAAACGTAGGCTGTCTCTGTCTGACGCTCGGATGCGCACCTGTAAAAACATCTCTTTTATGTCAGCTGCCACGGCCACTGGACCTTGTCTGAACCTCAGTAGTACGCCGAACAGGGACTGAAGTAGATCTGGACCGTATTCTTGTCTGAGCTGCGGATTCTTGTCAATTTTCTTTTCAATACCGCGTAGCCGCTTCTCGGCTGCCGTGTAGCTCTCCGGCAAATATTCATTTTCATTTTTCCATAATAATCCGACTTCGAATCGCCCATCGTTTAGTCGGTTGCAAGTTCTTTCTAATATCGCCAGCGCTCGCCCATCGGAGTCGGTGCTCGGACGCTTCGGTTGCACGCCTAAACTATCAATCGAAAAATACTGTTTGATCGTTTCATGCATGTCATTATCAGAGTTACTTACGTGCAAACAGCTATTTATAAAGTGCACCGGTCTTAGTCCTTTTGCGTCGAATCCGTGGAGCACCCAACCGAGCTCGGTCAGCGATGCGACTGGTTGACCTGACTTGCCTTTTCGAATTTCTTTCGAGACGATCAGTTCCCAGTTGTCCTGTCCCACGAGCAGTCGTGGCGCCTCGGCGTCATATGACAGGACATCAGTCATTCCATTCAGGTGCGGGCAAGCTTCAATAACAGATCTGTTAACAAATTGTGGTGTTAACTTTAACTGGTCGACGGTGTGGACTCTGTTCAGATTTCTCACCCGATCGTGATGTATCCCTCTGATGCGGATCCGCAGCCGTTGCGAGTCATCCTTCCGCAGCAGTCGTCCACCAACCGTCTCCAACACGAGTTCCTCTGGCTTGCCTGTAGCGCCAATCTGCGCCGCGACCTGTGAGTCCAACAAAGAAACAGTTGAACCTTCATCAAGGAGAGCCATTACCTTGACTGTCCCCCTGGGCCCGTACAACTCGACGGGGACCATCTTCAAATACGCCCTCGCAGCTTTCAACGCGTTGACCGAAGACGCGATGTTGGTGGTAACCTCTTCCACCTCTGCTGCAGGCTTCTCATTTTCTTTTCTTCGGTCGGAGTGAAGCAGTTGGTGATGCCAGCGCCCACAGACCTTGCACCCTGGTCTGCGGCATGAAGTCTTCCGATGACGGTCACTCAAGCACTTGAAGCAGAGGCGTGTCTTCTTGGCGTACGTCCACCGGTCCTCAGTCGAAAGCTTCGAAAACTGTGGACAATATATTATAAAATGTGCGCCTCGACAATACGAACAACTGACTTTGTTCGCCTCGTATCCGCTTCCGAGATCACCATTGCGATTTGATCCCTTCAGTTCATGTCCCCCACGGGGCACATAGCTTGAGACTTCGGTTGCAGCGTTAGCGACGCGTCGATTCGCGGCCCTTCTCTCTTCGCTATGCGGTTTCGACGATTGTAGTGTCGCATAAGCCCCACACTTATCGGCTTCCTTGTTCAGGAACTTGGAGACCAGGACTAGATTGGAGAACTCCCCCTCGTCTGAGCTTTCTGTAAAATCATACCATCTGAACCGTAGAATCGAAGGCATCTTCTCCACGATTTGTTTTACGATTTCAGGCGAATGTAGGTACTGAGGTTTTTTCAAACCTTGTATAGCGGCGACGCTGTTGTTAACTTGACTGGCGAAGACGCAGATATCCCGTGGACTTTCCGTAATACGAGGGAGTGCTTTTACCTTATCTAGCTCCGCCAGTATCAATGCGTCTGTCCTCCCGAAGCGCCGTTGTAACGCCTGCAGTACCTCACTCGGGGAAGCTTCCGAATATAAGAGGCTCTTGATCGCCTCTCGTGCTGTTCCTCTGATCGCTCGTCGCAGCCGTGCCATGTTCTGTACATCTGAAAATAGTCTACACGTATCTTCATAGACAACTTTAAATGCAAACCACTCACTGCTATTTCCATCGAAGAGTGGTAGCTCGTGGATGTACTTCGGCTGCGACGCTGGTCCCTCTCTGTGTGCGACTGCTTCTCTCAAAGCATCTGCAAGTAGCCGCACGTTGACTGAAGTGTTATTCGGCTCTTCATATTTAACCTGTTGGGGAACCGGGGAATTCAAATACTCACTTGCATCACTCTTGTTCTTCATGGACGCCTGTATCCAATCCTGGACCTGGTCTTTCTTGTCTTCCGGGTCCTCGTCCATGGAATCCTCTTCTTCCTCGCACCGGGCTAGCTCGAGCCGGGTGCGTGCGAGCCTCGTCGCAGCCTGAGCTTGCTCTAGCTCAAGGCGTGCCAGCTCCTCTTGCGCTTCGAGCTCACGCCTCCTGGCCGCAGAGCTCGTGGTCCTTGTTGACCGCGCTCGTCGACTCGAGCCAGCCGGTACCAAAGTCGAGTTCGACTTATGTTCTGGTGCCTTCTGGTGAGTCACTTCATCGTCGATGATTCCGCCCGCGGTTCCCCTGTAAGCAAACATACCTGACGTTGCTTCCATAGAACCGGTCATCGTGGTGCCACCTCCCGTCGTGGTACCGCACGTCGTTGTTCCGCCCGTTGTAATGGTACCATCCATCATCGTGGTACCCGTCGTGCCTCCTGATGTCGCTTCAGACGCAGCCCCTCCCATCCTGGATCGCGCTTCTCTGCTCGACGCGGCTGTTCCGCCCTCGGAACCCGCTGAGCGCTGGGGTACGTTGCGTTGGCTCCTCGTGATTGGCATCTTGATGTCTTCCTCAGATCCGGCTCGAAGGACCAGCTGTTGCGTGGTGGGTGACCGGGGTGGCCGAAGTACAACGGCCGACGTCCAGTCACGTCACGCTGGGTTCGATAACCCCCGACTTGACGCTCCGCAGATAGGGCGTGGAAACGGAGTCCACAACCCGCGCCGGCAGCGGAACGTCGGGTGCGCACTGAGGACTGGTGCGCCGATGCCCTGACTCCTCGGAGTCAACCACGAGGTGGGGACCCAAGGTGGCGGGGAACGAGTACGCGTGTCGCCCGTGGGCTACGTCTGTTCACCGCTCCTTGATCGGGCCCTCGTGGAGGCTTTACGGCTGTGCTCGGGTTTGAGAAATTGACGTCCTGTTACAGGAATTCGACGTGATAGAAACAATATTTATTCTCAAACCACTGAGTCACAGGCCGGGCGATATCTTCTAATTATTCTTCGAAGCTACTCTTCGATTCTTCCTATTATTCTTCTTTTTCTTGCTGGGCTGGCATCCTGTTCGAAGTCCTAGTATTCTTCTTGTTGGGCTGGAATCATCCTCTTCGAAGTCCTAGTATTCTTCTCATATGGCAGCAATCATCCTCTTCGAAGTCCTGGTATTCTTCTTGGCTTCTTCTTGCTGTTCCTGGTTGTTCCTTGTTCCTTGTTCGTCTTGTTCCCTGGTGTTCCCTACTTTACTAAAAATCTGATTCTCTAATGTACGGCCCAGCAATACCATATTGAAAGCCCCTTTATTTCGGCCTCTAAAATGTACTTGGCGTAACTATTTACGCTATCGCCCGACCTGATTATCAGTTTATCCATTTTATTCATCAAGAAAACCACATGTATCATATATCGTTACAATCGTCTTAGCGAGACCTATCGATACCAATATTCATCATTTATACAACATTATCATATCAAAACTTATTCGATAAAATCTAACAATTTTACATTAGGATCTGACCTCTTATTTCAATGTTTCTTCCCTAATCGGGGTAAATCTTTATTACTTATCACTAAAGTTGTATACAATAAATAAAACTCTCAAACATCTATCTATAAAACATAATAACAACATCGAAACCCAATAATTACAAAAACTACAAGCAAAAAACCTAAAAATGTATAGTAAAAATACTTACGTAATAATTCTTCAAATTTATCACAAATGTTACGATGTTATTTACGTAAATTATTATTCGAAATATACATTTACTCAATTTATTCATTTCTATTCATGTATATACTTTAATTCAACCATAAATTCGATTATTAACTATATGGCACTGTAAGAACAGTGCGGCAACATATCGCTATCTCGCTCTAACATGGAATGCGACGTATTTCTGTAATATTTTATGCTTTCTTCGTTTAACATTCTTTACACACATATACATACAGATACATTTACAAACTATGTATGTTGGTCGCCGACATTAACACTAGACTACATAGCGGCATCGCCACTACTATTAGAATTGTCAAGCATTAGTTAAGTAACTAGTATAAATTTAAAAATTTAAAAAACCCGCCTGCTGATCCTGCTATCAAAAAGCTATCATGATATACCTTTTTGAAAGCCGGTGAGCTCTTTAATTTGATATCCATATTGCATTATTCGATATATTTTTATTTTTTGATAGTTCAAACAATATCTCACAGCCACCTTATTTGTTTTTTTTTTTTCACTTATCTTAGAACACTTGGGTTATGAACATAAATCTAACGATATCTTAATTATATAAACCCGTTTGAAAGATATGAGACAATAAAGAATATTACACGCTTACAAGCATACATTGTAGGTATACAAGATGCGCGCGAAAAACCCTTCCTGGCAGCCGCGTAATAAAAAATGTATAAGTATATAGTAAGGAACACTTATATACATTTAGAAGTCCGCTTCTCTTCAAGGGGGAAAATCGTGTCGGAATTTTTAATTCAATTATGATAGCGATCATGTTTAATGACCATTCTCTAACGTAATGTGCCCCTCCATGCTTCTCCGATTTCATCCGGGAAAAAATGCCACCTAAACGCTTTAATGTTAGCACGAGCTCATAAAATGTACGAAATGAGATAGCCGGGGCTTACTTTTTTCGTTGTTCTGTCACTGTTACTTACATTTTGGGTTCCGTTTAAAAAAAGGAAAAGAACCATTAGTTGAATTATTAGTATATATATTAAATTATTTTTTAAAAAAAGGAAAAGGTTAAATTATTAGTCACCTTAATTTTTT
This sequence comes from Thymelicus acteon, assembly GCA_951805285.1. Taxonomy (NCBI): domain Eukaryota; kingdom Metazoa; phylum Arthropoda; class Insecta; order Lepidoptera; family Hesperiidae; genus Thymelicus; species Thymelicus acteon. Next base: position 15,121,387 of record OX638228.1, read on the forward strand.
ATGTAATTTGTAATACAATGCAAATTATCTTTTATTTGCACAATGATAGAAAAACAGTAAAAGTTTAGAAACTGAGATTTAGCAATTGGCGGGGTCATTGGAATCGGGGAATGTACTAGATGTAAACTTTGACATTTTAAACAACTATAGTCAAAATTATCTAAGATGCCCATAATGATAGCTGCTATTTATTAATATGAACTAACCTTGTATGGGTGTCTTTAAGCGAAATGGAATATTCATTTACTTGACATGAATAGTTGAATACTTCCGGACGAAGGATTTTGCCAAATTTTTGTTAAAAATCCCTACTCATTTTCATTGGCGTTGATTATAAATCATATCAAACGTTAAAATGTAGTAAAAATCCCATCACATCATAATTTATGCAAAACTGAATAAAAATATATGACGTCGAAACAATCTTATATGAAGAAGCCTAAAGCTAATCTGACGTAGGGTGATGTGACGGCTTGAAACCGTTTATAAAACCAATCATAATCGATACATTACTATAATCGAAAGTTAAAAATTAAGATTGATTAATTTAATTACATTGTTAAAAATGATTTGCTTGCATTTGAATTTAAAATTAGGTACCCAATAATACCACGACAATTGGATGCTAACAAAGGACATTTTCCATTATGTACGGGCACTTCGCCATCCATGGACAGTAACTGCAGATAATATGTTATATGTAATTATGTATTTAAGGTTGCGGTAAACATTTTTTTTTTCAACAAAATAATAATGTTATATTTAACATAATGTTCATGGGCGAATGGATAAAAGAATATTTTATTGAAGTCGTAAATACATCGAAGTCGACATATTGAGAATACGCGGTACGAGATAGCTCAATCGAGGTAGTAGGTAGGTAACTAGGTGCCTAAATATTACGGTTTTTAGTTTAAAATTTAATTATTGAATCGATTAGAAGGTCTTATAATTTGAATCGATTTGTTGTAAAAATTGCTTTCTTTCGTGAACCGATTTTTTTGTACATCTCTAATGTCACTGTGATGGCAAATGACAAATTGGGTTTCTTAGTTCGCGGTGACTATACACACCCTTTATACCTGGGGGTATTATACCATAGGATTTCTTGTATCGTGTCGTGGGTGTCATGGACAACACACATTATACCAGACCAAGAACCTGAATTCAAAGTTTTCATTTTGTCATAAAATTTTCTTTCTGACTCATAGCTCGGCAATGTAACAATTACGTTAATTAATACCCTATAATTATACATTACTTTGTATAATTACATATACATAATGTATAATTATAGGTTATTAATTATAATTAATAACTAGCTGACCCGGCGAACTTCGTACCGCCTAACAAACTATTTTTTATTTCTAAAATAAAAGTAGCTTAAGTTACTCCTTGTTACATCAGCTATCTGCCAGTGAAAGTCCCATCAAAATCGGTCCAGCCATTTCAGAGATTAGCCGGAACAAACAGACAGACAGACAAAAATTGTAAAAAATGTTGTTTTGGTATATGTACCGTGTATACATCCAAATGTATTTAGTAAAAAGCGGTTATTTTAATATTAAAAACAGACACTCAAATTTTATTTATTTGTATAGATTGGAAGGAGCACAACCAACCATAGGGTCATCTTACATTTATAAAATACGGACACTATTGCACACAAATCAGATTCAATCTTGGCCTGTGTTTTCATCGCATTGCGACTGTACAAAATTCTTGTTAAAACTCAAACAATAAGTGCTATTTAGTGGCTGAACGAGGAAATTAATTAAACAGTACAAGTTGTAGAGTACTTTATAAAACGATTCGGTTTGACTCGTCGCGTTTATACTCTCCATTTTAACTGAATAAAACTCGAAGTTTGTGAAGTACGTAGTTTTAATAAATCGAAAATAATTAAACATTCCAAGCTAAATTGCTACAACTGATAGAGTTAAATCAATGTTTCTGTTACGTTTAAAATTAGCAAAGGATTAAGTGAAATAGGCGAAACGTTTAAAGAATTACTAAATAGTTCAGTAGACACCGACAATCTGACTTAGCCCAGCGTCGAATCACGAATCCACCTACACCAGCTAACTAAGCCAATTTGCCGCATTAAAATTTGATGTCCAAACAAAATGTGTCCGAATCAGATACGAGCAATTTGCTTTACTGATTACCATCACAAACAAAAAGTAACAACATTAAATACGAACGAAATTTTTAACAGTACCTTCGATCTTATTTCAAAAATTTAAACGGAACAAAATATTCGCGAAATTGGAAACATGAAAATTGAACGGAGTTCCGATAAACGTAAACGAAATTAAATTCGGAAGTTAAACTTGCTTTTTACGGCGAAAAAAAAATTTACACGGCTGTAAATTTTCAGAGACCAAAAAGTTGCGTTAATTCAATCAAGCGACGGCCTGGCTTATGTTTGATGAAGGGAAACCTTTGGAGGTACGTTTTTTATCAATTTCACTAAATTTCGTGTTTGCGGAACCCAATTACATCGTAACCAATCATACTTCGTTTATTAGAAATGTTCCGCTTGTCTGAATGAAACTAAGGGTGAGATCTACAAAGCGAAAGTAAGCTTCGCTTAAAATTAAAATCATCGGAACAAAAATAATGGTCCTAAATCTACATTATCGTAAACCATTTTATAAGACTTTATGGCACACCTCGAAGGCGAAGTGCTCTATTATCACTATATATATAGAGAAGGTAGTGCTCTATTATCACTAAATCAAAAAATCACGATCCACTCATTTTAAATCACTCATTTTATATTGCACTTATGTAATAAAGAAGTACACCAATAGCAAGAGGATATTTCAATTAACACTTATTACGTAGTTATAACATTATTTATTTCGATTATCATTAAAAAAAAATAATTGAAAAAATTTCACTTGGACGGCAGTTGGTGTAAACAAAATATCTTTCGAAAACCTCATCTTATTACTTCGATTTTTTTTATTAACTGATTATAACACATAAAAAGCCTTTTGAATTTCAGTATTTTAAACCGTCCCGTTAATTTTTTTTACTTATTTGTCTTTATAACATTTTAGAATAATTAAGTTTACTGACATGTTATTCAATTAACTTAGAATAAACGAAAAAAAACATCTTATAATCTTATACCTAATCCCGTTCAATAATATTTAAATTCGAAGTGTGCAATGATTTTTTTTTTAATTTCCCAATTTTTTTCGTATTAAGGAAATTGACAAAATGGTACACAATATCTAGTATATTTGACAACAGTCTGGTAAGTTTTGAACCAAGATTTTTTAAAATATGTAACCTATCTATGTTTCATTCTGGAGTGGAAAAACGCCAACACATCTATAAAACACTGAACGACAAAACAAATAATTGTTTGTTTAACCAAACAATCCGGAATACATAAGTATTGTTTGTTTGTAAACGACTTACTGACGGTTTTGCACATTAAACGTCCTAAAAGTTTTGTGCGTAAAGAAAATAAGCGCTGCGGACAAAGACTTTAGTCAGCACATTTAAAGAAAGAAGTTAGGGTTAGCGTATTGGAGGCGATCAACATTTCTTTTTCTAAAGAAAAACTGTTGGTTAGTGAAGACGTAGTCTTTAGGTACCTTACTACTTAGTTAATACAACAACAACAACAAAACTCTTTATTGTAGACCAATATAAAGTAATAACTTAATTTAGGGTATAGCTGGAATGGTAGGTACAACAGGCGGCCTTATCGCTAAAGAAGCGATTTCCTCCAGGCAACCTTAGGGAAGAGGACAATTTAATATAGAGACAATGTAGTGGTGTACGAGTGCTTATTGAAAGAATACAGATATAATACATAATGTCATAAAAGTAGAAAGAAGGTAATAATTATTATAGCAAGTCGTCTGTAATGTAATGGCGAAAGAAAGTACGTTCTAATACTTGTGTATCTACTAACCTCAGCCTTGTTTTAATAAGCCATTCTAGGTTCAAGAGCGCGATTTGAGATCCTAAAAATGTCACTTTTGCATAATTAGTACGCGGATGACCGAGCTTTTCTCGGACGCTATCTACTGAAGTAGCTTTAGAGTTGCTACTCGCCAATAGATGTCAGGAAGAGTCTATTGTAGCAGTTTTTTATTGTCTGAAAACACGGATAAAGCGACATTTCTAAAAATGAATCCTAGCTAGATCGATTTATCGCCCCCGAAACACCCTACATACCAAATTTCATGAAAATCGTAGGAGCTGTTTCCGAGATTCCGAGAATATATATATTTATACACAAGAATTGCTCGTTTAAAGGTATTAGATGAACTAATGTACATATGACAGTATCTCAAACGGAATGTTAAGATTAGTTTATTAATACAGGGCTTACAATATAAAATTACTTAAATAGCCTCTAAATATAATTAAATAAATATTTGTGTCGGCAACCCTGCAAAATCCCACCGTAGCAATGGCCGAAGCAATGAGTTTTAGGGTCCGTTTTTTCAATTCCCTTTAACATTTGTCCGTTTACAAACTTCTATTCTGACTTTTGTTTACATAATATCTAAACAAGGAGAATTTTACGCTTGTTTACATTTAATATTTATTGCGTTTGTACCTAATACTGAAAACATATTAAAATTAATTATTAACAATAACGATTATAATTTTGAACTGCAAAGTGTGTGTGTCTGTGTAGATGTGTGTGAATCCATCCATCCATACATCAGCCCTTGGAGGTCCACTGCTGGACTGTGTGTGAATAAATGTAATCAAATCTAAAAATCTATTTTTATTTCATATTTTAAATTTTTATGACAATATCGAATAAAAATCTCTCAATATCTCAGATCTCGGTACACACAATTATCTTACATAATTTACATGTTTCAATCACTGTAGATTCTTACTGAAATTCAACTAACAAAAGAAACTTTTAGCAAAGTTCAAAACATTTCACTTAATAAGTAAACGAGCAGGTACTTCTATTTTGTATGAGATTGGAAAAGTAAAAAACCTAATGGGATCCGATTCTTCAATGAGATTGCTGTTACCTAGCCGTTACTACGTTCAAACAATATTAGCTCACCTCGCGATCTGTTTCCACTGGACAAGTTCATAAAAACGATTTAAATAACGTTTAAGTCCAGGCACAGAAGAATAATAGTACTTATAATAAGTAGTCTAGATGATATATATATTCACTTAAAACTGTCACAAAATAGGTTTATTATTAAGCAGGTTTAACATTAATTGCAAAAATTTATTAAGATATAGAAATAACCTACATGTTTTTATTGTAATCCGTTAAAATTATAGCGCTTCGTTTGTGTTTACTTATTGAATTTACCTAGTTTGATGTAGATTTATAAACTTATCTAATAATATCACTGACTTCGTAATTTACTCAGTGATCCCTTACGACCATCCGTTCAAACTTAAATCTTTTTAATACTTTAAATACGTTGCCCATAGTCCGAAAAGTTTGGTACGTTTATCCATTGCATTAAATAGATAGTGTAGATAATTAGGTACACATTTCAATTCAACATTTTACTCGTAGTATTTTACAGAGTTTTTGAGCTAAAGTTAGAAAGCCTCGAAACATTTTACCAATATGCAACATCGAAGATCCGTCAACGTCAAAAATATCGGACGGCCGCTGCCAATGGTCACCAATGGAAACAGTGGCCCGATCCTAATGTATCTCGGCACTCGATCACTGGAAGTACTTCGAAATATCGGATCGGACGTCCAATCCCGGGTGCATTAGCCGTGGAGCAACGAAACGTAAGTAATAGTCAGCATTAACCTCTATCAATGGATCCCTTCCACGTAGACCACTATTTCTCAACGATAAAACATCTCAGGAGCAATGACCTGCAACCGTGACGTCATCGTTTACCTGAGGTCGATGAACTCGCGTGAAAAGTTCTATTGTTACATTTCCGCGATGATAATGTTTTATCATTGTGACTTCTGTGGCGTGTAGGATGGATGTAGATACGAGATGCATACTAATATTCAGGTTAGATAAATATCTTTATATTCGAATCAAGCTACCTTAGGAATTTATACAGGTATATCGTTTTATGATTATCAGAATAAAGGGGTTTATGAGTAGCCAAGGTTTGACCAATCTGATACCTGATACATATCACAAATATCTAAGGTTAGGCAATCAACATTCGAATTTCCGATTTTATTGTCCTACAAAAATTTAGATTTTTTGAAAAAAAATAGCTAAGAATAGTCTATATCAAGAATCTACTTTAGACTCAAATCATCCAATTATTTCCAATCATTCTAGTATTTTCTCAAAGATCTTTTTTATTATTATCCTGCGACATAATAATATTATGAGTGAAAAACTCAAGCAACGCGAACAATCAATTGGGAGACCAACCGACTAATGACGGCAAAAAGTCATGTCATCATTGCTTGCTTTGCTAGTGCCTCCATTGCTCCATTTACTGGCCAGTGACTGACATGACAATGACTGACTGATAGTACCTGATGAGACTCACGGACATACCCTAATACAGTTACTGGCAATTTTTACGCTATCGACCTATAATAATCTAAATTTTACTAACAAAAAATAACCGACTTCAAAATTACTCAAAAACTACTTGTCAGATCTCGCTCAAATGTATGTGGGACCACATGACAAGCACCTGCTTTCGATTAAAAAAAGAATCATCAAAATCGGTTCACCCAGTCCAAAGTTCTGAGGTAACAAACATAAAAAACAGTCGAACTGAGAACCTCCTCCTTTTTTTGAAGTCGGTTAAAAAAACTCTATATGGAGAAAGATAACAGAAAAATAAATTCCACAGAGCAAGTTTTCGAATGAATCCTCAAGTTTTGCTTATCACAACCCTTTCTTTCAATGATTTAAATAAAAATATTTGCGTGACCAGCGACCTCATTAATCAAAATCTAATCTCAGTCGTCAAGTAAAAATACCAAGTAATTACATTCTACAAATAAACGCGAACAACTTGTTATTCTGATAACGAGAAAACTCATTATTTACGATGTAAAACGTAATAATAGCTGATTAGGTAGACCTATAAATTGTTGGCTTGCCCACCTGCCTGTATTAATAAAGACATATCAGGTTTTCCCTAATTACCTTTTAGTTGGCTTTGAAAAGCTTTAAAATTTGGACTTATTTGTGTAGGAGCTGAAGTTGACGTCCGCTATTCGTATAGTTCAACAAATATGCTTTACAGGCAAAATATTTTTCATACAAAATTGTTTCCAATTTACATATCTTATTAATTACAAGGTGTAATAGCAACAACCCATAATTGTCCCACTGCTGAGCTCGGGGTCTCCTCTCACAATGTGAGGGGGTACAAGCCATAGTCTACCACGCTGGCCAAGTGCGGATTGGTAGACTTCACACACCTTTGGAGAACTTCATGGAGAACTCTCCGGTGTGCAGGTTTCCTCACGATGTTTTCCTTCACCGAAGCAAGTGATAATTTTATTAACTTCGAATACGCGCATAATATTTGAAAATCAGAGGTGCGTGCCAGGATTTGAACTCGGGCCCCTCCGTTCGAGAGACCAACGTTCTAACCGCTAGGTTATCACTACTAGGTGTAATATTTGAGTAATTATTGCATAAGGTTGTTTTAGAAATCATAAACTTCATTCATTTACATTCTTCAAATTCAAATTCAAATTCATTTATTTGCTCGAAAGTGTGTATATAAAAATGTCTTAAAATTAATCATATTATTATGTACTCCACATTCTCTACCATATAAGGCATGCAAAATTCATTTTCCTAAGCCTACCTTAGGTTCATGGTATATGATTTATTGTCACGAAATAGTATCAAAAACGTATAAAATGACAAAATCAAGAAATTATATCACTGAACATGTCATTTACTACCTCTGTATACGTACGAAGCCTTATTTATATGGATCATAAATTATAAAACGATACAAGCAGGCAGGGATAAAACTTTGCTTTAAGAGGAATTAGTATTCAAGGGTTGGAGGCATTTGAGGAATATTAAACGCCCAACATGCCTGAATTTCGTACTCAACGCGTGACACGAAGCCATGAGAGGCCAATGAACACTTTTAATTATAATACTATGCGGTGCTTTTCCGCTGGCTTATGTCAATTATCAATGGTTACCAAGTTAAGCCACTTCAGGTTCATTTGAGAGTTCAATCATTGTTTTGGGCTATCCTATTCCGCAGGATACGTTAAGCCATTGGCATAACCATAAGCCATGGCTTGATAAAAGATATAGTGCGTCAGATAAAAGAGAATGCATGTCAAATTTTAATAAACTAATAGTACCCTATAGTACACTTCGTATCTGTAAGTTCTGTAACTAGTGGGTACCCGGCGTGTTCCACTACGCAAAATTGTTTTGTGAGGAGAATGACAGATCAGTGTTTTTGTGTTGACGTTGACGTAGATCCGCCATCTTTACTTAGTATAATCAAATTTTTGTATGGGAAAAATGGAAAATCGACTTTATCAATGGACCGAATGTGCCTAATGCATTGTTTAGTAGTCTCAAACCACTTTCGGATTATTGCTTTTTAAATGAAACCATTTTGAGTCATATGGGTTGGATGGTTTCAGAGGCTATAGAGGACATCCGTACAAACATTTTTTGTGTTTTATCTGTAATAGGATAAGCTGGGTATAAATATGACAGATAAGACAAATACAAATAATTATAACCATAGCATAACATACGCTACATTTTGACTACTTCAGTTAATTATTTCGGTATCCAATTCCAAAAAAATTTATGACATGTCTTAACATTTATCCGACTAACTATACAAGTGAAACTAACACGAATGTCCAATTCGTTATCCGTCATCATTAAAACAATTGAACATCAAACGTGTGACCGAAAGTAAACAGCTATCGGACAAGACAAACACCGGCCGATGACACACACAGGCTCCGGCTGGCTATCGGAAAGGCATTAGGTCTCTGTAATTAAGAGAACGCATCGTCAGACGCGTATTTGCGTATCTGCGGTTTATGCAACGCTCGGTTGGCCTAGAACAAAAGAATTTACAAGTACATTGTACTTATTTAGCTCGATTAAAATTCGTTAATATCATGTTACTAATATTATAAATGTGAATGTTTTTACCTGTGTCGCGGGTGGCATGGACGACACATCAAATAACACCCATGACTCAATGGCAGATAGCTGATGTAACAAGGAGTAACTTAGGCTACTTTTATTTTAGGAAAAAATAGTCTGTTAGGCGACACAAAGTTCGCCGGGTCAGCTAGTTCATAATATAAGTAGAAAGCAGGATATTATTAGGATAGTGTTAAGCGGCAAACAACACTTATTGTTATCCAACTACAATGGAGAAATATACAGGATTAAATTTCCGGAGCCAGTCGACGAAACCACATTAGATTTAGTCCAGGTATCCGCAAGATCTCCAATAAGCGTTATATAAATTTAATATTGGCCTCGGATAGGAACGTTTCAGCCATTGCATTGCAACTGAGTACTGGACTGAGTATGACTATTTTACTGAAAGTCCGAGCCAATGGCATTGAGGACAGCGCATACTGAAACGTTTTTTTTAGTACGAATATTTTTATTGGATAAATGTTTATTAAACACGTTCACTTTAGAAGCATACATTTATTAGGTTAATATCATATTTTTAAAACGATAATAATTAAATAAACGATGACGCATTTCAAGAAACTTTAAAAGAAAAAAAAAATTTAGTAAGTATTTTTAATGCATTTTGTCACGAAATATATTATATTATAAATACATATATTATTTTTGTTTTTAATTATCTACGTGCACTCGTTATTAGAAGAAAAGTTTATAATGGACCTTGTTATAATAAAAAAAAAAACATTAGTTTTATTCAAACAATATTAAATTATTCCTTCGTGTTCCCTTCTATCCAAACTTATTAGGAAGACAGTAATTTGACTATAAATCACTATATATATATATATATATATATATATATATATATATATATATATGTTATGCCCATACAGATTTATGTTTTAAATGCGACAAGAATTTCCAATATACCAACAAATAAGGACTTATCGTAAAAAATGACATCCGTTTATGAATCTCGGTTCAGTATGCGTCGTTCCTAGCGTCAATGGAGCTCACACAAGCCAGTTACGCGGACGGACACGATCGCTATTCCATTTGCAGTATCTTTCACTGTATTGCACTGATTTCATACCGGGCATTGCGAGAAAAGTATTTCCCAGTCCACTCTCAACTGCATACGTTTTAAAACAATTCTCAGAATCGGACGATCGGAAATGAGAATTATTGATTGTTGAGAATCTGTGTTATTTTTGATCGTCAATCGAGTGTTGTTGAAATTTTTGGTTTAAAACGGCTTAAGAAAAATAAAACGAGATATTGTTTATTGATAATATTATCACGCTTATTTGTTTTGTTCTTAATTTTCAACCAAGTTCAAAAAAAGGAACCTCCAATTTTTTTCATCATTTCATCGACCGGGAACCGAACCTGCTTGGCAGGTAAGGTCGTCGACTAGGCAACGAGTTCCTCAAATGGATAGGAACTAATGAGTAGTTATCAGTGTAACTTTTTAAAAATATACATATACATTTTATACTCACACTCAATATATTAGAAAGTTGCGCAACAAATCAAGAAATTGACATTAGCAATATTGGCGTGGGGTCGGTCAGTGGCGTTTAGATAAAATATTTGTTATTCGCAACTATTAGGGGAGGATTGATTTATAGGAAACGCGAATCTCGAACGAGGTGATGTATGACCCTATTGAGATTAGTACAGAGTAGCTCGGTTACAGAGAATAATGAATTTTAAACATACGAGTAATGTGAAGTTAAACAATAATGATACTGAAAAATACTTCAGCTTTTATGTAGCGTAGCAAGCCAAGTTCAAGCTAACAGAACTAGCGAGCAGCACCGTGTGCAATATTACACAAACCATTTGGAGCCACTTTTGACCCCCTCATTGATTGAGATTTGTGTAAGTAATAACATTAAATTTTAAAAGAGGTAAAAACGTTTAACGTTTAACGTTTTCCAAGTCGCATAAGAAGTATAACTTAAAAAAAAACTATTTTGTACTAAATAAAACAAGAAACATTAATCATAAATTATCTGAACAAATATTACTTGTGTACTACCTATGTTTACACAAGTACAAATTAGATGGCGTTGTTCATGAAGCTGAATCACGCTGTTGAGACTCTGTAAGATTTGTATAAGTAATAACATTAAATTTTAAAAGGTAAAAACGTTGAACGTCTTGCAAGTCGCATAAAAAGCAAAACTTCAAAAACATTGTTAAACCTTTATTCTACGTTTACTCTGGCTGGATATAACTGCTCTGTAGGTTCAGTCAGAGGTAGGTAACAAGCACGATTTGGGTAAGTTTATCCTACTGTAGAACAAGATACACGGAACACGTCAAGATCTGTTGTACGTTGTACCACTAAAGAAAATTCCTGCACATTTGATTTTAAAGGTAATAAGAGATTTTTTACAAATTACATTTACTTCGAAAGGTCACTGAATCTAAATATAAATTCGCCATATTTCCTTTACACCTTACTACCTTCTGCTCGCAGCTTAGCCCGCTTGGATTTCGGTCAATTTAAATAAAACCATAATGAATTATACACCTAAACCTTTTCCAGGTATCACACTATCTATAGGTGAAAACCGTATAAAAACCGTCTCATAGTTTTTGAGTTTATCGCGTTCATGTAGATAGACAGACGCGGCTGGGGGACTTCATTTTATAATATGTTATACCTTTTGTATGAGTGCCCTCAAGTCCTCACGGATCCTATCGCCAGATTAGAATTCCAATCTGGAAATAAGTATCTTTTATTTACTGAATGTCTTGTCTGTGTAATCCTGTTAAGTCCATAGTTTAAGTTTTTACTTCATCAAAAATATGTGCGACTAGCTGACCCGGCGAACTTCGTATCGCCTAACAAACTATTTTTCTGAAATAAAAGTAGCCTAAGTTACTCCTTGTTACATCAGCTATCTACCAGTGAAAATCCCGTCAAAATCGGTCCAGCCATTTCAGAGAATAGCCGGAACAAACAAACAGACAGACAGACAGACAGACAAAAATTGTAAAAAATGTTGTTTTGGTTAATACCAATTATTATTATTATATACCGTGTATACATCCAAATGCACTAGGTAAAAAGCGGTTATTTTAATATTACAATACAAACAGACACTCCAATTTTATTTATTTGTATAGATGTAGCGATATGTATAAATGTCTGGGATTTTCTTGAAGGCTGATAATGGTTCTGAGGAGTGAATTGGTATTTTTAATTAGTACTCGTACCTACTTACTTTTACTAAGCACATAAAATTATACACAAGACCGACCAGTTGGGTTTGTAGTAGAGATATTTTATTGGAGTTTATTACTCCTTAAGAATCGATTTTCATATATAAGCCCGGTGTATGAAAATTTTTGGGGAGTTAAATCAAACTTTCTCCGTTACGTTACGTTACGTTATGCGTTATATTCGTGCGCAACATTACCTCATTTACTAATCTATTTTTAATCGTTCGTAAGGAGACTCAAGTCGTGCGTCGTAGCTAACACGCTCAATTTTTGTAATTTATGATACATGTTTGAGGAATGAATTTCAGAAGACCGAAACCTCCCTAAACATTTTGATCGAACGAAGCTTAAGCTAGCGTAAGTAATTTGTCCTCAAGGTAAGGGATCAAGAATATATTCTATAAAACGCAGTCATGTAAAAACTATTGATAAAGCAACGGTAAAGCTTGCTTACCATTAAACATACTTACGGCGACTTATTCCACATCACAGACCTATATCTCTAGTATATTATGTCTGTGTTCCACATCATTTATTTTTGATGAAATAGGTTTTATTTTCAAGGCGTTTTATAGATATTTATGAAATAATTTCACAGACTTCATGTTAAGCATGAAGTATCTAGTTTCAGTAACGGGTACCATGGATATCATGCTGGAATGCAGTTCGAAGTGTCCTGGGATCGATTCCCAGGGAGGCAGAATTTTTTATGACAATGTATGTTTTTAATCTGGGTATTTGTGACTCTGTGTGTTGTCTATGTTTTCCTTAAGGAATCTTAAGGCTATGAATGCATATCGTTACAAATATCAGTATTTTGTTAAAACCTAATATCATAAACCTCTCCTGGAAAAAGCGACACTCGATAAATAAATAAAAAGTCGTCAGTTAAAGTACCTAAGTTTCTCTAGAAGTATATAATTTTTTTATCATCACACACAAACGAGGATTATTTAACTACAAAAAGTTAAAAATATCTGCTTCAACCAGGAATCGAAACCAGGAATCTTTGTTCGATATTGAAGAATCAACTGCTGTAAAGTTGAATATTTTTTGTAATAAAAAGCGAGCAATCAAGCGAACAAATCGACAAAATAGGGAACCGACTGGAATCGGCGCGGCGATAAGGATGGAGAAAACTTTTAATTAAGTAGTAAGCGCCGTTCGAGGTTATTTGTGAAGCGACGCCGACGTGGACTGTGCCATTGATCGCATTTTAGAGATCCGTAGTTCCGTACGGGACAGGGTTTTACTATTAATTTATAAGTTACATAAACAATAATAAACGCTACCACACTCATGAATTTAACATAAAGTTGCGGATGGTAGACCACATAGACGATAAAAATAAGACATCACATACACTCATGACCCGACAACAAGCATTGATTTTCACTCTGCCAGGTCCAGGAATCAAACCCGGGATAACAAGCAATAGCAATTCTGCATTGTAGCACCGTGATGGCTCGTAGCCTTATCCCCTTTCAGTCTGATAGAAGAGACGAGGACTGTTGATTTACGATGAGTTCAAACAAGGGGCCATCCTTAAATTACGTCACACTAATTTCATGACTTTTTGACCCCTCCCCCCGTCCTTGCCACAGCTGGTCACATTTGTGAGACCTCCCCCCCCCCCCAGTGTGATAGAAATAATCAAATTAAAACAGCAGTTCCGAAATAAGTACCAATATTCGATTTTGAAATGTGACGTCACGAAATTTAGGACTCCTCCCACCCCTTGTCACATAATGTCACACTACATCGACAAAACGTGTGACGTAATTAATGGATGGCCCCCAACTAATATACCACAAAACTGAGGACACACTACAACCGTTTCACAAATGAACAAGATAATATTCGTTTAATCTCACCCGTCGAGATCGCTCCGTATTATTGCTAACATACGACGTCGAAGTATGCACTCGAAAATTTAAATTCCTGCACTCGAGACTCTTATGCAAATACGGCTGCTACTGTAGGATTTGTGATGCAATAATAGAACATTTTTCTCGCAAGTAACAAGTATCCCTGTTAGCATTTTTATTCTTCATATTTTCCAGCTTATTTTATTTACGAAACATAAAATGAAAACTTTTGGAATATGAAAAGGGAATTTAGTCTAACGTTAAAAGCATAAACGAGTCTTTTAACAGAAAAATTTAAGTTAATCTAAGATTTTAAATGAAGTTAATATTTAACTTTATTTGAGTTATTTTTATATTATGATTGAATAAATCACGTCATTCAAAGAGCACGTATCATGTTGTTTTGTGAACATTGGGCCTAAAACTCTAGAAACACGGCCCAGATTACTGAGAAGAACTCCGAATAAAGCTCATTACAATTGACAATTAACACGTTAAGTGAACAACGAAAAGACCAAGAATATTTCTATCAGAGAAAGATCCTGAGACCGATTTGAACTTGACCGCTCAACCTCAAAATCTTTACCTCACTAAGCATTACACCGCCGAATCCACGGCTCACCAAAACTCAAGTATAAGAAAAGCATTACAATTCCGCAGTACCTCCGTCATAACAATGAAAAATGGATCAAGCATCTATCATAAACTCTTTCCGCGAGCGAGCGATGTTCAGAACGCAAAAACTTACCAGAACCGTGAATAATGTCACGCGAAATTAAACCCGCGGCTATAAAGAACAGATGACGGCGGCCAACTTACGCTGGATGACTACGCTACGAATGCAAATTGTAATGTTTAGTTTTTGTTTCTTAATGAAAATCAACCGCTTTTTATGATAATGGACACTTAAAGCTGAATAAACTTAATTGTCCTAAATCGTCAGCTTGAATAAGTAAATATTATGATACATGTTGATTTAAATGTAAAAAAATATTATTTTTGTATAATTAGCTAGCAAATCATGTCTGAGCAAGATGTGTGTCCTATAGAATACTTTGGCAAAATACCTTCAAATGTAAAACTTCAGTTATGAAAATGTCTACAATCTTAATATGATACTAGGTACTTAATCATCTTGTGGCGACAATGCACACGCGTCACACGGTGACGTCACGCCAACCTGAATCACGCTATCGAAGTTTTCAAAGATCGCCAGTATACATACGTATATACAAACGCTCCGACAAGATCAGTCGAGGCTCGGCCGCCCCCCAAGCAAGACACCTCGCCTGGCAACACCCTTTGCCAAAATTTTAATCCTGAATTAACTAAACCAATTTCATTATGAAGCTATTTTTTCTTCTTTCTTCTTATGTTTTTGAAATCAAATTGAGTTTTTTTTAAGCTAATCTGAAATGTGATAGAGATTATGTTATGTCTTCGTCGGCATTTCCAATCTGAAATCAGCAAATTTAGAGTACCAAAAATGTTTCCCTCAACCAAAACTAGCCGGCAGTTAGCAAAGCAAATAAATCGCACAGCGCTAATCATCAAAGCTAGTTGCGAGTCAGAGGTAGCCAATAAAAAACAAACAAGATCCTTTGAGTTCGCTGATTTTAACATTTTCAACTTTTCCGACGCAACGCGCGATTACGACGTAATATCAACGTTGGTTTTTTGGTCGGCACCTTCCAATCTGTTTATTAGGACTCGGGTTGCTGTGAAATGTAAATTTGTAAAGGAATTTTCTTAGTTGGTGATGTTGCGATGATACGATGTTCTGGCTGTGACGGTTTGGCTTAAACTTATGCTGTACTTAAAGAGATCGTCAATGTGGTGTGTTTGGGTTTGGCGTGTATGTGTAACTTTCTGGTACGTGACACACAGGTGGTAATACATTGGCAGGAATATAAAAAAAACCCAATGCCACTAGACCACAGTTGCCAACTCGACAGTTTTAACTGTAGATTTACAGTTTTTTCCATATCTTCACAATTTTTAGTTTAGACCTCCAAATCTAGTTTTTCCTTTATAATACTAAGGGCTTGTTTCACAATCTTCAAGTAAGTCCAAAGTAAGCTATTCGTTGGTTAAGTTGACATTTCATGTATGTAAAATGACACTTTAACGTCACTTTAACCGGCGAATAGCTTATTCAGGACTCTACTTGAAGATGGTGAAACAAGCCCTAAGCCTATTTATTTTATTCGCTGCGTAACCCAAACTTAGGAATAAAGGTCTACCACCAACATAAAAGGCATTTTAAATACAAAGTCAGAAATTAGAAGTTATTATGAGTCCAATGCTAACGATGACCATTTAAAGAGATTTGATAAAAATATGTACGATATTAAAAATAAAGATGAAACTGAAATTCAAGAGGATGTGCAAATTGAAACGAGTCAGTTTTAGTAGAAATTGTGTAAATTTGTTAGGATTTAAAGTTGATTTACGAATACAAGTATAATTTACTTACTACTATGTTGTTTTATTGATTACAGCTATTAAATAATACAAAATAAGAAAAGCTGTAGATTTACAGTTTTTTGAGTAGAGTTTTTTACAGCTTTTTGAATGCTTCTTTACAGTTTTAATCTAGATTAGGGTTGGCAACATTATTGGGTACATTAATTTTCTGACGAACGAAATATGTAGGAATGAGTTCTTACACGTACTTTGATCGTATGCCTACCTGCTAGCTTCACCTTAGCCTATAACACAGATATCAAGGTATGTTGGTAGGTACAGTGAGACCAACTTATCTGTGAAATGGCGAAAATTGGAACTAATGCCGCCCCATTCATAAGTTCTTTCTGTTCATTCATTGACATTTACTACGTCTCGAATACCGTCCAGTGATTGGTCCAATGCGTCCGACAGCACCCTCCGTCAATTCACAGTTAAGTTGGAGGCACTGTATTACTCACTTAAATCCTGATGACATTTGTCATCAGTACATTGGTACAGACATTTGTCATGAGTACATCAGTTGTACTCGTGTATACACGTGTACGTGATTAAAAATCAATCATTAAACCTCCCAGACACTTTCCGTGGGCGGTATCTGTTTGCTGACACTTTATAGCACCCATTAAAACTTTCTCCTACTTTATTAATATAGTTTGAAACTTTATTTTTATGTTATTTAGAAAACTATTTCAAAACGTTTTGCGAGTAATAAAATTGACTCAGGTTGAAGTTTAGTTATAAGAAATTTTACAAATTAAAAATAAGGACTACAGTATTACAGTGAAAAAGTTTTCAAATAGACTAACAAATAGCAGGTAAATAAGGTAATGAATAGAATTTTTGTCAATATCACCAATCATAATAATAGCTGTTTTGTTTTTTAATTAGCTATTGTTTAATTTATGGGAGATGGCCGTCAACCTGCAGGTCTTTAGGGACTTAGTTTTGAGGGACCAATCAAACACTTCCTTTCTTTTTTTCTTCTCTCTTTCTTAGCCGGCATCGCATCAGTGATACCTTTGGTGTTGGTAATGTCCATGGGCGACGATAGTCACTTACCATCATGGATCATCAGCTCGTTTGCCGGCTATTTCCATAAAATAAGGGTATGATTCACAACAAACTGGGGTACAGCATACACTTGATACAGTCATACAACGTTGATAAACTCACCTTATCTCTCAGCATATCCCGCACCCTAGTAGCCTGATGTCGACTCCTGTGTAACTCTAGCTGGAGCTCTAGACACCGCTCCTGCCAGTTCACGGACGCGAAATCCGCAGCCGCTAGCTCGTACTCTAGCGGGTCTAGGCGCGAAGAGTGTGCGATGGGCCTGTAAACAATGTTGATGTTAGACATCTATTTTATGCTTTATTTCTTAAACTTAACACTGTTCTACGACGACGTTCAAATTTTTTTCGGAATAAGTCGGGCAAAGTGGTCGTGGCAAAGTTATGATACCCTTTAAATAAATAATAAGTATCTATTAATCTAATTACATTAGATACATAATTGTCTTAGTAAAACTGCTATTATAAGTACTATTATATCTTCTGTGCTAAAACCTAAAGTTACTTAGGTAATTCGAAGACTCACTTGTCCTATTGTATCAAGATTACATAAAAAACAGTATTATATGTATTGTATAATAAGTGTTGGCACTCAATGTCTGTAACAAAAAAAAATTTGTAGTAGGTATATGAAATCTTATATGACTGTCTGTGTCCAAAATAAAATAAATAAAAATAAATAAATAGTAATCCTACGTCATATCGTGTCGAATGACCTCACTGTCAAAGTCGAGCCCGAGTTCGATTCCCGACCGGGGCTGACATTTATGAAAACATTTGTTCTGGGTTAGTAGGCGTTGCTGATCTTATTTGTATTGTCTTTACCAGTAACGACACATGGCACCCTAGTTTTAGATAATCTAAATTTTACTAACAAAAAATAACGGACTTCAAAGTTACTCTAAAACTACTTGTCAGATCTCGTTCAAATTTATGTGGGATTACGTGACAAGCACCTGCTTTCGATTAAAAAAAGAATCATCGAAATCGGTTGGCATGATATTGAGTTATTCGTCCATTTGTCGCGCTTACTTAATACAAATTTAAGACTTATATGGTTTTTTTATGGATGCCATTGTCAGGTCTCAATAAAAATTATATGGGACCACATGACAGCCACCAGCTTTCGATTAAAAAAAATCATCAAAATCGGTTCGCCCAGTCCAAAGTTCTGAGGTAACGAACATAAAAAAAAATACAGTCGAATTGAGAACCTCCTCCTTTTTTTGAAATCGGTTAAAAACTAATACGTATGATACGGGCGCAAACTAGATGTTCCACATCAAAAGAATGACAATATGTTCAATGCCCACTTAACCTCACGTAAACTCCGTCAAAATAATTACCTACAAAGTCTAGACTTTTACTTGATCAAAATGAATAAGCACAATCATGAGGTGTTGGAATATCTAGTGGCTGATAAGTGTATAAAATCACCAAGATAAAAATGCTGGCACGTATTAATGAGTCCCTGAAAGCAAGGGTATTTTAATTGAATAATATCACGAACATTGCACTTGAGGCAAGCCACAGCGCACCAATATACAAATTAAACTTCAACGTAGATCAAAAGTATTGAAAGCTTTCATATACATATTTGAAGAAATATATTTAATAAAAGATAATGAGCTGTCAAATACAATCTTATGCTATATTTAGAATCCTTTCATCCATAATGTACATATTTTCTGGAAATAGAAAATAAAAGCAAGACTATGAAAAATAACGAAACGAAAGAAAACGCGTAATAAAGAACAAACAACGAAAAAAAATCCTCGAATGTACAAACAAGGATTACATTTCACAAAGCCAAGCGATGGCGAATCTTAAAAAAAATAATCGAATGTATTGAAGTAGGAAATCTAAAGTGAAGTCAAAGTGAAAATAAATGAAAATATTATCGCTAAACTCAAAGGGCCCCCCCTCCCCACTACTACACTAGAATTCTCTGTATCGTGGTTGCCATGGAAAACACACAAAGACGACAGCACACACACTCGGACCGAGAACAGAAAATAGAAATTTAAACTCATGATTCAAATTTCCGCCTCACTGGGAATAGAACCCAGGACTCTTGGCACAGCATGATAACTTCGTTTTTAATAACACTACGCGGCTACGGAGTACTACGTATAGCATACGCAGCTATACATTTCACATAATAATTGGCCGTTACCAAGGCTTTAACGAACGATCCAATTCCATTATCACAAAATAACTTATTTCCAGATGGCAGCGACCTATTCATCCACTCATCACGTAATTTCTCAATCAGTTGAGCGTAGCGTTATCCGGAAATCTGATTTCCATCATTAATTCTCAATTACCGGACGGAATGACGCCCATTATCGAGTAGTGGGTAGATTATTGCGTTAATTGGTTTCAATAAGCTCCTTGGATTCCATTACTTTGGAACTTATGCAAGAATGCCTAGAGCATGCACGTGTGAAGAAATTAAGTACGAATCCGCTCCTCACTATTTTCCAATCCGTTTGAATCGAATGTTATACAAGTTAGGTATGTATTGACGACACTGTAGCCTAGTTGATAGCGACCCTGCCTGCGAAGCGAGGGTTCCCGGGTTTGATTCCCGACCGGGGCAGATATTTACGTGACAGATTAATATTTGCACTCGGGTCATGGGTTTTGCTGTGATGTGTTATATTATGTGTTGTCCATGCCACCAGCGACACAGGTGAAAATCTACTGTGGGGGTGTAATAGTGTGTAAGCGTTGTAATTTATTATTATGTACCATGTAACAAAGGAGGTATGTATTATATGTAACGCTACACACTTAGATATAGCCCCACACTAGGATTCCCAGAGTCGTGCGTGCCCTGGACAACACACAAAGACGTCGTCGGTCCGGCATAGTAACCACGCCACGCGGGTCTTTTGTTTCACATTGAAATTTTATCATCTTAATCTAGTCAGTGGCTCATGCGTGATGTTTGCATTTGCACAAATACGTAGATGGAAAAATAATAGTCAAAAAAAAAAAACTAAAAAACACGCTTTTATAGAAAATCCAAGTAAAAAATAGAAAATTTTGAATTAAGAATCGTGTAATTGTAATAAAAGCGTGCAGTGCATGGTGTCTATGAATAGAAGGGATAATATGTTAATAAAAAGCACCCCACGCTTTTTTAGTTTTTTTAACAATTTTTTTTTTTTTTCATTTTTTAGTTTGCTTTTTATTTTTTTTCTTTTTTCTTTCTTTTTTTCTTTAAATATTGAATTGTTATCGGTCCTAGATAAGTCTACGAAGCTTGAAAGAAATCTGATCGTTTGAAGTGGGTCAAAATCAAGTCCAAATAGTCGGTTACAAGTTACAAGCAACCATACAGCTGAAGCTAATATAAAGCGTGTAAAAAAGCTGAAAATTATATAATTTGGCCTTTTTGATGACCAAGTCTATCTACATTAAAAGTTCCGAAAAATGTCCAGTGTTCAGTTTTGACCCCATTACAACGTTACAATATTGACCAGTATAATTAAACAGTATAATTAGAATTTTAATAGATAAATAACAAAATAATAGATGAAATAGATTTTTCATATACTTAGTACAATCGTACTTAGTACAATCTTCGTGAAATCAAAACAGTTTGATATTCATGTCTGTAACGCACAAACTTGACATAACACACAGTTAACCTTAACACACTATCTGCTTCAAAGCACCTTAAGTACATAGACCGCAGTATACTTGAGATCAAAACGTATAGTGTAGAGACTCAATCCATGCCATTAATTAATTAATTCGAGAATATTCCCAGAAAGCTGTTCGCACCGCCCACATACCATTACAACTAATGGTCCAATTACATAAATGCATATTCAAAATCGCTTTTATGGAGTTGCAATCCTATACACAATGAGAGGTTGAAACATAACAAATGCCTATCATAATACTAAAGCTTTATACATACTACGAGTAGAGACCAGCTTTGCGACCAATTCGACAGCGTGTTAAAAATTACTTGAATTGAGAACCTCCTCTTTTAATCGATTTCTAAAAAGCGGTCAAGTGCGAGTCGGACTCGCCCATGAAGGGTTCCGTAGCAGCAAATAACATAATATAAAAGTTCTTGTAGTTCGTTGTAACTTTGATCAATGTTTTTTGCGGTTTACGATTTATGACGTATTAAAAAAAAACTACTTACTAGATCTCATTCAAACCAATTTTCGTTGGAAGTTTCCTTGGTAATGTACATCATATATTTTTTTTAGTTTTATCATTCCCTTATTTTAGAAGTTACAGGGGGGGGGACACACATTTTACCACTTTGGAAGTGTCTCTCGCGCAAACTATTCAGTTTAGAAAAAAATGATATTAGAAACCTCAATATCATTTTTGAAGACCTATCCATAGATACCCCACACGTATGGGTTTGATGAAAAAAACATTTTTGAGTTTCAGTTCTAAGTATGGGGAACCCCCAAAATTTATTGTTTTTTTTCTATTTTTGTGTGAAAATCTTAATGCGGTTCACAGAATACATCTACTTACCAAGTTTCAACAGTATAGCTCTTATAGTTTCGGAAAAAAATGGCTGTGACATACGGACGGACAGACAGACAGACAGACAGACAGACAGACAGACAGACAGACAGACATGACGAATCTATAAGGGTTCCGTTTTTTGCCATTCGGCTACGGAACCCTAAAAAGGAGGAGGTATTCAATTCGACTGCATTTTTTATGTTTGTTACCTCAGAACTTTCGACTGGGTGAACCGATTTTGGTGATTCTTTTTTTAATCGAAAGCTGGTGCTTGTCATGTGGTCCCACTTAAATTTGAGCTAGATCTGACGAGTAGTTTTTGAGTTATTTTGAAGTCAGTTATTTTTTTCTTGGTATACTTAATTCTGATTATCTTGAAAACGGGTAAAAAATATGGTGATTATTAAATTACCAAGACACCTGATAAATAAACATTAAATAGGAATGCGGCTACTATAAGTTTACATTTGTATAGAATAGCTTTACCGAAGCGAGAGAAAATAGTTACTCTACTAATGACATAGTAAAACTAGTAAGTAAATAATTAACTCATGATGATTATTATAGTTTTAAATATCAAACATATTCATTTACAAAGCGACGGTATGACATAAAGGTTTTGCTCGATGATAAGAATCGACATGAATCCTGAGGAACCATGAATATTGAGGAAAAGCGTACGAAAGATAAAATAACAAGGCAGCCGATACTGATGACGCGTCCTGTCGACCGATACATAATGTTACAGGAGAATTACATTTTCCATTAGTGGAATACGTTTCCTCAGTAAAGCGTGTTTCGTACCAACGACTATTAACTTGAAAAATAAAAAAAAGCGGCCAAGTGCGAGTCGGACTCGCCCATGAAGGGTTCCGTAGCAGCAAGTAACATAATATAAAAGTTCTTGTAGTTCGTTGTAACTTTGATCAATGTTTTTTGCGGTTTACGATTTATGACGTATTAAAGAAAAACTACTTACTAGATCTCATTCAAACCAATTTTCGTTGGAAGTTTGCTTGGTAATGTACACCATATATTTTTTTTAGTTTTATCATTTCCTTATTTTAGAAGTTACAGGGGGGGACACACATTTTACCACTTTGGAAGTGTCTCTCGCGCAAACTATTCAGTTTAGAAAAAAATGCTATTAGAAACCTCAATATCATTTTTGAAGACCTATCCATAGATACCCCACACGTATGGGTTTCATGAAAAAAACATTTTTGAGTTTCAGTTCTAAGTATGGGGAACCCCCAAAATTTATTGTTTTTTTTTTCTATTTTTGTGTGAAAATCTTAATGCGGTTCACAGAATACATCTACTTACCAAGTTTCAATGGTATAGCTCTTATTGTTTCGGAAAAAAGTGGCTGTGACATACGGACGGACAGACAGACAGACAGACAGACAGACAGACAGACAGACAGACATGACGAATCCATAAGGGTTCCGTTTTTTGCCATTCGGCTACGGAACCCTAAAAGAATCTTCGACGACGACATAGCTCAATAATAATTATTGATAGTGAGCAGGGCGAAGGGATTCGATTCCAGACAGATATTTATGTCATAGATATTTTTGAAGTTATACTTCTTAAGGGGCGTTTGGAAAAATAATGAAAGTAAAATTTTTACGAGGCGACAGCTAAAAAGCGACATAATGAAGGTACGTGATACTAGGCGCGTAGCATTCGCTGGAGTTGTTTTGGATTGCTAGCGCGCGCTAGGTCGTGGGTGCGAGTGAAAGGTACGTGGTTGGATTGCTAGCACGCGCCGGGTTGTGGGTGCGAGCGAGAGGTACTTATAAGTAAGAAGTATAAACTTCTTACGTGCATACATAAGTACACACATACTTTTTTATTCTCAGGACGTGATTTCTGATGTCCTAATTGTAATATGCTCAATAGCCCTTATTTATCGGGGAGATGAGAAATCCTAGTGACGGGGTATGGCTATGTGAGTATTTAATTAACGCTTGACTATAACCTGACGTTAAGACTACATTAAGTCTAAGGCGAAAAATCGTACTAACTTAGTAAAAGTATTCATTTCTATCTTTCTTATAATGAAACTTTTCCATTGACGAAAGCGTGCGTACGTGCGGTGTGGGTACGTGGACTGTAGGCCTATTTGAAATTCTGCTCATATATTTTATACACAACTCGCTTATCGCATGAAATGGAACATCGTCCCAAAATAAGTCTACCCGCAAATAACATATAATAATAAATATATATTCCTTGTAATTTTTTCCCAGCAACAGCAGTTCGTAATGACATTACTGTAATGCATTTCTAGTGGTTTTCGATTTCCACGCCATCTGGTGAGTGAAACAGTTATACAAAGTAATTGAGAATCATGTACTAGCTTACTATACATATATACATACTATACATATATACAATATCTCTTAATTATTATTAACTATTTGCCGATAATGTTTTATTTCAGTAAATTGAATTAATGTTAATTTATGTTTATTGTTTTTTGTTGATTGCATTTATTAATTTCAGTATATTAACTAGGGATTGCAATCCGGTGCCATTTTCAATCCGGCCGGATTTTACCGGATTTTCACCAATCCGGTCGGATCCGGCCGGATTGATCACGTGATCAATATTTTTCTTTCTCGTTCTAATGTAGACTGTGTTTGAGAGAAAAAAAAAAATTTTTTTTATTATAAAGGAACGCAAATGCGTTAAGACAAAGTAAATGCAACCAAACCGTAATAAATACTCACACAGGTCAAGTTAGGTAGACCTTAATGATGATTCTATACTTAATATTAATAAGAGGATGGACAAGACGAAAATGATGTCGAATGTCCATGTCACATCTGTACCGGTTGTTGTTGACGGCGCTGCTCTCGAAGTTATAGACGAGTACATTTACCTGGGACAAGTGATCCAAATGGGTAAGTCCAACTTTGAGAAGGCATTCGTAGAATCCAACCAGGATGGGCTGCGTTCGGAAAACTGCTTCATATTTCATCGTCCTAAACACTACCTCAGTGCCTGAAGTCGAAGGTGTTCGAGCAGTGTGTGTTGCCAGTGATGACATACGGATCCGAGACGTGGTGCTTTACTATTGGCCTAATGCATAAGCTTAGAGTCGCCCAGCGGGCTATGGAATAAATTATGCTTAGTATTTTTCTACGCGATCGAATCAGAAATTATGAAATTCCTAGACGAACGAGGGTGACCGACATAGCTCAGAGAATTAGGCAGCTGAAGTGGCAATGGGATGGCCACATAGTTCAAAGGACCGATAACCGTTGGGGAAGAAAGGTCCTCGAATGGAGACCACGCCTCGGTAAAAGGAGTACAGGACGCCCCCCCGACCTGAAGCACCGGCGACCTGAAGAAGACAGCGAGTATTCGCTGGATTCAGAAAGCTCACGATCAGTCTAAGTAGCGAATATTAGGAGAGGCCTATGTGGACCTCTAAAGGCTGATGGATGGAATAAGAGGAAATTTTTGATACTTTTAATATTTATTTTTTGTAATGGATAAACTCAAAAAATATTGGACCCATTTAAAAAAAATTTACACCAATAAAAAACTACATTATTCCTTAGTTACATATTAAAGGCTATATTTTATTGTGAATAATAATATTTTTCATTTTCATCACAAGTAAAAATGTTTGACGCCCAGCGAAGTGGATACGGTTCAGCTAGTTTATTATATTGTACCTGTGTCTGGATGTAAACAGTCCGAGAACTGTAATTTTAGTAAGAAGTTGAACAGATTGTCAATATAACTTGTCTTCTAAATAATATATCAATTTTTATATTTTTGCCTCTTAACCTTCTTTAAGAAGGGAGTCAATAACATGTGAACATGTATACAACTACACATCTTTATACGTTTAGAAGGGTTTTTCTTTTGTCATGTTATCGCAAATCCATTAAAATACACCTATAGCTTACACCTACATCCATTTAGGGCAAATATTACAAATTATAAACAAGAAGTAATATTAATTTACGAAAATATAATTTCACACTTTAGGTATAACTTTCAATTTATCCATTCAGTAATTTATTTTGTACATTACATCCCTATTAAACGTTAGAAATACCCGATTGCAATAATAGATTATTTACAACATCTATACTAGGCATTCAAAGCATCTACACTAGCAGCAGGGTGATTATTTTGCCAAAAATTAGCGTGACCGGATCCGGTAAATTTCACCGGATCCGGTATGCGTAAAAAACGCCGGATCCGGCCGGATTACCGGATCCGGTTTTCCGGATTGCAATCCCTAATATTAACTACATGTTGATTTAAATCTTATTATAAGGATTTCATGTAATTATACTAAATTATAAAGTTTTCAGCAGTTCCTCAGTAATTACTTACTAGTTAAACTATGTTCTAATCATTATAGCGTTGTGTCTATAGTAACACGTACACCAGCAGATTAAAAACAAATTAAGTATCGTGGGTGCCATGGACAACACACAGAGAGACAAGAACACTCACACACAGACCGATAATAGAAATTCATACTCATCATTCAAACCGCCTCGTTGGGAATCGAACCCAGGACCCTTGGCGCGGTGATTCGGCATGAAAACCATCGCGCCAAACACGTCTTCATAACAATACTTCTTTTTTAGCCGGTGATGCATTAGTGATGCTTTTGGCGTTATCAGTATCCATGGACGATGTTGACCATCAGTTGATTCGTTTACGCGTTTGTCGCAACACTCGCAATGCATATTATAAACTGACCTTTTTTCTGACCACTGAAGGCGGGAGGTGCACTAAAAAAAAAGTCGCCTTTGTGTCAAAGCGGGAATAGTAGCTAAAATCGGGCGTCTATTTGTCCACAAGCAAGTAAATATATACCAAAGCGGGACAAAGCGGGACTTTTTAGGGTTCTGTAGCCGAATGGCAAAAAACGGAGCCCTTATGGATTCGTCATGTCTGTCTGTCTGTCTGTCTGTCTGTCTGTCTGTCTGTCCGTCCGTATGTCACAGCCACTTTTTTCCGAAACTATAAGAGCTATACTGTTGAAACTTGGTAAGTAGATGTATTTTGAGAACCGCATTAAGATTTTCACACAAAAATAGAAAAAAACAATAAATTTTGGGGGTTCCCCATACTTAGAACTGAAACTCAAAAATATTTTTTTCATCAAACCCATACGTGTGGGGTATCTATGGATAGGTCTTCAAAAATGATATTGAGGTTTCTAATATCATTTTTTTCTAAACTGAATAGTTTGTGCGAGAGACACTTCCAAAGTGGTAAAATGTGTGTCCCCCCCCCCTGTAACTTCTAAAATAAGAGAATGATAAAATTAAAAAAAATAT
Organism: Thymelicus acteon; assembly: GCA_951805285.1. Lineage (NCBI taxonomy): Eukaryota > Metazoa > Arthropoda > Insecta > Lepidoptera > Hesperiidae > Thymelicus > Thymelicus acteon. The sequence continues at coordinate 15,148,985 of OX638228.1, forward strand.
ATGATGTACATTACCATGCAAACTTCCAACGAAAATTAGTTTGAATGAGATCTAGTAAGTAGTTTTTTTTTAATACGTCATAAATCGTAAACCGCAAAAAACATTGATCAAAGTTACAAGGAACTACAAGAACTTTTATATTATGTTACTTGCTGCTACGGAACCCTTCATGGGCGAGTCCGACTCGCACTTGGCCGCTTTTTTTGACCTCGCGGGGGACAGCGGGACAGACAGCCTCAAAGCGGGACAATTTCCCGCCCAAAGCGGGACGTATGGTCACCTTAATTATACATCACTTATAGTTCCTCAGTTTCTAAATAAGCCTCTCTTTAATATTAACATAAAAGTTTAAAGTTTATTTTAGTACAGTTTCAATTGTACGAGTTTCAAAGATTTTGAATGAGTTCTCTGTAGTGCCGGTGTAGCATTAATAAAGAAAAGTAAATATTTCGCTTTCCTTTACGAATAAGCTGTAACAAACATCACATGTGTTGATATACATCTCATTTATTAGTATTACCCGTTTCAAACATTGGAAAGCAGATCAAATGTTTGTAGATTCGCTAATTAGTTCCGTGTAATTTCCTTAACACGCATAATTAATACGAGACAAGTATGCATATTATGCAATGTGCGATGATTTAATAGCAAGTCGTTATAATATTGCACGCGTATTATAATTTGAAAGCGATTACTGTCAGTCGAAAACCGACTGTAGCTTAATGTTTTTAGAGTTGGTTTTAAAATGTAGTTAGGTTATTATTATTGAGGTTCTTAGGAGAGGTGAAAAACAGGTAACACTTCATTGACTTAGTTGAAGTGTAGTAAGCAGTGATTAATTATTCTCAAGTTTACATGACGTTTTTGTGACGCTATGCGTTATTGCAAAAGCAGTGAACAAGATTTTAATCTATACATAATATTATGCATTCCAAGAATTCCTTTAAAAATACTCAATGTAACGTGTAATAAGTTGCGTGCCTGCCTTTCTTTTACAAATGATTTTCTTAATAATTGTCTTACTTGAATATAAAATACGATAAAAACTCGTTTTAAAGTATGTAGGCCCAATGCAGTGCTTTTGAGGATTATTTTTGAGCAATATTTTTAGTAATAAAATTCTACATACGCTTCCGTATCACGGGTGGAATATACATAGATACATCTCGAACAAAATGCGTGTCCCGCTGGGAGGTTCTATTTTCAAAATTAAGCCCCCGTTCTCGTTTCAAAATCGAACGAATCCATTGAAAATTGAATCCGATCGGCGCCAATTCATTGGGACATACATTGTGTTCGCGGTGTCGGTTCTATATGCTAGTAATAATACTTCAATGATAGATACACAATAATCTTCATTTTATCTATCACATACAAACTATCCTGGAATCGAAGTCGGACCTTTTCTGTTCAGTGGGCAGGTTCACTGCACTAGAGAATCAATGGATTGCGTCTTATACCGACCTTATGATTTCATAAACAGTACAATTGTCTCATACGAGGTAGAACAAATGAAATAAACTTCCAACTTGGCTCCGTTTCCAACTATCTTCATTGTTAACACATCAAACAATATTGATAGACCACGCCAATGACGTAGCATAATAAATAGGTGATTAAAAATATAAATTAATCAAAGCCTTACCTAGGGGGTGGAGGAGGAGGGTCCCTCGACCTACGGGGGGTAAGTCGAGGGCTGTTCGGCGTGCTGGCAGAATGACCCGCCCCGCTATGGTCAGTGAACCTAGCCAACGGGTCAAATATCTGCGACAACCTCCGCGATCTCTCCTCAGACATTTTCAACACAAACACTACACACACACAACACTAAACATAACACAATCACATCACGACTCAACACTGTCACAGTAAAATCACTAATGACTATTTCGAACGGTCCGAACGATTCGAACTACGGAAGTTATCGCGCACTGATGACAGATGGCGTTGCACGCGTCGGCGCGGGATTTGGCGCGCAAACACCGACGCCATCTTGCTTATGATCTTTTTCACAGTTTAACTTGCGTTTGCGCCGAGTGCCGAATCCTGAAAAAGAAAATGAGAGCTATTAGTCAACACTGCGAGGTGTGAGGTAGGAAATCGGTAAAGGTGAGTCAATTACCGCGCCGCTACTGACGTCTGTCAAAATGATCACTCACGTTGTTGAAATATATTTGTAGCTTTTAAGTTTACGACTGTTGACGTAGTTGGCATTTCCTTGGCGTCAATGTGTATCTCATTAGGACTTAGTTAAGATATCCAGATAAAAATAAATGATACAACAAATTGTATCAACAAAGAACATTACAATCTTTTAAACATTGCTTAACAACAAAGAGGTTTACAACGTCCCAAAAGTGATTAATTTATGAAATATTTGCCATATACTAAAGCTTGTGAAGGTTCAGACGTCGTATGACGAGGAAAATTGGTTGTTAAGTGATAAAATCGATACTGGCGAGCAGAGCGACGTAATGCTGTAAGTGGATAATAACGCAACAAGTACGTAAGCTGCTTAATGTTGTATTCTTCAGGTACGGCCATGTTAATCCTTTAATAGCTTGCCTAGTGACCCGCAGCGTGCTATGGGAGCAATATTTGAGGCATTTAGATAATAAATTTTATACAAGTTATTAATTCGGAGTAATATTTTAGGTTTTAATTAACTTACAATTCCTATATGCAAAATAGAAATCATTAGTTGATTTTCTCGTGCGCTTTTAATTACATAATTATGCATGTATGTGCAGGTATGTTCATTAAAATTAATAAAAAAGGCTTGACTCTTAAATAGGTACGTGAAATAACAACATTTAAATGTAATTTTGTATTGCGTATATAATTAAGTAGAAAATTTATACATATATGCATGAAAACAAGCAACCAGATAGGTAACTCATTAGGAAAACCCTAAAACATACCCCAAATAAGGGTTCTTACAAAGTTAAGGTTCACGTACATTAAACATTCACTAAGTTAGAACATTCTAAGATAAGTTAGATATTCTAGATAAGTAATAAACCGATTTATTTTTGGTATTTTTAACTTCAAAAAAGGAGGAGGTTCTCAATTCGACTGTATTTTTTTTTATGTTTGTTACCTCAGAACTTTCGACTGGGTGAAGCGATTTTAATGATTGTTTTTTTAAACGAAAGCTGGTGATTGTCATGTGGTCCCACTTAAATTTAATTGAGATCTGACAATGGCATCCATGAGAAATCCATATAAGTCTTAAATTTGCATTAAGTATTTGCGCGACAAATGGACGAAGAACTCAATATCACGCCAACCGATTTCGATGATTATTTTTTTAATTGAAAGCAGGTGCTTGACATGTGATTCCACATAAATTTGAACGAGATCTGACAAGTATTTTTTGAGTAATTTTGAAGTCGGTTGTTTTTTGTTAGTAAAATTTAGATTATTCGAAATATCCTAGGGGTTTTCAGGGCATCATTATTTTTTATACCTTAACCACTACTGAAACTTGACATTTTGCAAAAAGGATTTATAAATATACTGGGCTGTCTATATTCAGAAAATCTCTAAGGGCTTGTTTCACAATCTTCAAGTAAGTCCGAAGTAAGCTATTCGTTGGTTAAGTTGACATTTCGTGTATGTAAAATGACACTTTAACGTCACTTTAACCGGCGAATAGCTTATTCAGTAGCTCGAGCACGAATATTTGCGAGAAAGTATTCGTATGGTTAACGTAAGCAATTTGTCAAATTTGTATGGCATTTTAGTACCATTTACGTACGATAGGGGCGCTTTTGAAAAAATGCCATACGAATTGCTTACGTTAACCATACGAATACTTTCTCGCAAATATTCGTGCTCGAGCTACAGGACTCTACTTGAAGATGGTGAAACAAGCCCTAAGCGCGTTAAATATCATATTTACAGGAACGAAGCAGCTGGCACCTACTTGTCTAGAATACAGAAACGTGTTTTTATGAACTTGTAAAATCAACGTTATTTTCATTGTGGTATCATACGAGCTCCGAAACTATTTTCGGCACATTAACTGGTGTTGGCAAAGAATGACGCTTTCTGATGATAAATTATCGGTTATTTCTGTTCTACAGTTACCGGATGTTTTTTGCGGAATACTCGTAAAACAAATGGAACGATTCATTAAGTCGTGTGAATTAATTTTAAACGTCGCGTCTTGTTCAAAAACAAAATTATATTTTATTTTTTTATGGCAACCCATTAAACCGTTGACGTATTAATTTAGAATCCTGTCTTCTCCTCGTGGTTGCCAAGTACTGGAACAATCCAAGTAGTTAGTACTCAGTAGTCTTGGTAGAAGTTCTCAGTCTATCAAGGTGCTCCAATACATATTGATAAACGACTGGCCCCGAATTTAAAAATTAAATATTCTTTTACTATTTTTCTCATACAGCATTTTCTTCGTTCGAAGCAAAAAAAATCCTTAAAAATACAGACTTCCCCGAACCTCAATCTCAAACATAATCTCCCTCAAAATTATTGGTAAATTAAAAGGCCAATGACCAGAAAATTGTCTGTACCGGAACCCCCAAGTCCGGACATCGCAGTTACATGGTCTATGATTAATGTTATCAGGGTATTATCTCCGATTGGGGTCAACCCTGCTCGGTTTACCGGCCGTCGGCTGTTTTTTATTAAGTAATTTTAGGATAGCCCTGAGAGGACGACAATAATTAACTTAGAAAAACCACAGAAGAAATAAACGTACTTATAAAAAGTAAAAAACTTCAAAAACAATAAAACTTCAAAGACAAGATAATAAGTGATTAATGAATACAATATTTTGCAGATATATTTATTTTATAACTCGTATTTGGCAGAATACATTGTCATAAAAAATAGATTTAGATTCTTTCATGTCAAAAAAGTCGTCGTCTCTCTCTGCACAAACATTCAAATAGGTAAACATACAAGAACAGTTCCTTGTTGCAACCAGTTCCTTACAGATTATATTTTTAACGTCCCGTAATAAATATTTCTTTAAACATTTCCTTTCTTCCAGGATAAAGCCTTTCCGGCATGATAAAACAGAACCTAGTTTCAGCGACAAAATAGAAACGAAACCATAACAGAAATAATATCTAAGATTACCCAAAGTCGATACTAACATAGAAGCTAATAGTCTGTTGTCTAACCGACCTTATATTGCGACAGACTAGCAATAAACAGAGCACATGTAGACATATGCGCTTAGACATTACTCTATGTGAATCTTGTGAAGTTCTCAGTTCATGAGCAATTATGAGGCAAGTCAAACTCGAGTGCGCACTAATAGGATGTAAGTTGCCGTCTGCACTATACGGATATTGTTTAGCAACTCTCTTGTTTTAATAACAACAAATTGCAGTGCTTAAAGTTTGAGCTATGTTAAGTTTAATTCTGATATTATGTTAGCTTTAGCTATACCGCGTATTCTAGACTACTAGTTTATTCAAAGCTGTAAAGGTTAACAATAATTATGTTTAAAAATATATTTTAATGTAAAAAGCAAGCAGATAATCCACGTTATGAACGTGAGTAACAAGAATGGCATCACTGATGCGTTACCGACCATAATCTGAATTTTACCAAGAAAAAAATGACCGACTTCAAAATAACTCAAAAGTACTCGTCAGATCTAGCTCAAATTTAAGTGTGACCACATGACAAGCACCAGCTTTCGGTGAAAAAAAGAATCATCAAAATCGGTTCACCCAGTCGACAGTTCTGAGGTAGCAAACATGACAAAAAATACAGTCGAATTGAATACCTCCTCCTTTTTTGAAGTCGGTTAAAAAGGATTTGGAGGACCAGCATTAGGTATTCAAAGCGATTGCAATTGCATTTATGCGTTACAATAAACAAAGAATAAATTTTAAACAAATATAATATTATACATAGTAAACAATTTTGAAGCGCTCATAGCCCGGCGGCTTGCATCGATCCTATGTGATCGACAAAGTTAAGCAACAGCGGGCGCGGTCGGTAGTTGGATGGGTGACCGCTAGTGGCAAAAATTTCTTGAGCGTTTCCGTGCTTCGGAGGGCACGTAAAGCCGTCGGTCCCGGTTGTTATCATAAGATAACAGTCGCTAAGCCATGTCGGAGGCCCTCGGGTGCTTTGAAAACTTCCGACACTCGGGTTGGCCACTAACCCCTCCACCAATCCGCATTGGAGCAGCGTGGTGGAGTATGCTCTAGGCCTCCTCAAGAGGAGAGACCCGTGCCCCGTAGTGGGCCAATAATGTGGGTTGAAGCCAAACAATTTTCATTATTTCACATGAAAATTAGACGTTTAGCGGAAAGTGAAGTATAGTTAAAATATTTTTAACCGGCTTCAAAAAAAGGAAGAGGTACTCAATTCGACTGTATTTTGTTGTTTTTTATGTTTGTTACCTCAGAACGTTGGACTGGGTGAACCGATTTTGATAATTGTTTTTTTAAACGAAAGCTGGTGCTTGTCATGTGGTCCCACTTAAATTTTATTGAGATCTGACAATGGCATCTATGAGAAAACCATATAGGTCTTAAATTTGCATTAAGTATATGCGCGACAAATGGACGAATAACTCAATATTACGCCAACCGATTTCGATGATTTTTTGTTAGTAAAATTTAGATTATAAAGCAATGACTGCCGTACTTTATTGGCAATAGTGATGCGATAATAATATATAGGCTTGAAAAAACATTTTTCTGTAAACTTAATCAAAGAAACATTTGTTCTCTATATGAATTCTAATACAATATGTACATACATATATTAGAATGCTAAGCCGGTACAATCGCTTGTAGTATACGTCAATATCCAGGTCAAACACTCTCCACGCGAGCTAAGTGCAGTGTCTAATGAGACGCTTTGCCATTAGAGAGCTTGAAACCTTTGAATGTCTCCCAGCCCACACAGAACTACTTACACTTGAAACTATCTGTGGAAAGTTGAAAGGATGAGGTTTTATTTCCTACTAGAACACCGATCTGGTTATTATTATTTTTATGAATAATCTAAATTTTACGAACAAAAAATAAACGGCTTCAAAATTACTCAAAAACGACTTGCCAGATCTCAATAAAATTTAAGTGGGACCACATGACAAGCACCAGCTTTCGATTAAAAAAAGAATCATAAAAATCGGTTCACCCAGTTGAAAGTTCTGAGGAAACAAACATAAAAAAATACAGTCGAATTGAGAACCTTCTCCTTTTTTTGAAGTCGGTTACAAACAATTTTTAGGTTTACTAAGTTAAGCTTAGTCGCAACACTCAGCTATTTTGAATAGTGTTAAATAAACGCAGGTTTATAGTTACACCATATTTTGAAAGATTGATCGCGTTCGAGAAACTCCCATATTTCTTAATCCCGAAATAAAGGGCAGGTATACCGTATAATAGAAAAGGGCAAAAGGCAACGATAAATAAAAATAACCTCAGCGTTTCCATGACAAACATTCGAACTCCGAAGTTCCGACCGCATAAGTTTGTCAAAGCTGTACACCGACAGGATTTAACCTAAGCTGTGCGAGTGGCGAAAACTTGCTTCTACCATAGGTTATTTATTATCGTTGCCAAAAGAATGTTTGGCTCATAAATTACTAGTTTGACTTATTTATCTACAAAGTTCAGTTTGGTCGAATTAGGTAGCCTACACACGTATCGTATTCATACAGTAACAGTAACTATACCGTATCATAAAAGTATGAAATGGTTGGGTAATTAATAATGGGTAATTGCTGTTGTTTATACGCGGTATTGGTTGGTGACGTCTAAAAATACAGCTTCAGGAATTGTCACATCCAGCGCGACTCAGCAAAGTCTACCATGAATTGCGATTTCCGAGCAAGTGAATCTAATCTTCTTATCGTTGGTATCGATACCACTTAGCCTAGAATATCCAATCTTGGGTCTATTACTGGCAGCGAATGTTTATTGCGGCCGTTGAAAACGTAACTAATATCTGAATTTTTCCCGGTTCTCATAAAGTCACCCCTTAATAAAACAAAGACATATCCTCACCGTCGACAATACATATTAAGGAAGCAGCGGACTATACCACCCCCCTCCTTGACCGGCCATCAAATACGAAGGCTACCTAATATCCTCACGGACCCCCCGAACAAACTCTCGTCTGACTTAGAACGCCACCTGACACTTCCAAAGACGAATTAGACATCCCAGTTGGTGCTCATTCTAATGATGCAGATGACAACAAGTCCCCTTTCGACAACACTCAGTGTAGTCACCGAGCGGACGCTAGCGCCCCGTCTCACCAAGCGGGGTCGCTTCAGATGAAGGCTTAGAGCTCGCATGCGGCATGACCAAAGCCATTCTCAAGGCGGAGTTTAGTGGGTTAAAGTCCCACATAACCAGCACAGCCGGCTGTGCTGGTTGCATGATGCATTCTCCGCCTCCCTCCCGCGCATTTCCGGAAGATAGTCCATGTTTTGCTGGACCCAAAAAAAAATTCGACATGACCAAAATTGCTACTACTACTATCTATACATCTAAGTATACAAATAAATAAAATTGGAGTGTCTGTTTGTAATATGAAAATAACCGCTTTTTATTAAGTGCATTTGGATGTATACACGGTACATATACCAAAACTACATTTTTAGGGTTCCGTAGCCAAATGGCAAAAAACGGAACCCTTATAAATTCGTCATGTCTGTCTGTCTGTCTGTCTGTCTGTCTGTCTGTCCGTCCGTATGTCACAGTCACTTTTCTCCGTAACTATAAGAGCTATACTGTTGAAACTTGGTGAGTAGATGTATTCTGTGAACCGCATTAAGATTTTCACACAAAAATAGAAAAGAAACAATAAATTTTGGGGGTTCCCTATACTTAGAACTTAAACTCAAAAATGTTTTTTTCATCAAACCCATACGTGTGGGGTATCTATAGATAGGTCTTCAAAAATGATATTGAGGTTTCTAATACTATTTTTTTCTAATTTGAATAGTTTGCGCGAGAGACACTTCCAAAGTGGCAAAATGTGTCCCCCCCCCCCCTGTAACTTCTAAAATAAGAGAATGATAAAAGTAAAAAAAATATATGATGTGCATTACCATGCAAACTTCCAACGAAAATTGATTTGAACGAGATCTTGTAAGTAGTTTTTTTTTAATACGTCAAAAATCGTAAACCGCAAAAAACATCGATCAAAGTTACAACGAACTACAAGAACTTTTTTATTATGTTACTTGCTGCTACGGAACCCTTCATGGGCGAGTCCGACTCGCACTTGGCCGCTTTTTTACAATTTTTGTCTGTCTGTCTGTCTGTTTATTCCGGCTAATGTCTGAAATGGCTGAACTGATTTTGACGGGACTTTCACTGGCAAATAGCTGATGTAACAAGGAGTAACTAAGCTACTTTTATTTTAGAAAAAAAAATTGTTAGGCGATACGAAGTTCGCCGGGCCAGCTAATTTGAAATATAACTTTGCACGGTCGAGAGTCAAATCCAAGACCATTCTTCTGGATTGCTAAATAACCACCAACTAAGTAATTGGGTCGTCATTTGAAAAGGGTAAAGGTAAGTTATTTTCAAAGAAATGAAATTTATATTTATATCCCGGATATGAAAGATTTCGGTACAAACCCGGATAATGTTGGAACAGATTTGTTGGATCATTTTCTTCAGGGAATGTAATAAGATATTACCGTCAATTTTTGCGTGTAACAAAGCTAATACCCTTACAAATAGAATACAAAGTTCTTCCTGTTTAAGACTGCTTCGTGTTAAATCTTTTGTGGAAAAAATGTACTTTTTAGAAAGATTCCACCTGAGGGTATTTACCCGACCATGTTCAAAATGCTAATTGTGAGTCTACTAAATACGTAAAGCCTTACCAATCCTCTCTGGAAGACTTCCACATCATTTAATGTTGGACCACGGAAATGTGGAGGTAAAGGGCGAGATGTTCACCTCCGTATCATCTAATTGAGGACTGGGAACGAGTGAATTTAGATGTGCCATTATTGGCCCATAGAGCGAAAAGACTATGGAGAGGCTGACCATTAGCAACCTTTAAGCTGTATGCCCTGAAAGTGAAGAAGGACTCGGCGCCATTTCCTTATCCGGTGATTAGTACCTACCATAAGCTTTGTAATTGACCTGGTTCAGTCAAAAAAATTTATTCACTTAACATCCTATTCGCAAAAAGTCCCATTCGAGGATGGTCGCATTCTCAAATGGTCTCATTCGCAAATGATCCCAACTTAAAGCACCAAACGAAATTACGCGTAACTTAGACTTTAAATTTTTCTTCCCTATTTTGCAAAAACAATTGCTTAGTTTCGATATCCTAAATCCACAATAACAATTAACATTGCATGTCTATTGTAGACAGAAAAAGACCTATAACTGTTCGTGGTATTTCAACATAAACTCGAGAACAGCCCATGGCAGTTTGCGACGAAATTTTAAATGACATCCGGTAGACTCGACGTAGCAAAAACTCCCCATAACGAACGCTGGATTAGGGCTACCGAGTTATAATAGGGAGTTGGGGATTCGTTGAATGTCATTGTAAAAAGCGTCATTTATGCAAATCTGCATTAGACCAGCTGGTATGGCCAAGACCCCTTTCTTGAATCGAAAATTAATTCATAGCAAAATTGTAGGTACAACTCGTATAAGCTACCTGATTGGCTTCAACCCATTAATGGCCCACTGCTGGGCACGGGTCTCTCCTCTTGAGGAGGCCTAGAGCATACTCCACCACGCTGCTCCATTGCGGATTGGAATTACAGGAAGACATTATGTGCAGTAAGATTGGCCTGGCATGTGAGACCCGAATTTCATCAGAACAGTATTCCGAACCGAATCTTGAGATCGCGGAGAGGCCTTAGGAGTTTTTGTGCTGAAATTGTCGTGCGTTTGAAATCATAAATTTTTTTTTTTACACTCACACCTGGATTATACTATAGAGCATTTTAAAGTGCATGAAAATTTACAAATTAGACGTCACAAATGAAGAATCAGGCCAGAAATTTCAAATTTTTGTTCTAGAGGCAGTAGTAATAGCAAGTTCAATCTGAATTGGTTATTTTTATGTAAATTTAGATTATTACTAACAGCCCTTGTTATTTAATTATCTTTCCGAATCAAACGCTATCAAAGAACTCGATTAGACAATCTGGATCCTTAAATCGAGCCCTCATTTACTGACAGCGACACCAAAGATTGATTACCCTAATTCCGAACTGGTCTAACTATCTACGTCAGCCTATTTATACCATAGAACATTTTTTGTTAGAAATGTCTACATCTCGTTTAGTAAGAAGTGGGATTCATTTTAAGTCAGACGAAATAGATTCTATAATGATTTAAAAAGTACAATGATTTAAAAAGCATGGATAGGCTCGTCGTAGCGTTTCACACAAATGTTCCTTACTATAAAGATTTGCTCCATCTCTCTCTGTTTCATACGAACTGAGTGAGCTCAATGTCGCCATGTTGACCTAATGAGCAGTGGTCCAATTGGACCAACTAAAGAGCCACGTTTTAAGCCCCCATTGGCCCTTTCCTTAATATGTATTGTAAGACAATGTTGACGACCCTGACGACCCTTTGTAGTTGGTAGCCATCCTTCCTGCGAAGCAAGGGGTCCCAGGTTCCATTCCCGGTCGGGGCAGATATTTATGTGACAGATAAAAATTTGTACTCGGGTCATGGGTGTTATTGTGATGTGTTATATGTGTCGTCCATGCCAACCGCGACACGTAACTACTGCGAGGGTATCAGTGTGTATTTATTTACTTAAGTTTATTTAATGGTTCTAAAATTATTACTAATTACTTCAAATACAGCTCACAACTAAAACGACCGTAATCTATACGGTAATGTGTGTCAGTTTGTTTTTTTTTTCATAAATAAGGTACTATTATACTAGTAATTTCTCGATCTTTACTCAATTCTATGTATTTTTCTTGTTTAGTATTTCCAATTTCAACTTACCATCGCGGCAGTAGCCGTATCGTATTCGTAACGTTATTATATCCTTCACACGCAAACCCTCCACCGCCTACCATTTCTACATCTTATCCGTTCTGCAATTTATTCCGTGGTATCTGAAACACGCCCCTAAGCACCGTTTACCTTCATTTACCTCCCTGCATTTCGATAAGCTGATTGACCTTATAAATAAATCTATCCCTGAATTATCTAGGTCGTTAGGGTATCGCGACAGATTTTATGGGGTTAAGGCTTGCTAATGAAAAGGAACTGACGGGTGATTTACGCACCGAAAAGCACTTAGCAAGGTTAAGTATGATGAAAGATTGGATATCTTGTAAAAAATCATTAAGATATCTTTGGATCGTTAAAAAAATATGCCGCATTGGAAACTTCAGTTACATCTTAGTAGCTGAATAATATACAAATCAGAATTCTTTTAACTATATTTTTAAATCTGAATTTTACCAAAAAAAACCGACTTTAAAATAACTCAAAAATTACTCGTCAGATCGTCTCGTCGCCTCTTTAAGTGGGACCACATGACAAGCGCCAGCTTTCGATTAAAAAAAGAATCATCAAAATCGGTTCACCCAGTCGAAAGTTCTGAGGTAACAAACATAAAAAAATAAGTACAGTCGAATTGAATACCTCCTCCTTTTTTGAAGTCGGTTAAAACAATTATGTTCAACAGCTCCGTGAAATCTGAGACTAGTCGCTAAACAAAAACTTCCAACAAAAAGATTGAGCAAACTACGGGAAGAAAACTTATGCCCAAACAAGTTTCTGATTAATGAGTGGCTTTGTGACATTGTTAATCTTTTACCTATGGAAGTAGGTCGCATCAGAGTAACAATAGAGGCTTAACTGTGTCACCAAAAAGAAGAAAAGCCTTACGAGGTACGGAGAATATTATATACCGCCGGTAACAAGTACCCTGTATGAAATGTTTAGCAGAAATGGTGCAATACTTTTGTTATGGCCTGGCATATCAATTTGATTACCTGATGGTAAGTGATTAGTACATACCATCATGTGTACCGTTAGTTTAACATTCCTTGGCAGTTTATTGAAGACACCTTACGCCATTCGTCGTCCGTTATTTAATAATGAACGTGGACTTATTAAAGAGGGTTAATAAGCCTATTTATTATGCAAAAAATATAACAAAATATAAGTGGTGAACGAATGAAAAATAAACACTTTTATTTTGCTATCGTATTTTTGCTATTCAACGTTATTTTTTGTCTTCAAAAATTTTATTTTATTTTTATTTGACAGTAATTAACGTGCTTTAGTATTATCAACAACGACAACATTAATTTTATTTCGTTAAAATTGCACTGACCTTATTATGTGATGTTAAAAAATAAACTTATAAGCCAATCCCGACCACTGGGAGAGTACACTCTTTAATAATACACCCCGATTTACTTCCAGGCCCCAAGACTTCAAAGACAATGACGCAGACAGTTGAAGGGATGAGAGTTGAACGAGCTCACCTGAACGATTGATCAAGATTGACGAGTTGTCGTGCGGCTGACGTAAGCAATTCCGCAGCAATCAGACTCGACCCGAAGACCACTGGATACGGAAAGCTTCGAGATAATGGGTATCAGTATTTCTGAACTGCTTCAACTAACTTAGACTCTGAGTCACTAATGTTAGTTATTAATTAATGTACCTATTATTTGTATTCATTATATAAACTTCTGAACTTACAACAATGTAAAAATTAGTTTTGTAAGCGTTTATCGCTTATTAGCTTAGAGAATTTACACATTCGTTCACAAAATGAATGATAAAATAATCACCGACTTCAAAATTAGGGATAACTCAAAAACTACTAGTCAGGTCTTAAATTTATGTGGCACATCATAACAAGCATCAGCTTTCGAATAAAAAAAGAATCATCCAAATCGGTTCACCCAGGCGAAAGTTCTGAGGTAACAAATATAAAAAATACAGTGGAATTGAATACCTCCTCCTTTTTTGAAGTCGGTTAAAAAGCTAGTTAGGCGGACGTTGTTGTAATACCTGTGGTAATGTATTTGAATATAGAATCTGTTAATAACTTGAGCACAGTTTAACGAAAAATTCGAACTACTTTTTCTTTCTACAGTCAAGTATCTGCGATAAATAAATTTAAAATTATTAATAAATCAATAATACTGGTAAATATAAACCTTTCTTAATATCGATTAAAATCAGACATTACTTTATTAAAACAACTATCGTAAATCAAATCAACAATAAATAAAGGACACAATCAACAAGAGTTGTAGATAAAGTTGAAGATTGATATCTCCAGTCCGACGCTGAGACGGCCGTTGCACTGAGATGATAGGATTATTGAACAGATAGTCCGTTCAGATATTGAATTGATTCTAACTGTCTGGAAACTTATTTACGACTGATAACCGCCCTCGGGAAACTAAGCCTTAGTTATGTAAGTTATATAACTAAGCCTTAGTTGTATAAGTTATATAACTAAGCCTTAGTTACGTAACTAAAGCTTAGTTTCTCGAAGCATGGGTATATGGGAAGTATTACTAGTGGGTACCATACTGAAAAAATTGTTAAGACGGGGTTTTTTTAATAAAATTGTCAGTCGGTTATAATAAACTAACACCAAATGTTAACCTCAGGTTTACAAAAACATAAACGTGTACTAATGTACGCGCGTGAGAAGTTGTACTTCTTTGGCATCAAAAAAAATTAGACAAAAAAATTGAAAAAAAAATAAACAAAAAAAAATTCCAAAAGAAATTCTAAAAAAGAAGTTAAAAAACAATATAAAAAACAATATTTTAACAATATAGTAAAAAAAAAAACAATATAATAAATATAATAATAATATTTTTTTCAAAACGCGCGTTAAAAAATGGACGTTTTTCGTCACCTTTTGTGTCACAAATCTTAAAATCTCACTCTCATCATTTTTTACATTTATTTCATAACGCGCCTAAAGAAGTATAACTTCAAAAATTCACACATTTCATCAAGACATTTTCATTATATACACAGTATAGGCATAATAATGGTACAGGCAAAATTACGATCTGAACCGCTGATATTACAAGGTCGTGACGTTGAACTTTATTAATTTCGTTGTCAGTATCGTTTACCGTATAAAACAAAATAAAGACAGAATAAAAAAAACATATGAAACAAAGCCCTGCATTCTAAGTACTTCACCTTCATAAAGGCCCCAAATTAAATTGTATTGTATCAAATCGTCCCTTCGCGTATTAAATCACGGATGTGGTGCATGTCGAAATCTTTCTACGAGCCCTTAATTAAATATCTGAGGGTTGAATGGGGATGGTGGATGAATTAAACATGGCCGGGTCACCGCAACCCCTTGTTATCGACTTGGCTTCAAGAGTTACGGATTAAAGATGAATTTCAATTACAATTTTATTTACATTGTGTTTATTTTAAATTCTGGTAAATAGGTTTTTAAAACTATAGTCCCTAATATCCACTGTTACAAATATAGCTACACTAGGGGGACCGGAAAAGTCAGAGCAGGGCGCTTGTATGCATAGTCCATTTTATTAGTCTTACTCGAATTATTGAAATAATAATTTATATTACTTTAAAAAGGTTTTAATTATCTTTCAAAAACTATTGAGTATTAAATAAAAACAAGAAACATTAATCATAAATATTACCCATATTGATTATATACATGTTATACATAGATTATATGACATGAATGTTAAAGATAAAGATTATGTCTTATTAATTTTAACATACATTTATTTATTTTTACTATTCAAAACACATAATTAAAGTCATAAAATCGAATTTTCAAATGTATTTAGTGAAGTTCATTCAACTTATCGATAAAGGCGCTAAATCAGTGCCCAATATCCACGTCCCATGGCAATAACGCTATTGCATTACCATAACTGATTACATAGCATGACCGCACCATCAAAGCCCATCTAATCTATAGCCTAGCATCAACTGTAGGTCTCTTGAGATAGCATTAGCACTAAGTGTTTGCGCACACTGTAGACACGTCCTGTTTATAGCCTGAGAGGAGGATCAACAAGAAAACAAACATTAAAACACACAGATACTTATTACTCTTTTACTACACTGTAGTAATGCAAAAAACCGAAAAACTGTTTTGAACATCATACTGTGTATGTACACGATATCGAGAACTAGGAGTTTTTGTCTGTCTGTAGGACTGGAAGAGCATCATGAAAAAACACTGACAAGAACGTGTATCTGAAATCATACTTATATTTACCTGTAAATATAAATAATACATATCTAGGATATTTTATATCCATCAAAATGTATCTGTTCCCGTGGTATAAAGTTTGTTAAGGTGGTATGGGAGTTTGACAAAAAATTTGTCAATTATATTTTTTGTACATTAAAAAAAAATAAAAAATGAAAAAATAGGAAAAAAATCTCTTGGTTAGATTTGACCCAAAACATTTTGCATATCTTGCATTTGTTTCACAGTAAATAACAAGTTGCTTTAGACATATCCGAATCCAGTGTGTACAGAGGCTAAGCGATCGATTTGGCAAGCAGCTCGCCTTTAGTGGTACGTCTTACCGCTTACGACCTTCTTCCGCCATCTGTAATCTTATCTGGCCGAGCTGTTAAATGACGCAAATGAATATTAAGTTGATATTCAAATATTGGATATACTTGTCTTTACATAAAAGAGAAGAGCAAAAGTAATAAATCTGTCTTCGGACAGTATTAAAACTTTAAAGAATAACTACGGAGGGTCTTTACTATTGTAAAGGATTTTTGTTGTAATATTAAAAGATATTTATCACAATTCAAGTAAATTAATACCTCCACTGCCAACTCCAATACCACCGTGCCTTACATACGACGGGATAACCAACGAAAAACCCAAAACCATAAAACTCTACAGAAAACGAAAAACACCCGTAAAGTCATCTGAACGAAGGCAATGTTAAACGTCGATATCGATGAACAAAACACACAATTCAATTGCAAGTTCGCAACCCTATTTTTCGTTTCATGCGCCAGACAATACGAAACCGAAAGGCAGATTTTAATTACGAAAACGGCCTGAAGGCTCCAGTAACTTTCATTCTGCGCCTTTGTGCGCCCTTCCAGTCAGTTGTTCATGTTAGTATAGTGCCGTGTGACGGATAATTTCGCTTTGTTAAAGCTTTTAGGCGTATTTGGTTCTTAAATAGATATTCGATTTAAATAGACTACATTGATAAACAGAAATCAATGTCGACTTATTTTTCTTTGCTTTTTTGCTTGAATAGGTTGATGCCCAAACAAAAGAGAAGAGCAACATAACGACAACAAAATCCTCTTTATTGTATTGGAATTATATTTGGATACATTATTTTACAGAACTTAGTAACTTTGCTCGTTGTTCAAAAAGGTTCACCTTACATGAGTAGATTTTAGATTGAATAAATTCAAGAATGGTTGGAATCTTGCAATAACAAGACATTTACAGAACTAAACTTGAATAGATATGTATGGTCTACAGTCGGTATTCGGAAAAAAGATATACCAGAAAGGCCTTTGCGTTCATAGTGATACTTATAAATGGAGATTTCCTATTTTCATTCTCAAAAATATAGGACTGAAGTCCTGACGTTGACTGTAATGAGCTGAATACAAAGGACAGTCACAGGTTGGTTTGCTACCAGTAGTTCAGAATAATATAATAACATAATAGGTAATCATGTAATGTAATTCATATTTAATACAATATAAGTACACAAAAATATATAAGTTTATACAGTACAAATTTACTAAGGTCAAATCAAATCAAATCAAAATCTTTTATTCATATAGGTATCACTGATACACTTATGCACGTCATTTTTTAATCTACCAGTTTTTCGGAAAGGTGCTTTGTCATAGAGGAGAAGAAAAACCGAAAGAAACTCCTCGCACATCTTTTAAAATCATGAAAAGTTACATAATATCTTCTAACCTACGCGGAACTGGATGCGGCACTAACTTCCAGGCGTCTTTGTCGTTAATATATTCATTTATGCTATAGTATCCTTTGCCTAGTAGCTGAGATTTCACATATCTCTTAAACATTTGGATAGGTAAATCACGTATTGACTTGGGTAATTTATTGAAAAACGTACACCGAGCCCCATATAAGAGCGTTGTACCCTACTTAAGCGAAAAGATGACGTCACCAAATTATGTCTGTTTCTAGTTAGATGATTATGCGTATCACTATTCTGCTTGAACATACCTAAGTTGTTTTTTACAAATATAATATTGCTGTAAATAAATTGAGAGGCTACTGTTAATATGCCTATATCTTTAAATTTCTCACGCAGAGAATCACGTGATTTCAATTTATAAATGGCTCTGATTGCCCTTTTCTGCAAAACAAATATAGAACCAATGTTAGCCGCTGAACCCCACATCAATATACCATAGGACATGAGGCTATGAAAGTATGCAAAATAAACAAGTTTCGCAGTTTCTACATCGGTAAACTGTCTTATCTTTCTAATCGCATAAACTGACCTACTTAGCTTACTCGCGAGAGCCGTTATATGGGTGCCCCATTGTAGTTTAGAATCTAAGGTGACACCCAAGAAAACTGTGGATTTTTCCATAGTTAGAATTTCATTATTTAATTTCAGGCTTTTACTAATATTCCGTACATTAGGTAGTGTAAATTCAACACACTTAGTTTTTTTAGCATTAAGTAGCAAATTGTTTGTTGTAAACCAGTGTGATAAACGAGATAGAGCACTGTTTACGTCGTCAAAATTCATTTTATTTCTATTCGTCTTAAATATAAGGGAAGTGTCATCAGCAAACAGGACAATCTCTGCATGTTTCTTAATATAATACGGCAGATCATTTATGTATACTAGAAAAAGGAAGGGGCCCAAAATCGAGCCCTGAGGTACACCCATAACAGATTGAGATCCCGATGACTTGGTATCATTTATGCTAACACATTGGATTATTAGGGTCATTAATAAAGTTCCTTATTAATCTAATTAAAATATATTTCTAGGTAACAAATCTAATCTAGGTATCAAATTAACTCTGAGTGAAAATATTCACAACAATAATTTCAACCAAACTTCATTACAGCTCTTTAGTTCTCTTAAAATTTAGATTATTCGTTTTGTTACTTTTAAAATCTGAAAACGTCCTTACTCAGTGAAAACTGACAACGCAAAAAATACATTTTTTATCACAAAACAATAAAGTGTCACGAGAATGTATGACGTCAAATGTGTGTTATATTACAAAAAGATTGTAAATAGTAAAGAACACAGCCGTTCTCCAGTCCCCCAGCACACGGTATACAACAGCACACTAACGCCATCTGTTCCGGCGGACACATTTTAATCGCCCGCTTGTATTTAACTTTCATTTGAGAGCACACACCGTTCCCCGTCGCCGGCTCTTTGTCTATATTGTTGATTTTACTATTTTATGTTCTGTAAATGGATGTGTACCTATTTCAGTTGAATGCTACGAATGGTTTTAAATGCCTTTTAGCTTTATCTCCTCTATATTTTTTTTATTGCGTATGGTGTGGTACTGATACGTCTTTGGAAAGGACGTGTTAATAATTGGGAATAGTGTTTTTAAATAGTCTACAATAAGGTAATAGATAATATTATAAAAAGTACGTTCAAAAATAAATTACTACTTAAATAAAGTCATCTGAAGTTGTTCTGTTCAAACTACTCAATGTTTATTATCTATTTAATAAAGAACTTAAACGCGATATATTTAATACATTTGATAGTGATTTCAGAGCTGATTACGGATATCATTTGAATATCTATGAGATTGGCCAACATTTGGATATAAGGCGTTTCAACTCAGTTCAATCAAGGTAGTAATACCGAACACAACTACAGCAGACAAATAGGAGAATCTTGAGATTGTATAATGTGTATGCAATAGAATCGACGTAATTATTGTTCGATATTATTTTGAGAGCTGGCAAAGGGATTGCAATGCGTAAGGCCACCGCAATTTAAAAAATAAATCCCGCATAATACCAGATCAGATGTAAATTGTGTCGTGTGCGTAGTACTTTAGGAATGTGAAGTTAATTGTAATTATTGTCACGTAAAAGAAAACACATTATAGAATCGAGTTTCATTCATTACAGACAGACAATGGAAGCGTAAACTCTTTGTACAAGTAAATTTACTATCAGATATAAACGTCTATAGTAATAATTGGTGTTTATAGTGTCCGACGTTTATAAAAATAAAATAGGAGTACCGACGCAATTACTAGTCAAAACAATTTCATAATTAGCTCGATAAAATATTCAGTTAACGGGTAATTGCTGCTAAAGCAATGTTGTATACCAAATTAGATTTAGGGTTACCAGTTAGCTTAGTATTTTCGGGATAATTCTACTAAGGTATCTTAGAGAGTGTTAATCTTTCAGCGCCTGGTTGGTATACAACTTAAATGTAGTGCTCCTCTTAAAAAAGCTCCCTAATGTCACGCTTAAGGTTGCTATAGTTAACGCCCTTTACCACCTAATACATAAGACATCGCAAATCCAGGACACTAAAGTCTCATTACCACGGGAAAAGACGCAAACATCCGGGACTTTCCCGAATTTTCCGGCCACCTGGCAACCCTAATTAGATTATACTAAACTGATTGAAATGCTTAATGCGCTAACATGCAAATTGCAGGTCGTGCGTCGCTCGCTTCGACACAAGTTCAGCTCAAAATCATTTTAGTAATTTCAAATCACACGCTCTGAAAACAACCTAATGATATTACATGACATGACATAGGTGAAGACAATGGGAATTGTTTAAATTGGCAATAGTTTTGTAGTAAGTTAAAGTTTTAACTCGTTAATCAAAACTAGCAAAGTTATAGAAAGTTATATTATATAAAGTGTTTTATGGGCGTTTATGAATAAGGCCGTTAGTTAATAGGTTTTAGTACGACCCCGTAGTACCAGTTTTCTTTATGTAATGAGAATAACCAACGAGCTTGCACTCAATATTCCCCTCTGTCCAGGGATCTGTGCAAGATCTAGATGCCTGGTTTAGGAACTGGAATTAGTAGGTCCTGTCCTGTTTGTTCACCTAGTAGCTTGCTAGTAGCTTGCTACTGTTCACCTAGTAGCTTGCTACTAGGTGAATAAAGCCGATGAGAAATTTAATACCCCAGATTTGTTTTGGCACACTTGCTGCATGTTTTTGCTATCCTAGTATTGACTGCAAGGAACTTCGTTCCATCCGGGTGTCCCTTGACACCAAGTTTTTTTTATTTTTATTTAGTTCAAAAATAGTTTTTAAAAGATCATTAATAATGATACACGTTATTAAAACTCTCTCACGCGTTCAAAACATTCTCACGCACGTACACGCACCCTTTTTTTATTTTTGAACTCAAATATCTCAGAAAGTATATCATTTACGACACTTCATCACTGAATACCGGCCTCACCAATTTCGGCGATCTCCTTTATAATGTGACTTTACTTCAAACTGGTATGAATAAATAGGGCTTTCGTCTGAGTGACGCCTTAATGTAAAAACATAATTCAAAGAAATTATTTAAAGCATTTTACCTACGAGTACGTCAGTAAAGACAAATGATCCATTAAGATGAAAATGTTAAACGTTTTCCGTTTATTTCTCAATAATTTCGCCGTGGTGCGATCATAGACATGATGGTAGAATAGACGCAAATGGCGTTTTTAAGTGCCTGGCTACCCTGTTTCTAGACCATTGCAGTGTTGTTTATTTTTTATTATTTTTTTTTATTTCTTTTTATATACCTTATAAGTTAATGCTTGACTACAATCCCACCTGATGGTAGGTAAGTGGCGATGTAGTCATGGATGACAAAATGCTCTAACTTAGTACAAGCCTCTTCACTCTTGCCTTGAAGACAATTACATTATTACATTTTAAACACCGATGAAGCGTTTATTGCAGTTTCAAAATGCAAATAAGTGTCAATAAAAAGCGGCCAAGTGCAAGTCGGACTCGCCCATGAAGGGTTCCGTAGCAGCAAGTAACATAATATAAAAGTTCTTTTAGTTCGTTGTAACTTTGATCAACGTTTTTTGTGGTTTACGATTTATGATGTATTAAAAAAAAACTACTTACTAGATCTCGTTCAAACCAATTTTCGTTGGAAGTTTGCATGGTAATGTACATCATATATTTTTTTTAGTTTTATCATTCTCTTATTTTAGAAGTTACAGGGGGGACACACATTTTACCACTTTGGAAGTGTCTCTCGCGCAAACTATTCAGTTTAGAAAAAAATTATATTAGAAACCTCAATATCATTTTTGAAGACCTATCCATAGATACCCCACACGTATGGGTTTGATGAAAAAAACATTTTTAAGTTTCAGTTCTAAGTATGGGGAACCCCCAAAATTTATTGTTTTCTTTCTATTTTTGTGTGAAAATCTTAATGCGGTTCACAGAATACATCTACTTACCAAGTTTCAACAGTATAGCTCTTATAGTTTCGGAAAAAAGTGGCTGTGACATACGGACGGACAGACAGACAGACAGACAGACAGACAGACAGACAGACAGACAGACAGACATGACGAATCTATAAGGGTTCCGTTTTTTGCCATTCGGCTACGGAACCCTAAAAAGCAGTTAAGTGTGAAAAAAAGTAACTCGACTACTCGTTGTTTTATTGTGGTTTCTTTTTTTTATGGAAATAGCCGGCAAACGAGCTGAAGATCCACCTGATGGTAAGTGGCTGTCGTCGCCCATGGACATCAGCAACACCAAAGGCATCACTAATGCGTTGTCGCCCAAGAAAGACAGAAGAAAAAGAGACAAAGAACTGGCTCTCAAGCCCCCAGCCAGAACACGACGAGTCGTTTGGCGGCTGACTCATGCTCAAGGGTGGTTGCTAACCAGGCGAATTCCATGGAGAAATTATTAATAGTAATAATGGTATTAACTAAAAATTAAAATCTTCTAAGTTATGGACTTTCTTTAAACGCCATTATCCTCTGAATTAGTCACATGTAAATTTTCTAAATATTACCTTGTGACAGTACCTTGTGGTCTGAAGAGTGGTTTTCCCTATAGCTGTACACTGGAGGCCTGTGTTAGAGTCATATAAACAACTCTACCAAATTATGTGGAAACCGTATTAATTTGTCAAACGCGGTGGCCTTTATTCTTATCAAGAACCAAGAGCGGCCGGGGGTAGGTATAGATAACGACAATGATGTTACTGTTCCCTTATCAAGCTTCTATATAACCGCACCCGGCGACGTATGCGCACATTTCGTATTACTAATCGCATATTTAAAATTGGAAGCCGTAAATAAAAGACAGGAAACAGAATCGGGTTAGCGGTACGGACGACTCACTATTGACGCGTTGAATGGCGTTATGCAATGACGCACAGCGTTAAAAGAAAGCTCTTTGAAGACTTCGGTAACATTGGAAACAGCTGTCATACAAAGCCATTCAACTTCAAAAAAGTGGAATCCATTGTTTAGAAGGTACAGTGAACAGGAGAGATAGAGTACCTACAGAGAACAGAGGTCACACAGGAAATCTAACAATGAAACTTAATCTCAGTTCTTTCCTATACATACACCCCAAATATAGGCATTTAGGAACATACAAATAACAGAACTATAAACATAATTTAATACTTTAAATTGCAATTCCAAGTAAATTGCTATAATATAAATAAGAAGCCGGTAATAATACAGAAGTGGTTTGTAAAAGCCACTTAAAACGGAAAATATCTCTTCGAAATTATCTTGAAGACAAAAGAGATCTCTCGAGAAACGCGGTAAATAAATAATTAATTCATCTTTGTAAAGTTTTAAATATATAAATTGGCACTATTATGTTACAGACTGAATTTAATTTTTTTTTGTTAACCAGGATTTGTTTTTTAGTTAAGTGTAAAGACGGACTTTTCAGCTTTGGGTTTTAGCTAGCTGCACCATGATTAGGTTAACTAGTCATTGACTAAAATTTAAATGAAGCGACTAACACCCCAACTGTCACTAACGGTTATTTATATCATTCCTTAGTACAGAATTAGTACCTATGGTGATTTTTTACTAAGAAACGATTTAAGTAACCGTTAGTGACTCTGAGTTGGGACGTT
The DNA here is from genome assembly GCA_951805285.1 of Thymelicus acteon. Classification (NCBI taxonomy): domain Eukaryota; kingdom Metazoa; phylum Arthropoda; class Insecta; order Lepidoptera; family Hesperiidae; genus Thymelicus; species Thymelicus acteon. The sequence continues at coordinate 15,173,068 of OX638228.1, forward strand.
AGTGTCTGTTCACACGTGCGACAGAGTCGCGACAAAATATTGCACAAATATTGGCTCACTCACTAGTTATCTTGATTATTCGTGCTGCTGTTGCACGTCTGAACAGACACTTAGCCCTTACACACTCAAATTACCTAAGAACCTAATTACAGGATTCATAAAAATAACCTTGAAACTTTATAAAACTACAAAAAGCCGGGTCTAGACAACGCTTCATTACAGAAATTACCCTCAAGCATTGTAATAACAAGAAGCACGTATAACAAGGGAACAATATTTGCACAGCGGAAAGGATTGAAAACAAATGTACTGCGCCGCCATTAAATATAATGAACGAGCGTACAAAACACGGCACAGATAATGCAGTAAAGGTGTGTCCATAGTGATACAGTAACATGGTGATTTCACAGCATACACTTTTTTATGTTTTGAAAAGGCAAACGAGTGAATTGTATAGTTGGTAATAATCACCATCCATGAAAGGAAGCAAAGTCGTTTCTGACCCGTTTCCGACCGAGAATAATGACATCGTTTTACTAAGTCACCAAGCGCTAGTGTTAACAACTCAGGTATGAAAGTTTCTACACGATTTTCGTAGTCACCAGAGCAAGTAAGACATCTTATGTTTTTAATTTATTAGCCGGTGAAGTCCATGAACTTTCTTTTGACTCTATAGGAGTACCACACACGGGACACGTCGCGGAATGCCGACCACGGCTGTCAAATTTTGTATGAGTATTAAAGTATCTACGAACTTTTCAGAAGTGATGGTACCTGCTGATGTGATCAGCACCTATTAAGGATGTTTGATTCAACATCATACAATATCCTAAATTACTTTTAAATTATAAGGCAAAAAAGTGCTTAATAAAATTAACAGAATATGCGTTTAAAAATTTCTCTTCCAATATCAATATCAAAAAATCATTAAGAATTATTGAACCACGTTTTCGAAACCGAAACAAATAGATGCTACCAAAATTATGTACTATTATTTCTTCTGTGGTAATATATCCATTGTATCTAATAAGTAATAACACAGCGCGGCAAAACAGTTGAATAATAGCTAATCGTAGCATAACTACCGCCATCTATAAGTTAAAGCTAGTAATCTCCAGTACTATGTCCATACCCTAATTATTATACGCAGCAATATCTTCGGCCGCGTTCGGTAGCGCGTCGTAAAAAATTAAACGTATTCACAATGGTCCAGCTTTGTAATTGCCACTTTGAATTAATTTATTTGTATGAATATAGGAATGAATTAATACAGGATTTGTATTTTGTGTTTCCTATTTTACTGAATGACGTTGTTTCGCATTTTTGCACCCGATAAGCGGGATCACAGCACCTTTTTCATTTATCCCCTCGTCCGTCCGTTTTTCCATATTTTAGTCCATCCTTCTTTCATCTAACTAGCCTCCCATCTATCCATCTAATCATCTATCCATCTCTAGGTTTGAAGCCAGGCCTCCCTAATTTACAGGTGACAGGTTGGTGGACGTCGTATGCACATTTTTATAACGATATCGCAAATGCATTTATCCGTGCGGTACTCCTTACATTCCAACAAACACGGACGTTACATTTTAGTGTCCAGACCTTAATTAGTAACTTAAATTGATTTTAATCAATAAGACCGACAAATATACATATTAGTATTTGCAATATTGAAAGTGTAAAAGTTAAACCCATATCAGAACTGCAAGGCTATTCTGTTTTGTAACTTGACAGCGGAATCCGCGATGACTTTCAAAATTGAAGTTAGAGTTCGAGAGTCATTTTTCTTCGCAAGTGAGTACCAGATGATTAGAGAATGACATAATACCGAGGCCATCTTTAGTCGTCTGACGTTCGAGTTCGAGACTCACTTCACTTCGCAAGTGCGTACTAGATGATTAAAGAATGACATATCAAGATCTCGAACTTGAACTTCAATTTTGAAAGTCATTGCGGATTCCGCTGTCAAGTTACAAAACAGAATAGCCTTCCAGGTCATAGAGTGATTACTAGGTAAATGTTTCGGTAATGCGATACGAAACTCAGTGACTAATGCATTAAAGTACATTCCACGAGGGTAATGGGAGCACCGACATCGCCAGCCAAGCCATACTGTACTAATTATTGAATAAAATTTTTATTTACAAAACTTCTTTAAGCACGGGAAGAAAATGAGAGAAGACGAAGATGAGAGTCAAGATGAGTCATTTGATTATGTATTTGTGATGGCTGCTGAGGAGTTCCCACGACTGGAGCCAACCCTGCGCGTAGTTGTCACAATAAATGTCCCACAACTCATGTCGGATCTTCACTCATAATGAGAGGGAATAAGGCAAGTTCATCACGCTGGCCAAGTGTTGACCCATTATGCAAGTCTCCGCGCAATGTTTTCCTTGAAATAGGGGATTTTAATGCACATAATGGATTTCGTGCAGGATATAAACCGGACCCCCGAGCGAGGATTCAAATGACTAGGCAATCTTCATTTGTTTGAAACTAAAAAGGCTACAAGAAGCAGTTTCACTCGATATTGCGTAGTCACTGCGATATTACAAATGCTGCTACAAGTCTATTTAAGGACTGGGTCATTTGGACCCTTGCCAACGCCACCAGATGGACCCAAAGCCTATATCTTCTATCCCTAGAAATGTATCTAGTCAACTAGAGGCTGTGAAAACCAATCGCTAGGGTAAAAAGTTACAAAAAGCTAATTTAAACCTTATGTCAATGTGTCATGAATATGATTTTGCAATATATCTATTCGTCACTAGCTCTGCCTGCGGTTTGACTGCGTTTTCCGGAATTAAGGTTAACGTCACAAGAACGTAAGGTGAAAAATTTATTCACTTACACAATAGTTCTTGTTGTAACGAAACGGCCAAGCCACATATAACTAAGGTGTAGAATTTGTGAAGTTAGGGCGTGTAGAGTTAGAAGCTTGATCTAATAACTTTTTGACAGACAAGAAGACACCATATGGCTCGGCATATGGTCTCGTCTTGGCAACATTTTACACGAAAATGTTTTTGGTGGGAACGTGAAAATGAAAAGGGGAAATAATTATTTATTTTTATCGGCAAAACTTTATAACAAAAATATGAGCAAGTTTAAATCTTATCTATTTTTAGGTCACTATTTATTATGCACTAGGAGTGTAAAAGCAGGTACGCCTAACCCTAATCTTCACCCTCATACGTCACAATTTTGGGACACATTTTTTTTCATTTTTTATTTTATTTAAACTTTTGAACCTTACAAAAGATTCAAAAGTTAAAAGCATTCCCTGCCAGTCGACCTTCGGGATGTAAAAGAAGCATCAATGCCGGTATTAGCCACTATATGCACTAGGAGTGTAAAAAGTAGGTACTTCTGACACTAAGCCCCACCGTCATACGTCACAGGCACATGTTGGCACCGAAAGGCCTAAAAGTGTACAGTGTGCATGACATTTGGCAGTCAGCCAGCCTCCGAGCAGTTCCGAGCTTTGCGCTCTAATACTAGTCGAGAATATAATGGCTTGTTACTTTGTATTGGAACATGCATTATCTGTGCTAAAAGGCTGGTACTATTGTTGAAGATCTGCGACTAATTACACTGAAGATCGTATGAAGCGTATTATCTAACAATGATGCAAATCAAATCAAATAATATTTCGAAGCTATGCAACAGCTTATATATACATATGTTTATGGCAATATATGTTTTTTTTATGAAAATAGCCGGCAAAGGAGTTGACGATTCAGCTAATGGTAAGTGGCTATCGTCGCCCAAAGACATCAGCAACACCAAAGGCATCACTGATGCGTTGCCGGCCAAGAAAGAGAGAAGAAAAAGAAAGAAAGAACTGGCTTTCAAGCCCCCAGCCGGAACAGGATGAGTCGTTTGGCGGCTGACTCATGCTCAAGGGTGGTAGCTATCCAGGCGAACCCCATGGAGAAATAATAATAGTAATAATGTTATTAATTAACAATTAAAATCAATATTGCCAATATAATCCCTCGAGGGGCCCTACCACCAGCGGGCCGGATTTAGTCGCCTTTTACGACACCCATCCGGCGTGGGATTGGGGTTAGTATTCTAAGCCGCCCCAATACGGCATGTTTCACAAGTTACCTGCAAGTTCCTAATTCAAAATACATTTTCCCACTCCAGTTAGAGAAAAGGCATTTTTCTCAGTGAAATGCTGTTTCCAACTGACAATGGTACAGTGGTTTTTTCTTTTGTACTTTTTTCTTCATTGTGCAACAGGGTTGCCAGACGACCGATTTTTAGCCCAAACATAAATATCCATCAAGGGATAACGTCAGTGCTACTTGTCAGGTTTAATTATATTAAAGAATAGAAAAAGGAATCATAGTCTACTTAATAACTCAAATAAAAGAAGAATTAAGAACACTGATTATGTCCCACTCAAACAAAACCCATTAAAACTCAAAAGGTTTCTAAAACTTAGCCGAAAAATCTGGCAACGCAAGCAAGAGTAGCAGATGATACTGAAAAATTTCGTTCGAAACCTTAGAACTGAGGGTATCAACGTAGTAGCTACCTATGTTGGCGTGAGATACTATATCAGAGCTATGTGAAAGCGCCTCATTTGGCGCGTTGCCAGCGCAACAGGGTTTTCAGAGTGCTACAGAAGGACCTAATAGCTTGTTGCTTTGTATTTGATATATGAGACTTCTCTCGTCCATAACTGGGTACTTTTCTTGTATGGAGAATCAGTAGGTAGTGATAGGTGGTATTCACACATCGCCTGAAAAGAAAAAAATTGTATGGGAAAAGTCGAAAATCGACTTCATGAATGGACCAATGTGCCTAATGTATTGTTTTAGTGATCTCAAACCGTTTTTGCATTATTGCCTTTCAATTGAAACCAATTTGAGGCACATCGGTTGGGTGGTTTCAAAGTCTATTTAAACATTGAGGACATTACCTATTATATTTAGTATAGACATAAAATTGGCATTGTCAATTCCAGACAATAATTCAATTCACACTCATCAATACGATTTTTTGAGGACAATAAGTACATAACATACCAACGAATTACTTTAAAACACCAGAAATACTTCAAACTCAGCAATTTAAGCAGTAGAAAAAGAATGGAACAAAAGGACGACAGATCTAAAACTGGTAATGAAGCTCCGAAATTACCATGTCTATTTGGGGCTGTTACGTTTAATTTATCAGGGTTAGGGTGGAGGGGGAGGGGGAGAAGGAGGGGGCTGTAAACGGTGTCGTAAAACAGCCTTGTAGATGTACCGGACGGTGGGTACCACATAGCGCCAATTTTTTTACCTTCCCAATTTTTTTATCCTAATCCGAGAATAATGTATTCTCTTAACATTTGTTTACAATGATGGTTAAAGAAATATCATAAAACGATGTATGATTATATGTGACAAACTTAATACAATCCTCAACAGTGAAGTCAGTGAAGTAAGAACTATAATTTGTTTTTTTAATGTACCGTTACTTTTGGCCCTATCGGCCTTAACACCTTCACACAGAAAGAAGGACAAAATTTATGTACCTAGACAACTGAAAGGAAGCCATGTCAAAGCTTTAAAAATAATTGTATATTTGGAAGCTTCGTAATTAATGAATATAATAATACAGAGGGAGGTTTCCAATAAGTTTATACATATTCAATTCCAGACGTCTAAATATGTAAAATGCACACTGAGATTACTCAGTTTTGACTAGAAAACATTGTTTGTTTACCGTATATCACAAGTGTCACTAGAATACATGTAACAATGGAAATCATATTATCAACACAATAAGCAGTATTCTTGCGATTTCTACAAGACACTCTAAGGGTAGAGGATGTCATCTACCCTAAATATCTACGTAGACGTTTTGGATAATTTTTATTTATAGAACTTTTTTATTCAAATTTCGAAACAAATGTTCACACATTTTTCTCAGTAATTTCTAATGTTATTTTTAAATCTGTCTTAAATTCCATTGCAACAGAATTGGACAACTTATCGATTACTTCCTGGTAACGGACCCGTGTGTGCTGTACTGCCTATTGCATAACCCTATCGTATTAATTAGCGCCATCTCGCGAACAGATACAAGCGTTAATGTTGTGTGACTTGTAACATGTTAACGTCAGTTGTTACCATGTTACATCTTAATATTACTTTACAATTTTATCCGGCTGATAGGTAATAATTGAGGTTTTAAATGTAGTGTTGGCAATGCTAATTAAGAATTCTCTAGACAGCTCATCGTACTAATGTCCAGTCACACTACTAATGTCCTGGAGAAACCAGTCAGCAGCTATTGAAAATGATGCAAAGCCAATGGGAGAGAAAGAGTTGGTACCGCAAGAACTTCAGTAAAGATTTAATTTTGGCGGAAGATGTCAAGATTTCTAAACAAATAAAATTAATTAACGTTAATGCTTGCAAAGCATTCAAAGATGAGGTAGATAGACAGAATATCAAGTTGGTGCCGAGCTAATGGAATGCTCTTAAATCCAGAGAAAGTAAAAGTATCTAATATGTTTATCATTAAGTAATAGAGTAGGTGTATAGAGTCACTCTTGATTAAATTCTGCATTGTCACCATCAACACTTATCATCAAAGACATGGTTATCGACCAATATTCGAATGTCTTACCAGTTACCATGCAGTAACGGTAATAATGTCAACCCAATAAAAATTAACTAAAATTTATGTTTATAAAACCATAGTAAAATTTTCTATGTCGACAAACATAAAACAAATATTGTGCATCGAGAGAGCTGAATGTGTTCAATTTATTTTAGACTTACTAGCAATTCGCAATAAATCCACTATGTTTTTACGTTCGGTAAACTTTATAGGATTCATAGTAATAGAGATATTGTAATAACATTTCAAAAGGGTTTAATATCTAAGAGTTCAAAAATCTTTTAATCAGTCAGTTACTAATAGCTTAATAGGTAGTTCTAACCTTCTTTCTTTTCTCCCATTCTTTTCCGGTAAAGATTCGGTGATGCCTATCGTTTGTCGACTATTTCAATAAAATTTTACTAACAAAAAATAACCGACTTCAAAATTACTCAAAAACTACTTGTCAGATCTCGTTCAAATTTATGTGAGACCACATAACAAGCACCTGCTTTCGATTAAAAAAGAATCATCGAAATCGGTTGGCGTGATATTGAGTTATTCGTCCATTTGTCGCGCACATACTTAATGCAAATTTAAGACTTATATGATTTTCTCATGGATGCCATTGTCAGATCTCAATAAAATTTAAGTGGGACCACATGACAAGCACCAGCTTTCGTTCAAAAAAACAATCATAAAAATCGGTGCACCCAGTCGAAAGTTCTGAGGTAACAAACATAAAAAAAAATACAGTCGAATTGAGAACCTCCTCCGTTTTTTGAAGTCGGTTAAAAAAATGTTTCTACCGTTCTAACTTGCCTCGCAGAGAATGTCCAAAAGCATTCTTCTCAAACTCCGTTTACTAACCTTTATAACATAACACTAATAACAATAAATAAATTAGAATTTAAAACGAAATCTCCTCGTCCATATCGTGAAAAGTCAAATGATACAGTATTGGTTCCATTTCATTTGTAAAGTTTATTGCAGTGAATTAAGTAGCAGCGGCGTTTCAGAACGGTGCATCAAAGGACAGTCGGAACCGATAAAATTGCTCTTTTAAATTAATTTGTTCGCTTTGACGACACTGCAGCAATGTGCTTTTATTATGTCTGACGATAGACGGGAAAGTTATGCATTTCGAGTACCACTTAATTTTTTGCGTTCCTTTTTAGGATTCCGAAGTAAAATCGGAACCTCTGTCCATCTGTCCGTCTGTCCGTCTGTTAGAGTAAAGTGTCCCCTCTCTGCCGGCTAAACGGTTGGAGTTGGACAAGTGAAAAAATTCTCAAAAATTGATTATGATGAATTTACAAGGAAAACTATCACGGCTATGTTAGCATAAGTAGTTCACGAGTAATCTATACTATTATTATAAAGAGGAAAGATTTGATTGTTTGTTTGCATTGAATAGGCTCCGAAACTACTAAACCGATTTGAAAAATTCGTTCACTGTTGGAAAGCTACACTACCTCCGGGTGACATAGGCTGTTATATTTAAAAAAAATTAGGGATCCTTAATCCTCCAATAATGTAACCCAAGGTGTAAAAAAATAAGAAAAGCGAAGCAAAGCGAGGGCAGTTACTCGTAGTCGATAAACTTATTACTTCGGAACCCAACATTGTGCGTTGTCTGACACGCATTTGCCCAGTTTTTATAGCAATGTTTTATACCGAGTTGTGTCAATATTTGTTAAATTTCTGTGTGATGGTTACACAGATACGAATAATATTTAAAAAGTATTTTTTACTTATAACTTAAGGCCTAACAATCCATCTGATGGTAACAGCGATATGGTCTTAGGGGGTAAAGCGCACTTAAGTCTTCTCAAATTGAAAGTTATCATTACTAAACTCCGACAAGGCTCAATCTAAATATATACTTAACATTGTCGTTGATGCATATTATAAGTGCTGAAACAATAAAGAACTAAATTTAAACATGAGATTTCCAAGCGAAGCAAATGCTTTTCGTCATATTCTTCCATGCGTTAAAAGAGTTACACAATTTTTTCTTTACATAGATAACACACAATATCAACATAGTGAAACCTATAGCGTTGCGATAATTTGTCAAAATAGTTATTCAAATCACGTCGCTACCGACGTTTATTCAAAGAGTTTATCGCACCAGTTAGAGCAGTGAATAGTGCAGACGACACTCCAGGAAGTTATATCAAAGCGCGTCCGAACCAATAAAATTGCTCTTTCAAATTAATTTGCACGCTCTGACGTTCATATGTTACACTACCTTTGAAACTATTCTTGAATATCTGCATTATATTTGATTTACCTTCGAGAAACTGTACTACCTTTGCATCGGGAAGCTATGGCCATTAGAAAACATAATAAATATTAATATGTATTTTAAAAACTAAATAAACGGTTTTATAGTGATATTGTAGGAACTAAAGAGAAAACAGTGACCGTGCTGTTAACCCCTAAGGAGTTCCCTCATCTAGAGCCAACCCTAAAAATATTATCAAATCATCGTTATTAAAGTTATCATTAAATTTATTATCATCGAAACCATACTAATATGTAAATTTTCAACTTCGTAGGATGAAAGTAGGTAGTTCTAATTCAGAGCAAGATTTGACCCAAACAGGGCCAGCTAAATAAAACCGTTCAATAAAAACGTCAAGCCTACTACAACATCAGTAAAAAAAACTATTGGCACAGCCAAATCGGTTAAGTTATTTGACGGGGACAAACGAACTGACAAAAAAGTCTAGTTAATAAATACCTCAACTTAAAGGACTTTTCAAACACTTTTCATGTACAAACTTCGGTCAGCGATATGGAAAATTTGTTACACATACCTACTGTTTACGTAATTTACGCAACCGAGGTAAGGATTGTCGTAACAACTAATGTTAATAATTATCAAGATGTTCAATGGAACCTAATTTACTATTTCGATTTTACCTCTGTCTTGAATATGAAAAAAGGAAGGCTCGATACTTTTATTCGAGGAACAAAAGTTTTTCTTGTTCGTGTATTCCTGCGGCAAAACGAACCCCATCGCATAGTTACGATACCATCAACGTTTATTATTTATAACCTTTGATATCACAAATTTATCACAAGCTAAAACTATCGATTTGTTACTGACAAAAAACCGGCGCGATACAAACATACGTCTGGCAAAAGGAACAAAACCATACCGTGAAAAATGACGAACGAACAACACGTTTCGGATCCCAAGTGAAACGTTAAAAGTTGGAACTCAATTTTGCATCCGTCATCCGTTCGGGGCTATACTTACATCGAATTGTTGTTACAGGCTTCACTGGACTTAGTGGGAGAAATGTTTTATGTAACTATACAGGTATTTTTATTTCGGTTTATCCAGGAAACGTGTACAGTCAACGTCCTAGCTCACGGTAGACTCTTCTAAATAACAAACAATGTAATGGCTTAAGTCCCGTTGGTGTCAAACAACCATGGACCAAGTGGATTCCAATTTCTTCTTAGTCAGCAATGCTCTCATCATGACTTAGGTGTTTTGAATGTCCATCAGAGGTAAACACTTATGGGTCATCTGCTCTTTAGTTAGCTTTGGATATTATTATAAAATCACAACTGCATATTTTATTGTCAGATTCCTCTGTTGTTTCTCGATTTAAATGAGTTACAGTAGCTTCAGCTACCCTTAGAGGACAGAGGGCGTTACTATCGGGTGAAGGCGCCATAAATCGTGGTTTACCGACCACTTAACGAGTCAACTGAAAAACTTATCTAGTTCTTAGGGTCAAGTACTGTTGTGAACGAAAGCTTTACATAATTAGTTTGAAATTAAGAGCACTTACAGATTGTTTTAACCTGTTAACCGGGGAGTTCCCTTTTTAATTACGTACTTTGTAACGGGCGCGAGCTCTTTCACTAGGACGTGTCAATACGTTCATATTATTTTTTTATTTTTTATTTATGCTTAAAATAAATGAAAAGACTATGAAATATATGTTTTCGTTACAAACTAATAGAAAACAATAGGTACTAACAAAAATATGGAAATATCGAATAAGAAATTACTATACGTTCCACCACGTACCACGTTTCGAGGACGTATTCATACGTCCTACCCGTACACGCTATTGTTTACGTTTGACGTATTTATACGTCCCGCTCGGTTAACAGGTTAAGAAAGACCTGTAACTTGGTTGGTAGTCTGCTTGCGAAAGAAACCTTCGAACCCAAGTTCAAATCTACGCCGAAAGAAAAATGTGAGATTTTTGCTCATGTACGGAATGCCCTTATTTAACACTTAAGTGGAATGACCAGTGAATGACATTTAAAGCTGAATAGCGCCCTATTTTTTCATGAAACAACAAAACAATTATTTTGAATGTCACCCCTTATAAACTTTTGTTTTGTTTTTCTACCCACAAACGAATCGTAATTTATTTCAAAACAACATCTCGAATAAGAAATATGGTCCGTTGGTGAATACGTTCTCGAAAAAATATTTTATTTTGCCCTTGTTTTGCACACATTTTGTTACATTTGAAGACCGAAGATGTAAAATGTTGACTTTAAATCTTCTCAGAAGAAATTACATTTACTTTACATTTCCTATGCAACGGGTACTCACGATCCGTATTTTATAACACCGATATTTTGACCTAGCTACATGGATCGTGTTCACAGCGAGACTGACAGAGACAAGTGGCAATTGACGATAATGACTGATAAGCCTCCCCGCCTTAAGTATTATTACGGTACTATAAAAATAATAGTTAAAAAAAAAAACTAAAAAACACGCTTTTATAGAAAATACAATTAAAAAATAGAAAATAATTTTGAATGAAGAATCGTGTAAATGTAAAAAACGTGAGGAGTGCGTTTTAAGATATTATCAAAATGATAATCCTTCTACTCATTGACACCATGCACACCACGATTTTATTACAGTTACACGATTCTTAATTCAAATTTATTTTCTATTTTTTAATTAGATTTTCTATAAAAGCGTGTTTTTAGTTTTTTTTTAACTATTATTTATTTTTTCATTTTTTTTTTTGTTTGATTTTTTGAAATGAAATGTATGTGTTTTCTTTTCTTTTTTTTTTGAATATTGAATTGTCATCGGTCATCAATAATTCTACGAAGTTTAAATGAAATCTGACCGTTTGAAGTGGGTCAAAATCAAGTCCAAAGGAGTCGGTTACAAACATACAATCAATGTCCGCGATGTTACCAGATCTGTTCAGCCGTGACCACGATCATGCAACCGGGTCAAAATATCGGCGCACAAAATAAATATAGTGAGTATCTGGTTCCTTTATAACAACCATAAAAATAAAGTAAACTTCACTACTTCACTGTAGGTATTTCCCAACAGTTCTGCTTGTAATTGTACTCGGGCCGCATATAAAGCGGAATATCGATGGGGTTACTTCCCCTAATGTTCGCATAAATAATCATGTCGAGATCTTATCACGTGAAAATACGACGACTACTGGAAAATAGTTTTCTTACCCCCAGTACCGGGAGGGAATTTTAATTAGGAAACCGGGAATAGAAAAAACGGACAAGTAACCGACCTTTTAAGGAAGTATTTTGTTGGGATGAGCAGTAAAATATTTGTAATTTAATATATAGAATTCCAAATTTTGAAGTTGCCAAAACCAAAGAATGTGACCAAAATTAAGTTCCGCGATTCAGTTTTGGACTAAAGGCCGGAAAAAACCTTTAGGTCTAAAATCAGCAAGTAAAGAAAGAAACATTCAGATAAACAAAATACAACATAGACACGTAGACACGTCGAAAACATCATACTATAAATAGTACAAACGTTATCAACTGAAACAAGTCAATAAAAAGATGGGCGATAGTAAGAAACAGGTAATTAAAAAGCTTCGCCGATATTGCGTTCTTTGGGATACATTCAGGAAAAGCTGTTAACAGATGCCGTCCATAGTAAGTCTTGTCTATTGTCCACCAGGATACATTCCGGAAAATTATGAGCTGTTAATCGATTGTCTGTTGTCCTTGTCTAAGGGTCTTCCTTCATTACTGAGAAGGTACGCCATTCATATAGAACAATTTTTTTTTATGGAAATAGCCGACAAACGATTCACTTGATGGTAAGTGGCTATCGTCGCCCATAGATATCAGCGACACCTAAAACATCACTGATGAGTTGCCAGCCAAGAAAAAGATGAGAAAAAGAAAGAAAGAACAGGCTTTCAAGCCCCAAACGGAATGACAACCGATTCCACTAGCTTTCAGTTCGTATTTAAGGTTTTAATGTAGAACAAAGAATCACCTGAAAGTAAATCGCTTTGGACGCAACTGCAACAAAAAAACCACAATTACAGTGTTATTATAAGTTAACTTCCCAATTTCTTTACATATAACATAAGCAATTGTGACAAATCAGCCGAGCTAACCCTATGACAAACGTCGGTCTTCCAGACCCTTGCAAATGAGCGGCTGACTGATGCAACACATTTGTTTGGGCCTCGTTTGCTAACCCCGCGCATGAAATTACCGCCATTACGAGGCCGCGATACAGTTTATTAAATTGGTCGTTCCGGCCCCGACTGCGCCGAATTTTTGAGATAAGGCCGGCAGGCACAGGGTTGATGACGCGTTATGGGATCTATTTACGACAATGGGTTATAACGCTTCTTACATTTCGCCTGGAGCTAACTTAAATGCAGTTTAGGAATTTGGCAGTTGTTTCTGTAAATATGTTGAAGTACCCATATTCGCTGCGTTTTTACAAGCAATCGTTACGTGTACAAATTGTACGTACGACAGTGATAAATATTGCATCAAGCGGTTCATGTTAACTAATAAGTAAAATAATCTCAAGCTAAGTATGTATTTAACTACTATAATTTTACTACAAAAATCATTAAAACTACAAACAATTGGACGATTAGGATTCTATACCCAAAATTCTGGCATTATTACCATTAGGAGTACTTAATGATTAAGATAATTTTATGAACATAATATTACGCAGTGGAAGCATAACAGCAGGTGTAACAATAAAATTAATATAGCCACATTTTTCTTAAATTAAAATACAACCAATACTACCTAAATGGTAACTTACTACTTACTTACTCGGTTGATACCTCTCATATAATAACAATGATACGGTCATAATACTATTAGCGTGCACTACGATGCCATTATGAATAAAACAACGGTATTACTAGCTCTCACGAAGCTTCAGGACTTGTGAAAGTTATGCATATTTAATGTGACGCTCAGCACTGCTGACAGCGCTAACATTTTCAGGTATAGTTGATGTTGAGATTGGTGTATTACCCCCGTATTCAAGAACAACACTGTGAGGTCTCACAGTGCTTGCGAGTGCATAGTGGCATTAAAATCACGCATAGTGTTGGTTTGACTTCTATCAAAATAGAAAGAAAGGATCGATTGTTTGTATTGTTATCTTTGTCTTTTGCTTGTGTCAAATGACTAGAGTGAAGTTAGCCGCATCAAATGGACCAATAAGAGGGCTGTATACAGCCTGTGCGTCCGCACAGCCAAGTGATACTCAAGGGTCGACTGTGAAACAGAAGGGTTGCCATGACGAACGCACTGAGAAATGCCTTACTTCGCATAGTATTGCTTCTTTACTTAAACAAGTATTGTTCTTGAATACGGGGGTTATCCCTCGTGGTACAGATGCCTTAGATTGCCTGAGATAGGATTAAGGGGACACCCCCTAAGAGCTTCATTCGTTGAGGCTAAACAATCTGTCCTGGTCGATATTAGAAGGAAGATAACTACACGGCATAGCTCCACAGTAGGATTATTATAATATGTCGTGGGTGCCATGGAAAATACAAACATAAGCATATAAATAAATAAATAGTAAACGCTAACACACTCATACCCCCGCAATAGGTTATACCTGGGTCGCGGGTGGAATAGACGACACATCACAATCCCACCCATGACTCGAGTACAAATATTTATCTGTCACATAAATATTTGCCCCAGCCGGAAATCGAACCCGGAACCCTTCGTTAAGCAGGCAGGGTCGCTACCAACTAGGCTACAGGGTCGTCAATATACACAATCAGACCGAAAACAGCAATTCAAACTCATCATTCAAATTTTCGCCCTGGAAATTGATACCACGGACGGTCGGCATGGTAACCATAACGCCATACAAATCGCTGATGGAAATGTTAGGGGATAATCTGTGGTACCCTGTCACGATGCATGAGTGCAGTCGGGAGCAAACTGAGTGGTACAGAGTCCACAAGAAGAAGTGTTTCTCATAGTTCCACAAGAAGAAGTGTTTCTCATAGCCTTGTCGTTCAGCAGGGTGCTTCACGAGCAAGGGAAGGCTTAGAGTCAAGATGGATTAATTAAGATAGATTAGACCACTTATTCCTTATAAATAACGTCACACTTTAGGGGGGAGGGGAGGGGTTCGATGTAGTGTGACATTGTGTGACACACATTTCAAAATCAAGTAATTGGTATGAATAGATAAATATTAAAAAACTATTAATGGAAATAAAACTTATTTCGGAACTGCTGTTTTAATTTAATAATTTCTAGGTGTAAAATTTCATAATATGTGACGTCACACTAGGAGGGAGGTCTCACAAATGTGACCAGCTGTGACAAGGAGTGGGGGAGGTGTCAAAAAGTCATGAAATTAGTGTGACGTAATTTATGGATGGCCCCTTAAAGCCAGATGGCCTAAAAGATGTATAACACTGGATATAGGAGGATATAGGTGACAGGTCTGAGTGGCTACGAGTAGAAGAGCCCAAACCTTACCAGAAAATGCGAGACTATAGACTATTTAAATAAAATGATAAGATCCTACTCAGCTCACAATGTAACAAAACGTTTATTTCGAAACCAATTTACCAGTTAAACGAACAATAAAAACGTGATACGTCTGGCGCCTTGGAAGCGTCATGTCTGGAAGTTACGAGGGACAGGTACCAGCTGCATTCTGCGAGCAATTTCCTCGGTTCCAGGGATCCAAAGTAGCATAAATCTTTCACAATGCAGCTTTATTGTACTGACTAGTTTGTGCATATAATTCTGCTGTGACGCAAATACTTTGCAAATGGTTTTGATGTTTTTAAACGACTGCAAATGCTTCTGTTATTGTTTTGTCCTTTCAGTTTCTGCAGCTATTAGTTGTCTTTTGCATTCAACTTAAAATAAAATATTCTGTTTAACTCAAAGATCAAGAATCAATCAAGACTACAAAAAATTTGATATCATATATTATATTGTTGTTGTATGCAATTCTGATGCAATTTATACTTCACTTTGTATTTACGTGACCGCCTTTTTTGTTTTTTCACTGCCCAAAGGTTGACTGGCAGAAAACACTTTCAGTGTTAAAAGTCGGCCTTTTGTTCACATACATTTGTGTAGTTTCATAAAGTCTAAATAAACAACAAACAAACTTTTGATGTTAAATACTTGATTGTTGTTTACTTTAGTGACCTTATTTAATTTAGTAGCAGTTCCTAAATAATTCTTGACAAAAAATAAGCGATTTCAAACTTAGGGATAACTCAAAAACTACTTGTCAGATCTCACTCAAATTTAAGTGGGACTACATGACAAGCACCAGCTTTCGATTAAAAAAAGAATCATCAAAATCGGTTCACCCATTCGAAAGTTCTGAGGTAACAAACATAAAAAAACAGTCGAATTGAAACCCTCCTTTTTTGAAGTCAGTTAAAAAGAGCATTTCTGATTGACTAAATTGACAGAAATTAGTTTCTCTAAAAGCCCAATACGGTCACGCGAGTTGTCAAAAATAAAACAATATCGCGTTCGTCATAGAGAGCTTACATACCGCTAAAATGCGTCCACATCCAGCTAATGCCGACAATTTGACTGTAATTGTTTTATTAACTGCTTTCTGTCACGCTATAGACAGTTCAGCCCGTTTCCGTGTACCGAAAATGACTTAATTTTCAACGTCAAACATGAAAAAACCGGGGCCATAGTTGCATTCATACGGATAAGTGTCTTTGTGTGACGTCGTAGGCTACTTGTAATGACTCAAAAAGGAAAACAATGCTGTGGATTCCCGTTTTAACATTAATAAATATTTATATGACAGATATAAATAAATACATAAACGCTAACACACTCATACCCCCGAAGTAGGTTATTACCTGTGTCGCGGGTGGTATGGACGACACATGTAACACATTACAATCACATCCATGACCCGAGTACAAATATTTATGTGTCACATAAATATCTGCCCCGGCCGGGAATCAAACCTGGGACCCCTCGCTTCGTAGGCAGAGTCGCTACCAACTAGGCTACAGGGTCGTCAAACATGAATTTAAACTTATACGGCTATTACTTATAGTATAATACGAATCGTGAGTACCCGTTGTATTGAAAATGGGAGATACTTGTTTGTTCTCGGATAAGCCTATAACAGACTACATAAAGAAATATATCAGGAGCCAACAGACCTAATGGAATGAAATGAAATGAAATATTTTATTCAAAACTAGCTGACCCGGCGAACTTCGTATCGCCTAAGAAACTATTTTTTTTCTAAAAGTAGCCTCAGTTACTCCTTGTTACATCAGCTATCTGCCAGTGAAAGTCGCATCAAAATCGGTCCAGCCATTTCAGAGATTAGCCGGAACAAACAGACGGACAGACAGACAGAAAAAAAATGTAAAAATGTTGTTTTTGTATATGTACCGTATATACATCCAAATGCACTTAGTAAAAAGCGGTTAATTTAATATTACAAACAGACACTCCAATTTTATTTCTTTGTATTGTAGTATATTATAGATTGGTTTGGTTTACAAACACTTTTTAAAAGCCATGCAAACTACGCCAGTGCTTCAACAAGGCAATGTCTAGAACAACAGCGCGAAAACGTATTGTTGTGTTTCTAATCAAATTCATCTCAAAACATTTTCAGCTTCCATTTGAATAATCCAAAACCCGTTCGCTTTAAATCTCAAGCCACCATTTTGTTGATATTACAGTTCACCCCATTTGCGCACTGAGATGCTCTCTTTGTCGCGAGATCGGATTGAAACGACGCATATTAAAGTTATTTATGTATATTTCTATTCTATTTTATTATTCTTTTGTTTTGTTAAATAAGATTTTACAACCAGTTGAATCAGTCACGTAGGCTTGAATTTTTAAATGTCTTTGAAAATTATGAAACAAAAAATACGCTGTATGTCAATTGTCAAGCACTTCTGACACCAACAAAAGCGTGCGTATCGTCTTGTATTGACAGAGCGACTACGAGCAGAACGGTCAATTGCCTGTTCTTACGCTCTTCATCGTCGGCGCGCTAGTGACATATCTACCTCTTTTTACATTAGTCACGGACCTGAAAAAAAGACGGACGTAACCTCGTCTAATCGAGAGTGAAGCATAACAATGGCCGCCCGCTTACCATGTGTGCGTAATTTTTGATTCGCGATTGAAGCAGTGAAGTGTCAATGCTTGGGTACTTGTACGAATAGAGAGTTGGTATTACTCTGGGTGCTTCACTGAATTTGTTCTTGAGATTACGTCCGTCTTTTTTTAGGTCCGTGATTATAATATCATTGGTAGACAAGCGACTGCATGGTAAATAATCATCACCGCCGAGTATCTAACATCGAAAGTATCACCGATTGCCGCCCAAAACTAAAGCGGAAACCCGCATTATTCCTGATTAAGACACTGCGGCCAAAGGTAAAAAAAAACATTACTAGCCTGATTCGTTAATACCCTAGGGTTGGATTAATCGTGGAATATCCCTGTAATACCATAAGCACTACCTTAATACCTTTGTATCCATTAGAAAATAAACATTATAATGAAAGTACGTAGCAGACGAGAAAGATTTGCGGGTATTTGTCAGGCACTCAAGTATTCCAGGCACTTTGCTAGTATAAAGAAAAACAGTCTGATATTAGAAGTAATATTAATATGTATTCGTAGAATATTATGTATTTTTCAGATTTAATACATTTTTTAAACCGAAGCATGGTTAAAATTGGTTTCACGGTACAGTTCGGCCGCTGTATCTTGGCGCGTCTGAACATCGCGCAGAAGGCTGCGCAGTAACATAATTCGCCAATACTCGATACGCGTTGTATTGTGTCTCAGTCACACGTTAGCATGTTCGTGTTGCCATCTCTGTCTTACATGCGCTAAAGTTCGCAAAGCCTATGTTCAGACGCGCCAAGATACAGCGGCCGTACTGTACTTCTGTAGATAAAGCGGTAGTGACAGGTCTCTGGTTCAATGCGCGGCTGGGATCTGTTGATTCAGAAGAATAATTATGTTTCTTAAGATTATGGAGCAATCTGTTGGCAGGTGTTTTTAAACTAAGTAGTTTGTCATCAAAGTCATTGTCATATTAGTCGCACATAGAATAATTATATGAAAAAGACATATTTTCTTTCTTTTTCTGACGGTATTGCAAGCTTGGTTTTAATTTTAAAACAATTAAATCGCAGACCTGAACAGCTCCGGGGCATTTTATATAAATTCGGTATAAGCTCAATTCCCTTTCTTTGTTTCCTTTGAAGAAGAAACGGCAAGATTAGTGGAACGTTTTAAATATACTGAATAAGGACAAAAGGGCCTTCGGGTTCTTTGTGAAAAGTTTAATTGTGTTAGTAGCTGGATGGTATTTTGTCGGCGTAAGTTAGACCCTTTGGCTAAAACGTTGTTAAGGGAGTACAATTAGGACAAATAGTTTAAATGGAATAATTTTGTCACAAAACAATTGTATTTCCATCTCTTAACTTCAAGTCCTCAAGGCCTGGTGACTACCTAAGCAACATGACACGCTTACCACGATAACAGAAACCATATACGAACCAGTGTGACAGCTCAAAATGCTCAAATGTTGTCAGAACATATGTAGCCATTGCTGTTCTTATCGATAATAAGAAAAGGTACATAATATTTTAGTGTGACTTTCAAAATCAAATTAATTCTTATACAATACACGAAATATACCTTTTGGTAGATATTGGTACATATAATTATCATAGTTAGATTTTTTTTATGGAAAAAAAATACTTCACAACTTCATTGTTATCTAGAAATACATGAACGTTACAAATTCTATTCATCATTACTGTCACAACACTGGTTCTGTGCTCGGATCTTCTCAATACGAGGGATGAGGGTTCAGTATCCTGGCCAAGTATAAAGTGCCAGAAATCACACATGAGAGGAACTTATATGCAGGTTTCTTCACCATGTTTTCTTTCGCGGAAAAATTGCAAGTGTAGGATTCCAACCCGGTATCGACATAGAGAACTCAGACCCAAGCTATAAGAGTTTCCTTTCAATTACATTTATCCCCAATGCGATAATACCCGTGTCATCGGAGATAGCGGAAATGACGTATGTTGTAGCTGAGCTGACCTTGTCGCGAATTTCGTGACGTTTACATTTATCTTATTCTTTGCTAGTTGCTCTCGCTTCACGTCGAGAAACCTAGGCTCGTATTAATAAACCGATCTTAAGATATCTGTATGCTTAAGATTCGGTTTGAGATGCTGACATATATCAGATTGTATGTAAAAGTGACTTGAGCCGAAACGAAAAACTTATTTATAACCGACTGAAATAAAAATAACAATTAATGTAACCCAAGTTTTCTGTACTAAATCAGTGAAAATTTTATTCAAATCGGTTAAGCTGTTTCTGAGATAAACGGGAAAAAATACAGCACGGAACAATAGAATAACAGTAAAAAATTGTAAAATCATTGTGTGGGTAAAAGCTATTTGTGTTAAATACCCAACCTTAATAATAGTTAAGTGGTAACAGCGTGATACGGGCACATACATGGACAAACAAAAACTAAATAACCAACTACTAAAATTTCCAAAATATATAGAATACTAGTTTTCGCTAGCATTGCCCGCGTTTTCCAGGATCATAAAATACCCTGTACAGCATTGAGGTATAAGTATACATAGAGAAGACATCTCAAACAAAATGTGTGTCCCGCCGGGAGGATCTATTTTCAAAATTGAGCCCCTGTTCTCCAAATCTCTCTCAAAATCGAACGAATCCATTGGACATTGAAGCCGCGCGGACACATATTTGAACATACATTGTGTTCGCGGTGTCTGTTCTATACGCTAGTAATAATACTTCAATGCTGTACAGTAACTTATTTCATATCATGATCTACCTATGTACAAAATTTCATGAAAATCCTTCAGTACTTTTTCCAAAAAAAAGAGCAACAAACACCCGTACAAACTTTCACATTTATAATAGTCAGTAGAATAAGTATAGAGTAACATGGAGACAACAAAGTTAAACTAAAATATATATTACTAGCTGACCCGGCGAACTTCGTATCGCCTAACAAACTATTTTTTTCTAAAATAAAAGTAGCCTAAGTTACTCCTTGTTACATCAGCTATCTGCCAGTGAAAGTCCCGTCAAAATCGGTCCAGACATTTCAGAGATTAGCCGGAACAAACAGACAGACAAAAATTATAAAAAATGTTGTTTTGGTATATGTACCATGACATGTTTACATCCAAATGCACTTAGTAAAAAGCGGTTATTTTAATATTAACTACAAACAGACACTCCAATTTTATTTATTTGTATAGATATAGATGAAAGATATCGCTGAAATATCTAAGGTAAGTTTATCACGTTCACTAGCACCAACCAGCCAACCAGGGTAACACAAGGGTCCGAGCAAGATGGATGGTCGTAGCAGACAGACACCTCGAGTTTAACTCGACGGAAGGTTTTTGTACCACATTTCTTTTAATACTAGATAACGGGAAAGAAAATAAAATAGCCAAGTCTGAATCAGATATACGTCGGATCAGGGATGTAAATGTACCTAATCATTAATATTTCCCGTTTCCAACAATATTATTATTTTTAATAAGTTCTTAAATTTAATTTGATTTCTCTGATTTTCAATTTCAAAATATGTAAATAACGCAAAAAAATAGCCGAAAACTACTAATAAATAAAACCACCGTGCCTGGATCAACTTTAGACGTGGTCAGATCCCGTTCACCAAACGCTTTACATCTTCTAATTATACTTTAATTCACTCATTACACGTAATTACACAACCTCTTACATAACATTGTAAGCGACCGAGCCATACGCAAAACTAGGTTTTTCCTAAATCCTAGGTTTTTCGTGATAAAAAGCTTTCAGAAAATCTTACAATTTTACCCAACCGTTCATACGAGTGAAGTGAACTTGCACGCGAGCTTGGAGCTTTCTTTAAACACTGGGTACATTTCTAATGCAGCGTTACACGAGCTTTGGAGCCAAGCACCGTAACTCATACAAACTGCTCTAGTATTTTAATTTAACTTATAGTTAACACCCGAGAGCAAACTAAATGCTTACTACACTGAATTCAGGTATTCGGTTTAAGTTATTTTTATTTCTTACTTTATTATACACAATTCTAATGTATGTTTTGAAAATGTTAATGTATTCAGACTTTGTTATTAATACTCGTATCTTCAAATTATTTACATGCATGCAAAAATTCATTGAGTGTTAATTCATGTTGAGTGCGTTCGAAATTAAAGCCTATCATAGTAGATACGATTACTATGTAAATCCACGACATAAAAAGTTTTATCGAAACCAGTCCAGCTACTGGAAAAAGATTCGGTTAAAAATACTTCTACATTGCGAATAATTCTCCAATAGGATGGTGACAAGCATACAACCCAGGATCTTCCAAGAGAAGGGATCTAACGCTCCCTTTGGCGTTTTATTTAGCAGAATGCATCATGACTAAGAACCTTCGTTTCCACTCAAATATAGATAGATGCATAGTATTCATTTACCCACGAATACAAACCATCTACTAAACTCATTAATTTAACTTTTAATTTATTTTATTATTTTGAACTGCCTGCAAAGCCAGGGGTCTCGGGTTCGATTCCCAGCCGGGGCAGATATTTATGTGACAGATAAATATTTGTACTCGGGTCATGGGTGTTGTTACATGTGTTGTCCATGCCACCCGCGACACAGGTGAAAACCTACTGCGGGGGTATGAGTGTGTAAGCGCTTATTCATTATTTATTTTACTTTCAACTTCTGAATCATTTCATCCACGAAATTTCTCTTAACTTAGTCTCAGTACGAGACGATGTATATTACTTCGTTACGAACAGATGTTTAGTGGTTAAAAAAAAACAAAAGTTACATCTCATTTCTTCATAAAGCTCCGTTCTAAATTAATTTTGAAGTCATTTCTCGTGAAATAGCTGCAGAGCGTACAGAGTTTACTTATTTGCTTAGCGCTGTAGAATACAGAGTTCACGAAGTTGCATTACAGATGCATAGTTGGCGAAGAAAACTGAACTTTGATGTTAAGAATTAGGGTGTAATTTCGAATGTAATATAGCTAGCTGTAACGAAACTTGGGGATCGGTGTACACGTTTGTAGTTCTCTGTAGTTCAAATACCTACGTCATTTGCCAACCGTCACTTGTTTACTTTCCATTCGTCGCAATTCGCAGCTAAATATTTCATATTTACTTGTTTGTCGTGCTTTGGGTATACAAGGTCCTAGCTCTTAGTCGGGGCTTGAATAAGCAAAGCTGTTTGGTCTTCCTTAAACTGAACAAATAATAAGCATGAAGCCTTTACTTATTCCAGAAGGCGACTACTAAGGATACAGCGCTACACCTCCGTGAATATAGCACGAATGTAATCTGAACTTTTAACCGACTTCAAAAAAAGGAGGAGGTTCTCAATTCGACTGTTTTTTTTTTTAAGTTTGTTACCTCAGAACTTTGGACTGGGCGAACCGATTTTGATGATTCTTTTTTAATCGAAAGCTGGTGGCTCTCATGTGGCCCCATATAAATTTTATTGAGATCTGACAATGGCATCCATGATAAAACCATGTAAGTCTTAAATTTGTATTAAGTAAGCGCGACAAATGGACGAATAACTCAATATCACGCCAACCGATTTCGATGATTCTTTTTTTAATCGAAAGCAGGTGCTTGTCACGTAATCCCACATAAATTTGAACGAGATGTGACAAGTGGTTTTAGAGTAACTTTGAAGTCGGTTATTTTTTGTTAGTAAAATTTAGATTATACCAAGAAAAAAATAACCGACTTCAAAATAACTCAAAAACTACTTGTCAGATCTAGCTCAAATTTAAGTGGGACCACATGACAAGCACCAGCTTTCGATTAAAAAAAGAATCATCAAAATCCGTTCACCCAGTCAAAAGTTCTGAGGTAACAAACATAAAAAAATACAGTCGAATTGAATACCTCCTCCTTTTTTGAAGTCGGTTAAAAAACATCAGTAATCCTATTCCTTTTATTACGCTTAGTAAGGCGCTATATTTGAGTGACTATAATTCTATAATGCCAGGCATTTAATAAAAAACCTACATGGAAACATTTATATGGTATAACAAAAATACAGAACCTCTTTTTTCGGACGTTGGAAATACTTTTTAAATTTGGTGCTCCAAGTAGGTCGAACCGGCTTGCTTGATACGGCTGTTTGTGGCCCCTGGCAGGGCGTGGACCAACTGAACAAACTACTACCTTTTAACTTAACTTAACCTTTTAACTACAGGCTTATACCACACAATGACAGGAAAAATGTAAACATTATGGATATTTTCTGCCCTTGCGCCTTGCAAATTACTGGGATAAAAACTAGATGAATCTACATATACGAGTAACTGTATACTTCTTTAAGCGATACGACACAATATATGTACATATTTATAGATCGGAGAAAACTCGCAGTTTCGGGAACAATTTTGAAGTTTAAATTATTCTCGGTTATGGTCTCATGAACATTTTATCGCTGTAAACCCCGAAGATAAAATTTAATACGATCGTTAAATAATTTACTGATAATTTTATTGCTATTTTATTTTATTTTAGTGCTGTACGTATTTGTTTTTATATTGATTCCTTTTCAAACTTACTTCTCAATCTTATTTCGATATCAGCGTAGAATATACACGTAGATTGTACGTATCGTGAGTACCAAGCACAGAAGAAATAATAGTACTTATAATGTACCAGTCTAAATCAGCATCGCAATCCAAGTTTAATGAAAACTGAAATTGTAATAAAGTACCTACATGAAAAATAAGATACAGGTAAAACTGCAATAAAAAAATTAACAATATTCAAAAGAAAATATTAAAAATAACAATATAGGTATAACATTAGCAAAAACATTCCTGTACTGAAAACCGTCACCCTGGTGGGATTTGAACCCACAATCTCAGATCCAAGGGCCGGGCTTTTCCACCTTAGGCCACAGGGGTACTACTAACCGCGAATATTTGGTATAGATGTTTCTGGAATATGTATTTTTATACGTGATATGATCGAAAAACACAGTTAATATGTTATAATGTGTAATGGATACTGAGTAAGTAATTTTTTTTCAACATCTGATGTCCCATGTGAATCTAGTATAATAGATATCATTTTATGTATGTAGCCGACAAACGAATAAGCGAGGACCATACTATCATATCATAACCATGGACCATCGGTAACACCTTGGGTATCACCGATGCTTTTCCAGCCAAGAAACAATAGAGATAACATCTTACTGGGTGATGTTAGCACGCATGCGCAAAGCTCAGCGGGCGTAAGCGAGAAAGAATAATCGCTCTCACTTATTCGCACAATACAAAATAGTAGATTACTGAGATATAACAGACAGAGTGAACTGCATAGCTGTGAATTCTAATGAAGACTGAAAAATTTTACATTCAATTAAAGACAAGCATTAAAGATTTGTATGCTGTTTGGAAACAGATTTATACTGAGTTAACAATTTTAACTGAATTACGATAAAATCTACTGCGAACTATTTTTAAGTTTTGTAACCCATGTTTGTTTAGCGTTGTGGAGTATATTCTAGGCCTCCGCAAGAGGGGTTGAAGCCAACCCAAGTTTGTAGGTTGTTTTTGAAAGCCAATATAAATGCAGCCCCCACTTCTCTATCGAAAACATATATATAGTTGACACCTCTGGGTTATTGGTATCCATGGACGAGGGTCATCACTTATATTATATTTACATCATTATTACTATTAGTATTACTCCATCAGGTGGATCGTCAGCTCGTTTGCCGGCTATTTTCATACAAAAATATGCTCCAAACTGGTGATGTAAAACCAGTAAAACTAAAGCATATTCATACGGATTAATGTTCAAACGTGCTCTCAAGAACCTAATAGCAATATTAAAACAAAAAGGAAAGCATATTTTATTACTCCCGCGATCCAAGTTAATTTACCCATCTCGACGGAAGCAATAGTAACAATAAAATTACTTCAAGCTACTGCAGAAAGTTAATACATTTACCGCTTTACGTAGTTTTTCTGATTTACACACACCGCAGAGCTAGCAGTGAATAGAACGCGCATGTCGAAGTTATGTATTATCTAACTACGCTGAGTAATCTGAGCTTCATAAATGCGGGCTACATAAAACACTGGAAACTAGAAAGTGAAAATTAAATTTAAATGGAACATTTTTTACAATGGAACTGTATAGAAAAATATTCAAGGACTAGCTGACCTGGCGAACTTCGTATCGCCTAACATTTTTTTTTTCTAAAATAAAAGTAGCTTAAGTTACTCCTTGTTACATCACCTATCTTCCAGTGAAGGTCCCGTCAAAATCGGTCCAGCCATTTCAGAGATTAGCCAGAACAAACAGACAGACAGACAGACAGATAGACAGACAAAAATTGTAAAATGTTGTTTTGGCATGTGTACCGTGTATACATTCAAATGCACTTAGTAAAAAGCAGTTATTTTATATTATTGCGGAGCGTTGCGATGCGGAGCAATAAACAAAATAAATTATAACAGCTAAACACATCAATCGACTCACCAGTCTCCCACGAAGCTGCAAATCTTGCGGAACCAGTTGCCACAGTCGGAACACAGTCACACAAATCCAGCCGCGCGGCGGTATATTGGTTAGTTAAAAGCGGTGATGCGGATGAATATTAAGCGGGTGCGGAATAATTATGTGCGGAGAAAACTGTATGCGGAAGGAAAACTTGAGATGCGGATTAGAAGTGAAATTTTTCACAAGTCTTGCGTCAATCTTGACAACACATTGAGATTGTTCTTTTTCATCTGAAGATTTTCGCCAGCCAGTGGTAGCGCCGCGGCGGTCGAGAAAATGGCATAACTATTAAAATATATTTTGTATATCGCGGCGCGCAACCATGCTCCCCGGCTTTGGAAGTTCGGAGAACTTTCAAAAGGAAAAAAGAGAAAATAAACAAAATTTAAGTTAAGCTTTGCGATGTAAGATCAAGGGACGTATATGATCCTTGAAATCCTAATTTAATATTAAAGGAAAATTAGATTATAATAAAGTAATAAAAATTTTGACAGAAAATTATAAGTATTTATTGTGTAGGTATAGGATAAAGTTTAACGACAGGTCGTTTAAACGTGCCAATTTGCGTTTTAATTAATGCGACTGTAACTACACCATCACTACCAGGATAAACTTCCTGGATAATACCTAATGGCCAACGTAAAGGTGGTATGTCATCTTGGTCAATTAGAACTACAGTTCCAACGCGAACTGGATTGACAGGCATACACAATTTCTGCCTGACTTGTAGCGTTTGCAAATATTCAGACCTACACCTTTTCCAATATGACTGTACTAGAACGTCTAACAATTTTTTGCGGTCGATTAAATTAACACGTTCATAAGAAAGATCATTTGCGGGAAGATATTGAATGGGAGTCGACATTAAAAAATGAGCGGGTGTCAACACCTCAGGTTGAGGGTTGGATGACAACAAACAAAGCGGACGCGAATTTAGTAAACATTTATTCCATGACGAAATGCGGTTATTGTAAGTATTAATAACAGTTTTTACTAAGCGGGACATTAAAAGAGCGGCGCTTAGCTCTAATCGAGCGAGCGTATCAATTTTAACAAGCGAAAGTTTAGATTTGGAACACAAGAGTTTCAAAATGATATTTCCGGCCTCATCAGTTATATGTAAATAAATCACACAACCATAAGCCTTTAGGCTTGCATCACAAAATGCAACTATATTCACCCTACAGTTATTAGAAAAACCAATATGGCGCGGTATTTTTATTTCCGATAATAATGGTAATTCCTTGACGAGCAATGAAAAAGATCTAATTATGTCCTCTGGAGGCGTATCATCCCAATCCACTTTACTAATCCACAGATCTTTGATAAGCAATTTCGCGTATACTATAACTGGAGACACCAGACCCAAAACGTCAAAAAGGCGAGCGACAAAGGAAAGTATAGTGCGTTTTGTACATTTATTGTCACTACAAGAAGTAGACAACTGAAATACGTCTTCGTCTGGAAACCAAGTTAGACCTAATATCTTCAGGTTGCTACTAGAATCACCAGAGAAATTAACTGGAGCGCGGTGTGAACGTGGCAAGCAATCAAAAAATTCGGAAGAATTGCTGGCCCATTTAACCAGATCAAAACAGCCGCTTTTAAACAAAGAAATTAACTCGTTAGCTAAACTTTCAGCGCTGTCCTTGTCAGATACTGACGTCACCAAATCGTCCATGTATAAACTATTCGACTGAATGACAGAAGCTGCATCTGGAAAACGAGAACATTCATCTGATGCTAACTGGCGTACAGTACGCATTGCTACAAATGGACTGGACTTAAGACCAAATGGAACGCGGTTAAATTGCGTAATTTTTCACTTTCAGAAAAACGAAATAATATTTTTAAATATTTACGATGTGACTCTGGAACTCCTATTTGCAAGTACATCTGCTTAATATCTGCGGTTAATGCAACTGGAAATAAGCGAAAATCTACTAAGAGTAAGAAGAGATCAGCTTGTAGGTTAGGCCCTGAATGTAAAATATCATTAAGTGACAACCCTGTGTGAGTTTTGGCACTTGCGTCCAACACAACTCGCAACTTAGTCGTTGCTTTATCTTGCCGTATGACAGCGCGGTGCGGGATATAGTAACCATATTTAATATAGTCGGCGATGACTTGGTTATAATCAGCGCGTAAAGCGGTAGTTTGTTTAAACTTACGTTCCAAGTGTTCCAACGCAAGTAAACGGCGGTGTGCCACTGCGCGGGAACTATCGAGGTTAGCGGGATTTCGACTAAAGGGAAGGGCTACACCGTATCGCTCATCACTATTGCGAACAACAGAACTAGTGAACAAATTTTCACATTCTGTCTCGTCAGGTGAAGGAGACCGTTTGTTAGGAATTTCCTCCAATTCCCTAAATTTATGGAGACAAGACTCCAGATTACTTAATGTAATCGCGGTAAAAGAACAAGAAGCGGGTTGATTATTATCAACAAACGACGAAGGAAAGTCTCCCATTAATATGTAACCAAAAGTGGTCGAAAAAGCGGGCGGAAGTGAAGATGAACTATTTGGTTTATATTGTTTACCTAAATAAATATAAGGGAATAATTGGGCACCAATGACCATGTCAATATTACCAGGGGTATTCCATGTGAGGTCCGCTAGAGGCACCTTATTATAATATTCAAAGTTGCGAGCATCAATCTCGAATGCTGGCAATTTGTCTGTTATGTTATCAACAACTAACGCGTGAATATTATATTTTTGCGGTGAAACACGCGACTCAATTGTCAAATCAACGTAACCATGAATACGACGAGACGATAATCCAACGCCCCTAAGAGAAGAATTATAAAGCGGAATTACAGATAAGTTGAGTAAATTACAACAAGATAATGTAATTAAATTATTTTGGGAGCCATTGTCTAGTAACAGACGAACGACATTCTTTTCATTATTTTTATTATATGCATAAACTTGCGCGGTCGACAAAAGTATGGTTGTTCGAGATTTACAATTATCGAGTGATACCATAGTAGCGGGTGACAAACTGTCACTTGTAGCGATCAAATGCACTGGAGCAGGTTTTATTGAATTAGCGACCATATCAGAATGAACATACGGTTCACTATTCAAAGAGGTTGTCTTCTCCTTACCAGCGACTTCGCGTGAACATGCATGTAATTGTACCGATGAAGTATTTGAACTTTTTAGTAAATTATTAAAATGTAGAAGTGAGTGATGTCTCTTTTGACAATAATGGCAGACATTACGAGAATTGCAATTCGAAAATGAATGCGATGAACTTAAACAATTAACACAACAATTACTTGATTTTACGAACTCATATCGCTTTTTAGGCGAATCTAGATTTTTAAACTTGGTACAATTAAAAAGTAAATGTTCGGTACTATTACACATGACACAAGGAGCGGTTTTAGAAGATTGCGTATTTTGTTGACTAATGAAAGTCAAAGATTTGCGAGTATTGGAATCTGACTTTTGCGGGTTATTACGAGTTTGAGAAAAGCTATTATAATTGCTTGATCGTTCTAATATTTTAACTTGATCTTGAACAAATGACACAAGTTCATCGGAGGTAGGTATTTCCGAAGAGCGAACGGACAACTCAAAAGACTGCACCGTTTGTAAATCTAACTTTTTTATGGCTAAATTAAATAAAATAAAATCTGTTAAATCGGGAATATCTAATTGTTTTAAAGCGGCAATCGAAGCGGAGTATTTTTCAATAAAACTGTTTAAACTGTTAACTGTCTGCGTGCAATTCTTTAATTCCAATATATTATTTAAATAGAAAGTACCTAATGACCGTTTGTCTTGGTATTTCTTTACTAAACTGTTCCAAATGAGGTTATAAGTTTCACCAGTTGGTACAATACCGGCAACCATTTGCTGCGCACCATGCGTCAGTCTACCTATCAGATACTGCACACGCTGCGAGTCAGACAGCTGCTGGTTGTTGTGAATATTAGCCTTAAACGACTCATAGAACACTGGCCAATTCTCAGGCTTACCATCGAAAGAAGGAATAACGATGGGCGGTAATTTAACAACGTTTTTCACTGGTTGTGATGGCGTGATGGTAGGTGTAGAATTGACTTGTTTAGCGGAATTTACGTTGTTGCGGACACGTTTTACACGAGTATATGCGTCGTCAAACGAAATTAAACCTTTAAAATCAGGCTCAGCTTCTGGATTTAAAACCAAATTGAAATCGTTTATACTGTCAATAATAGACACGAATTCATGGCGCATATCATCGATCATTTCCGATTCTGCCATGAAATTTTCTGTTGAACGCGTATCTGCAGTAACAACTACTTTTTTAGATTGATCACACAATTTAGTGACCCTTTGGAAAATGATCTCAGCTTTAGCTTGCAGTAATTTTATTTTATGAGTCTCCATTTTGAATGGAGAAAGCAAAAGCTAAGAAAATTAATAAAAGTTGTAACGAATGCGGGAAAATATAATTATTAAGTTCTGATTCAATAATCAGGCTCGAATGGACCAATAAATGGAGGAGCGTGTAAATAGCTCCTCCAGAGGAGAGGGGTGAGACTAAAGTAAGGCAATGATGGCTGCGGAGCGTTGCGATGCGGAGCAATAAACAAAATAAATTATAACAGCTAAACACATCAATCGACTCACCAGTCTCCCACGAAGCTGCAAATCTTGCGGAACCAGTTGCCACAGTCGGAACACAGTCACACAAATCCAGCCGCGCGGCGGTATATTGGTTAGTTAAAAGCGGTGATGCGGATGAATATTAAGCGGGTGCGGAATAATTATGTGCGGAGAAAACTGTATGCGGAAGGAAAACTTGAGATGCGGATTAGAAGTGAAATTTTTCACAAGTCTTGCGTCAATCTTGACAACACATTGAGATTGTTCTTTTTCATCTGAAGATTTTCGCCAGCCAGTGGTAGCGCCGCGGCGGTCGAGAAAATGGCATAACTATTAAAATATATTTTGTATATCGCGGCGCGCAACCAATTAGCTTCACCTGTATGTGTGTATGTATGTATGTTTGTTTGCAACTTGTAACTGACTCCTTTGGACTTGATTTTGACCCACTTCAAACGGTCAGATTTCTTTCAAACTTCGTAAACTTATTGAGGACCGATGACAGTTCAATATTTAAAGAAAAAAAAAAAGAAAACACCTAAATTTCATTTCAAAAAATCAAACTAAAAAATGAAAAAATACCTTTGTTTAAAAAAAAAAAACTAAAAAACACGCTTTTATAGAAAATCCAACTAAAAAATAGAAAATAAATTTGAATTGAGAATCGTGTAATTTTAATAAAAGCGTGGGGTTGGGGTTGGTGTCAATGAGTAGAAGAATATCTTAAAAAGCACCTCACGCTTTTTTTTAATTACACGATTGTTAATTCAAATTTGTTTTCTATTTTTTAGTTGGATTTTTTATAAAAGCGTGTTTTTTAGTTTTTTTTTTAACTATTATTTATTTCTCATTTACCTCTATACTACATGCATCAGAAGTAGGAGTGTGCGATCATTTATTCGTGTTATTTTTTAATGGCATTGAATTTCTATCAGACGGAATTAAAAGGATACAATGTTAAATAATTTTTACTTAGACATGATCTTGCGGACCAAACTATTGAATAATTTAGATGCGATGTTTCCATTATTATAATCTAAATTTTACTAACAAAAAATAACCGACTTCAAAGTCTCAAAAACTACTTTTCAGATCTCGTTCAAATTTATGTGGGAACACATGACAAGCACCTGCTTTCGATTAAAAAAAGAATCATCGAAATCGGTTGGCGTGATATTGAGTTATTCGTCAATTTGTCGCGCATATCTTAACACAAATTTACGACTTATGTGGTTTTCTCATGGATGCCATTGTCAGATCTCAATAAAATTTATGTGGGACCACATGACAGCCACCAGCTTTCGATTAAAAAAACAATCATCAAAATCGGTTCGCCCAGTCCAAAGTTCTGAGGTAACAAACATAAAAAAAAAAATACAGTCGAATTGAGAACCTCCTCCTTTTTTTGAAGTCAGTTAAAAACATAGTTTCACCGCATGTTATCACTTATTTAAGCTGGAAAACGTAGGCACGTTCCTATGCATTCTTTTTAATATACTCTGTGGTGCCGTAAGATGCGCAACTGAAAGTGTTTATCATTCTCTCGACAACTTTCTAGAACTTTTCCCATACGTCTAGTTCCTGGGACTCAGCCTTTACTTTTTGTTTTGTTTCAAAGTCCACAGAAGCTGGTTCACCACTGGATTGAATCTAGTTTTCTGGGTTTATTTTTTTACTTCAAGTAAGAGAAACTCTTTTGATCATATTTATTAAGGGAAAGTTTTAGATGCTTCAATAGGAAAAATACTTTTAAAATGGTTTGGGACTGAAGTAAATTTTGGAGCCATTGGTAAAGACAACATTAAATGTATGTCAGTGCTACCATGGACTGCCTGTGTCACAAATGGTATTGACATACAAGTGAACTTTATTTATCACGTAAAAATCTGCCCCAAATGGAAAACAACCCCTGGATTCCATCACTCTACATGCAGTCTCCAAGTAAGTTACCAGCTGTAAGACCTACGCATATAGAAGATGTGCTTATCAGAAGTCAGATAATTTTTCTGCTCTGTAGTATTAATATCATCCATACTGACTGAAACTGTTCATAACAATATTTACTTAAAAAATAATTGTCCAAGTTTTACGGAGAAAAAAATACTTTTAAACAATGTTTAATGCACGTTCGGAACAGAATGGCATAATAATTGCGTCGGAAAGAATTGAACAAAAAGCGGACAAAATAAAACAAACGTAAAAACGACTTTGTACGTAAATCCGGCGGACTCAATTACTACCCAACATTAATTCAGAGGTCCTCAAATTTTACAACCAACCTTAGGTAACGGTGCGATTGTGACCGAGGTGCTAGAAGCGATGCTACGCGATACGCGATACGCTAGAGTGTTCATCGATACGTTACAATCAATATCCGTATTCCGCATTAATCTACTAAAATAATTTCTGTTGAAAAATAATTAAATTTATTCCGATGGTGTCGGAATATTATTAGATTTTTTTTAACTTAATACAGTAATAAAAACAGTTTTTAAGGAAAAATAAAATCTTGTACGTGTTGATAGTGGTAATAAGAAAGACTCAAGCGAAAAATAAATTTAGGATTCACCAAATGAAACATAGTTGAATATGTATTTAATTAAATGACATTGTATGAACTTTACAACCGAGTGACGAAATCGCTCTCTCTAATGGGAACTACTTTGTTGATTAATGTATGTGCATTGTTTTGTGGCTCCCAACGAAGGTAATAACTGGGTAATCTTTTACTTCGATACAGCGCTCGTTTTACTGAATGCTAATAATAAGACGTAAAAATAAATTTTAGTCGTATTGGGGCGGCTTAGAATACTAACCCCAATCCCATGCCGGGTGGGTGTCGTAAGAGGCGACTATATCCAGCTTACTGGTGGTAGGGCCCCTCGAGTGATTATATTGGTAATATTGATTTTAATTGTTAATTAATACAATTATTACTATTACTATTTCTCCACGGGGTTCGCCTAGATAACTACCACCCTTGAGCATGAGTCAGCCGCCAAAAGACTCGTCGTCGCTGGGGGCTTGAGAGCCAGTTCTTTCTTTCTTTTTCTTCTCTCTTTCTTGGCCGGCAACATACCAGTGATGCCTTTGGCGTTCCTGATGTCCATGGGCGACGATAGCCACTTACCATCAGGTGGATCATTAGCTCGTTTGCCTGCTATTTCCATAAAAAAAAATCCGTATATCTGAATATAATAATTAAAACACATACGAAGACCATGATTTTTTTATGGAAATAACCACAAACGAGCTGACGGTCCACCTGATGATATGTCAAGTAAGAGGTAGTACCGAGTGGTACCGAGTACTCGGTGGTAGCTACCGAGACGGACCCCATGGAGAAATAATAATAGTAATAATGGTTAATAAACTATTAAAATCTAAATATAACTATATCGTTTACCATACAATAATGGAACAGCGACCCGAGTAATTCCATTTTATTAAAATACGCAGCATTATATGGCGCTGGGCGAATTGCCGCGAATAAAAATTTAATTCGATCAGGTTATGTTTCGGAGCGGAGATTTTTTTACGATTTTACATTTAATTCGGCATTACAGAAGATTAGATTTACGAAACAAACGGCCATGAAAAACAAATGCAATTGAAAACAAAATGACCTGTATTTACAATATCATAAATATTTATTAAACAAATGTCTACAAAATGAGATTATTAAATTTTAGAATATCGTTGGGGTACCGTATATACGAAAAAAAGAGAAAACTCCGAGTAATTTTCTCCGGATATGCTGGAAGAATAAGCTGAATTCAGAAAACTTATATAGTTTGGAAACCATTGACATTTACGGATTAATATACGCGGTATCGCAATTAAATTAATTTGGAGTTTGAGGTTATCTTTGGGAGGAAATAAAATATGTCCTCGTGTGACATTAAAAAAAACTATTTTGTAAACCTGATTCGTGAGGCGTGTCAAATAAAAGGGCTAATGTAGAGATCTCAACTATATATTTTTGTTATGGATAGTTTTAAAATTATTTAAGAAAGAACGAAAATTAAAGAAGAAAATTCCCCTCCCCCCTCCCCTTATCTCTGAAACTTCCGAGGCTAGAATTTAGAAAAAAATACAGAAAATATTTCTTTACTTATATATTACAGGAAAACCTATAAGTCGACGTTTTTTTTATGGAAATAGCCGGCAAACGAGCTGACAATCCACCTGATGGTAAGTGGCTATCGCGTTGCAAGCCAAGGAAGAGAGAAGAAAATGAAGGGTTTTGGTAAAAACATACTAGCAGAGCAGATTGCAAGGGATTTTATTGTAGCACATATTTACATGAAGACATTCAGTAAAAAGCATATGACAGCGAATACCTAATTTAAATTTAAAATATTCTTTTCTATAACAGTCAAGTGTGAGTCTTCCGGTACACACTACAGACTGTAATTCTATTTGTTTATAGATTATAAACACCAACACTGGCCCTTAAACAAATAGAATCCAGAATTCCACATTAGGTACTTAATCTAAACACATTCTAAACATGTTACAACTTTATAAGTACATTTCATACAAGTATATAAAAATTTCAATTTACTTAAATTAATTACTGTCACATAAATTCAAGTACATAACAAACTTAACATGTTTTTCTTTAGTGAGAGCTTTTGTTAAAATATCTGCAGTCATTTCATTAGTTGACAAATATTTCAATTGTATGAGACCATTTTTAACAATCTCTCGAATAAAGTGATGTCTCACATCTATGTGTTTAGTCCTACCATGAAACATAGGATTATTACATAATTTTTGTGCAGACTGGTTATCGTTATATATAGTTATACAACATTGCTTACACAGTAATTCAAACATTAATGTACGTATGAATACAGCTTCCCTGCAAGAATCTGAGAGAGCCATGTATTCGGCTTCAGTGCTAGAAAGCGCAACCGTTCTTTGCTTTCGGCTTTCCCACGAAACAGTACATTCCCCAATTTTGAATACAAACCCAGTGTAAGATCTACGGTCGACCTCACATGCGGCCCAGTCCGCGTCTATGTACCCCACGACGTCTAAAGTGCCTTTTTGAAAAACACGACTGTGGTTTACGGTACCTTTTAAGTATCGAAGCACGCGCTTCGCAGCTTTCCAGTGAGCTTCGCTGTAACAATCATTGAACTGACTCAGCATGCTTACCGCGTGAGCGATATCAGGCCGGGAACAAACTGCAACATACATTAAACAACCAATTAAATTTCTGTATTCTAAGTTGTCTTCCTTTTTATCAGCCTTTGTAAGTTTCAGTCCCGTTTCCATGGGTGTTTGCGCAGGCTTACAATCAGACATATTAAAACGAGATATAATCTCTTTAATATATTTAGACTGGTCTAAAAGCAATTTATCTTTTTGCCTTGTGATTCGCATCCCCAATACGTATTTGGCTGGCCCTAAATCACTCATATCAAACTCGTTCATGAGCTTTTTCTTGATATGACAGTGTGGGTAGATGTGGACGGTCAACGGCTTGCCTTTTGCTCTTGTCGTTTTATTATCTAAAACGAGTTATTACTTAATGTTCAGATTAAATAAACTGTGAATCCTCTAAAATAATAAGTGATAAATTCAGTAATATTATATACACAGTGTAATATTAGTGATTAATACAATCTAAACCAATTTTAAATTAATACTGCAAAGATTTTTTCGATCAAGTGCAAGTGATCTCAGTGTAACTCTCAGTTGTCGATGTGAACGCGTAAGCGCCTCGATATGCATGGCGCTTAAGACCTTTTTATCACGAGATTTTTAATTGCACCTGAGCGTTCGTTCTGCATTTATCTACCGACACGCAACCTTCATAACTACACATTATGGCTACACCGAAGAAATGTGCGGCTTGTCTAAATAAATTAAAAGATGCCACATACATGAACTGTGCGCGTTGCCAGGCAAAATATCACTATTCGTGCACGAACTTATCTGAAAAGGAGTATAATGCTATGTCCGAGGAATTAAGGTCTAACTGGATTTGCCCACTATGTCGTAGTAAGGAACGAAAAGGGAACAACACCAACACACCCGTTCGCCCCAATCTTTCACCATCACCTCAACACGATTTTGTCACGCAGCGCTCTAAATCGCGTAGCACAGTTAATAAGTGCTCCTGCTTATCGGCGACACATATTCGCGATATCATACGCGAGGAATTCCAGGCTGCATTCAAGCTACAAATTTACCCTCAACTTCTAGAAGTTCGCAACGCAGTCACTGCGCTCGAAGCCTCAGTGACTCACTTCAATGGAGAATTAGAGAGAATAAAGTCTGAGCACTCGGCCAATTCCAAGATGCTTGATAATTTGAAATCGGAAGTTGGATCTCTGCGGGCGTCAAATGTCACGATGTCGACACAACTGGCCCAGATGGACCAACGCTCACGTGCATCGAATATCGAAATACAATGCGTACCGGAAAACAAACAGGAAAACTTAATAAACACGGTTTTACAATTAAGTAAAGTGATTAAGTGTCCACTAAGCGATTCCCAGATTCACTACTGTTCCCGCTTGCCAAAAATGAATAACGCAAGTCCTCGGCCGCGCTCTATTTTAGTGAAGTTCAATAGTCCTCGCCTGCGTGACGAATTCCTTGCAGCAACAAGCAAATTTAATAAGAAAAACAAGGAGGATAAACTCAATAGTAGCCACTTGGGCATTGGTGGCGACAAGAAGAGTGCCATCTACGTAACTGAACACCTTACGGCTGAGAACAAGAACCTTCACGCTGCTGCGCGTGCCAAAGCAAAACAATTAAATTATAGATTCGTTTGGGTACGCGACGGAAAAATATTTATGCGTAAAAGTGAGGAAAGCAACTATGTGTTTATTAGAAACTTAGAGACACTGGATCGTTTATCATAAATACGCTAAACTTGCTATGTATTTTGTTACTAACAGGCGTCTTAAATGTTTATTATCAGAATGTTAGAGGACTGAAAACAAAAACCATAGAACTTTTCAATAACATTGTCTGCAATGATTTCGATATAATTATTTTTACCGAAACTTGGTTAAACAGTAGTGTCTCTGATAACGAGCTTTTTGATAGTCGGTATATTGTTTTTAGGCGGGATCGAGAGAGCAGTGGTTTTCACAGTAAAAAAGAGGGAGGGGGTGTGCTTATCGCGGTCTCACGTCGTTTTAAGGCTGTCCGCATGTTTGATCTTGAGTCGGACTGTGAGGACATCTGGGTCAAACTAGAAACAGGCATCCATCAGGAGGTATCAAAATACTATTTCATTTGCAGTGTTTACATACCGCCCCCAGTTCAGAAACATATTCTAGACCATTTTATAAGTAATGCCAACCGTACATTTGAAAAGCATAGCGGAGAGACTATAATCATCGGTGACTTAAATTTGAGTAGTTTAACATGGCAAACATCTAACAATTCATCATGTATGCCTGTTACGTCTAATAGTGTGCTAAATAATATGTTATTAGATTTTATGGCACTTAACAATTTGACTCAATATAACCATTGTCTGAATAACAAAAGTAAAATCCTAGATCTAGTGTTATGCTCTTCCATAATTAATAATTTACAGGTATGTAACGATCCGCTCTCGGTGATTGACCCACTGCATCCGCCATTGCAATTTGATTTGGTACTTGACTGCGCCGAATACTTAAAATCAAATGACGTTTCAAAATTTTTATTTTAAAAAGCAGATTATGAAAGAATCGTAAACGAACTCAACAACATCTCGTGGTCCACGGAATTAACTGATTGTACTAGCGTTGACGAAATGGTAGCGGTTTTCTACAAGTTACTTAAATCTATAATCGCTAAACATGTACCTAAATCTATGCCACGCAATAAAACCAATTATCCGGTATGGTTCTCTAATTCTCTTGTCAGGGCTATTAACGAAAAATTTAAATACAGAACAAAATATCGCAAATATAATAACCCCCGCGATTTACTTACATTTGAACTTTTGAGGGAAAGGTGCACCAAACTACAAATTCTACACTATAGGAAATATTTAGAACGGCTCGAATCATCTTTGTCATCTAACCCTAAGTTAATATGGTCATTCATCAAACAAAAAAGAGGAGGCAATAGTGCCTATCCTGCACAAATGTCACTAGGTAAACGAGTCGCTTCCACAGGACAAGATATCTGCAATCTTTTTGCGGACCAATTCTCCTCAGTATTTAACGCCGCTAAAATGCCTGTAACAGACAGATCTCATATTTGCTTTGCCACGAATTGTTTGCACACCATATCCGTCACTAAAGATCAAGTCTTTAGAGTTTTAAAAAGACTTGACCCTACGAAAGGTGCGGGCTCGGACGGAATTCCAGCCATTTTTGTTGTAGGTTGCGCTAGTGCACTTGCTTTACCACTCTCAATAATCATTAATAAGTCACTGAACTCTGGTGTTTTTCCATCCGCATGGAAGGACTCCCTCGTTATACCGCTGTTCAAAAGTGGCGATACGATTTTGGTGAAAAATTACAGACCGATTTCTATTATACCCATTTTCGCGAAAGTATTTGAAATGCTACTATGTCCTATAATTTCATGGCACTGCAAACAATTTTTTGTATCAGAACAACATGGCTTCGTCAAGGCCCGATCAACCACAACAAACCTTGTATCATTTGTTGAAGCCATTTCACAAGAAGTTGACCAAGGACACTCATTAGATGCAATCTATTGTGATTTTAGCAAAGCGTTCGACAAAGTAGATCACGAAATACTGGTCCGCAAACTCTCATCTGCTGGTATAGCTGGTAATTTTTTAAATTGGTGCAGGTCCTACCTGGAAAACAGGCATTCCACAGTAGTATTGGGTGGCTTTAATTCTAAACCTTTTGGTGCCACATCTGGTGTACCTCAAGGTTCACATTTGGGACCCTTATTTTTTAATATCTTTATAAATGACATTACCAATTGCTTTAAAAATTCTAAATACTATTTGTTCGCTGACGATTTAAAATTCTTTAGAACTATTAATTCTTTTGACGATGTTAAATTGATGCAGGATGATTTGAATAATCTAATTTTATGGTGTGAACTAAATCATATGACCTTAAATTCAGACAAATGCAATGTTATTCGTTTCAGTAGGAAAAAGAACGATATACCGAGAGCCTACAATATTAATGGCGTACGACTTGACGACATTAGTTTTATTAGAGACCTCGGTATTACTTTGGACAGTAGGTTGCGTTTCAATCTTCATATTGACAATGTTGTAAAGAAAGGATTCAAAATGCTCGGTTTTATTTTACGCACATGCAGAGAGTTTAAAAAACCTACCACGAAGATAACAATTTACAACGCAATTGTTCGCAGCTCTCTAGAATATGGTAGCGTTGTATGGAACCCGCAATATGAGGTTTACAAGAATCGTCTAGAAAGAGTACAAAAGCGTTTTCTTTGGCACTTGTCATACAGCTGTAATCTTGCAAAGAAACTGCCTAGTTACGATCAGCGCTTAAAATACTTCCATCTGAATTCACTTTCTGACCGTAGGAAGTTGCTGGACA
Organism: Thymelicus acteon; assembly: GCA_951805285.1. Classification (NCBI taxonomy): domain Eukaryota; kingdom Metazoa; phylum Arthropoda; class Insecta; order Lepidoptera; family Hesperiidae; genus Thymelicus; species Thymelicus acteon. Next base: position 15,213,707 of record OX638228.1, read on the forward strand.
ATGTATTTTTGTTCAAACTTATTAACGGTTACATCGATGCTCCTTGCTTACTGTCCCAATTAAATATAAATGTCCCGAGTCGCTTGCCTAGATCAACCAAGTACATACCCTTTACACAAAAAACTGCTCGATCGAATCTTGGTCACCACTCTCCTCTAAACCGAATCACGAGAAGTTACAATGCTTTACACAACATGGAAGTCAGTGAATGCCCATCAGGCAACTCCGGGGAATTGCCTATGGTTGATGTTTTCTTAAATCGCTTGCTACATTTTAAAAGGTCATTGAAGTGTTCACTTTGTTTAAATGTATAAATTTTTATTTCTGTTAAAAATATTATAATTAACTTTCAATTTAATTACTTTTATTGACATTATTTTAATATAATAATAATTATTGTATCCTTATCTGTCTTGAACTCTTGACTTAAGTAATTATGTATTTAACAATTTGACATTTTTTTTTAATTCTTATTTATCAATTTGACATTTTTAATTCTTTATTATTGTAAGTTATATTTTGCACAATTTTATTAATTATTAATTCTAATCTAATGCAAGTTTACTGACCAAGTTTTTATGCAATTGATTTGCATCTATTATTGAAGTGACACTCACCTTTATGTTATAGCTTTTAACTATGTGTGCATGTGCAGGTGTTGGCTTTGTTGATGCAATAAATAAATAAATAAATAAATAAATAAATAAATAAATATCAATTTTCAATTGTGAGTTTTGTGTTGAAAATAATATAATGTCATCAACATACAGACCAATTATGACTAATTCTTTATTATTAGATTTGAAATATACACAGGGCTCTGAAGATAATCTTTTACATTGCAGTTTATTTTGTAAAACATTATTTATCTTCTCATACCAGGATTTAGAAGCTTGCTTCAATCCATATATCGCCTTATGGAGTTTGTAGACCTTATGTTCACTTCCTTTGACTTTAAAACCCTCTGGTTGTTCCAAGTAAACGGTCTCTTTTAAGTCTCCATTCAGAAACGCTGTTTTCACATCCATGTGATCAATATCCATATCCTTAGAAGCTGCTATAGCTAATAATATACGAATTGTGGAGTATCTTATCACTGGTGAAAAAGTTTCTTCGTAATCGATGCCATAACGCTGTGTGTAGCCCTTGGCAACAAGGCGAGCCTTATATTTCAATAACTCTCCATTTGCACCATCTTTTTCTTAAAAACCCACTTGGATTTGACTGGCGTATGATTTTTCGGTAGATCAATTAATGTCCAACATTTATTTTTAAGGAAGGATTGATACTCATCTTTCATTGCATTTTTCCAATGGACAGACTCTGAACAGTTGAAGGCCTCCTGTACAGTCTCAGGTTCATTTCTGATGTAACTCAGTTGACAATTCCATTGAAGACTGGTCTTCCAATGTTGTCGTCCCTGGAACGTAAGTTTCATCGGAGGAAGCACCTGATACTTCTAAGCTACTAACAGAGTCATTTATATCAAAGATAGTAAGTCTTCTGTCATTAACCATTTCTCCTGCGAAACATTATGTGTTGTAGCTTTAAAAACTGTAGCTTCATCTACACAGCCAGCATTTGTCACCTGCACTGTAGCACGAGCCTCTTCGTTGACACGAGTACAGGACTGGAATGGTGTCAGCCCACTGGTCTCCACGATTGGTGCACCAGCCTGTATCACCTCCTGGTTAACCTCTGCAAATACAGAATAGTTACGACATCCTAACACACCCGAATCAGACTCTCTAACAGATTCTGCAGTTTCAAGTTTATATACACCATTAAAATGCCTAGCTCTAGCTACAACTACCTTACCATTAAATATTTTACAATATTTTTTATCAAAAATAACTTTATATCCCTTTCTAGTCATAGCACTGACAGACAACAAATTTGTAGCCAAGTTAGGTACATGGTAGACCTCACTAATTGGCTTCGTGCAATGTTTTAAATTCACTACTACATTACCACGACCAGACGTATAGAGTTTTTCACCATTTGCTACCTTAACTTCTGTCACATGACCAGGTTCAAAGTTATTGATCAGTCTCTTATTGTCATTGCACATATGACTGCTAGCTCCAGAGTCAATCAGCCACGCATTGCTCTGTAAACAAGCCGATAATGCAGTCAGCGATGCTCTTTTACTGTGCTGTGCTGCTTGCTTCCCATTGTGCTCCTTATCAGCTGCCTTCTTACAATTCTTTGAAATATGGCCAAGTTTCTTACATATGAAACATTTGATAGGTTTCTTGTGAACCATCAAAGCAACGGAACTATCATCTTTACCTTCACGTCGCTGTTTCTCTTGCATAAGCTTTGATTTGACTATTTCACTCGACAGTGTTATATTCGAATTTTCTAATGCCATTATAAGTGGATCATAATCTTCTGACAAACCACTAAGTAGTAAAACAGCAATCAAGTCATCGTCAAGAGGAGCTCCAATGTCGCTGAGTTGCTGGCCAAGGTCGCACACCTTTGTTATATAATGATCCATGCTTTCGCAGTCACTCAATTTACAAGCGAAAAGCAATTATAAACACCAACAGAAAAAGAAAGGAAGAACTGGCTTTCAAGCCCCCAGCCGAAACACGACGAGTCATTTGGCGGCTAACTAATGCTCAAGGGTGGTAGCTATCCAGGCGAACCCCATGGAGAAATAATAATAGTAATAATGTTACCACACTGACGTCCGTGCATCACTAACTGGACTCAATGAAAATCAGCGCTGTAACTCACTACGGCATTATGCTGAGTGAGCTCCATTTTCTATGCCACTGGACACATGCGAAAGTTACAGACCAACGTAGATAGATACAAATATTTATTTTTGGTCAGAGAAATAAAGGTTTTTCTTTTTTTCTTTTTTTCAATATAATCCCTCCAGGGCCCTAACACCAGCGTACCGGATTTAATCGCCTCTTACGACACCCATCTGGCGTAGGATTGGGGTCAGTATTCTAAGCCGCCCCAATACGGCTAAAAAGCTGTTAAAAAAGCGGCAAAAATAAATAAAATAAAAATAAAACGAAAAATAGGTAATTAACGTACGGGACCCTCTCCACGTGAGTTTAACTCGCACTTGTTTATTTTTATATACTTATGTATAAACAGCTGTTTCTATGTTCTGTGTTATATAAATACGAGTAACCGCCCTCGCTTTGCTTCAGTTTTCTTATTTTTTTACACCATGGGTTATATTATTCGAGTTTTATTAAGGATCCCTAATTTTTTGAAAATATATTATAGCCTCTGCCACCCAGGGATAGTGTAGCTTCCCAACAGTGAAAAAATTTTTCAAATCGGTTCAGTAGTTTCGGAGCCTGTTCAATGCAAACAAACAATGAAATCTTTCCCCTTTAGAATATTACTATAGATAAGTGTTCATTAACCAGAGGTAATTTATGTTTTGCGGTAAGACTACCAATGTAATTGTCTCTAAATATGTCGAATGTACCAACAATTAAATACATAATCAGTATTTTTATTAGCACTATCACTGATTCACAAATTAATACGAAACTGAAAACAGGATTAAAAATTCCATGTGTATTTAACAAAAGCCAACTGTCATAATTAGCCTTTACTTTCTATTACAACAAACATTATTTCATAGACAAAAACAAACAGCCCAAAACAAAACATAACAGATACAAAATTATCCCATAAAATATCACAAAAGAGGAGAACACCATTAAAAGCTGCAATTAGCTTAACCGGACATATCTTATAATTGTTTGCGGAAAATGGCGGCCATTTTCCGGCGCTAATGAAAAATGTCCGCAGACTTGTGTCCCTACTTTATGGCTTAAGTTCCGCGGCTACAGTTGAAGTGGAAACATTTTAAGCACAGCCGTTACTTATACCCATCTGTTATGAAGAAAGGAAGAATGGATGCAAGAAAGGAGTTATTTCGTATACTGAAACTAGCGCCATGTTCGCGACTTTGCGCGTTTTCCGCGATAATAAGTACACTATATCTTATCATATTGTCTAGTCTAGTGATCCAGGTCTCATAAACTAGATACAGACATGTTAGACAATAGTATACATAAAAAAAAATTGTTTCTCAATACCTTTCAGACCTTGATTATTCTGGTGTTAATACTCATTAAATATTTTTTTCTTAAATTATTGCATAGCTATCGAGTATGTTTTAACAATATTTATATTGAGTTGTGCTTGCCTATAATAGGCATGATGACTGATTTTGAAATACTGTTATATATTGTTGGGATATATATTATAATTATAACGTATATAAATCATATTTCCGCAAAAAAATAAGGTTTAGTATAAAATAAATACATTTCAATTTATAAATTTAAAACTCACAACAAAACGCTTCAAAGTGTCATTGCGTCGCTTGTGAAGTCACTTTTCAGGAAAATAATAGACAAGATATCATTATCAGTATGGCGGTATTCGTTTGTTGAAAGAAGTGTGACGTAATTCGCGCTGATTGAGACTGATTGGCGTTTAAGATATCATGGCGGCTTGCCGTATTTTGTAGTTATATTTTATCAAAAATATTGTTAATCTCGCTCATAATAATAGGATAAATGCGTGTTTTGTAATACACTAATAAGGTTTCATTAAATAAAGACATAATTTTAGTGATTTTTACTTACTGTCATCATGCCTACTGTGATAAGAATCTGTCAAAAAAAAATTCGGCCACAGAACCCAGTAAAGAAAGTGTAAAAATTGTACAGTTTCATTACGACGCTATATCTTTATTGTCTCCGAGTCTATTCCAAGAAACAATCTCCCTAAGAGACGATAACAGCAAGAAACGGGAAACTGGCGCACCAGTGAACTTCAGTCGTAAAGCAAGGGCGAAGTTGTGGCCGTTTTTCATTTGCGTTAAAATTATACTGCAGCAACCCTTTTCTTTAGCTGTAAGTCGATTATAACCTGTGATTATAACCGAAGCCTCGTCGGGTTCAATGTGATGCTTTCTTATTCTTGTTTTCTTATTTCTTTATTAATTTAAAAGAAGTGCTGAGGAGTTTCTTTCGCCATTTCTTCTCCATCACAAAGCCCCTTTCCGAAATGGTGGTAGATTAAAAAATTACGTGTGTAAATGTATCAGTGATACCTATATTAAATTCTTTAGATTTTTTTATTGCTACAGCGTATATGTGTTTGACTTCTAGATGCGGGCACGAGAGGTCTTCCGTCCATAAATCACGTCTGAGACCTTCGGACAGCATAAATTCCGACACTCGGGTAGGCCAGTAAAGCAGCATATTGGAATAGGCCTTAAATATCCACATGCACGTTAGAATTAGGATACTGATTGGTAAAAGCGAAGAAAATTAAGACGAGAAACATTTTGTAGGTACTCACAATTTCAGCAACGGGATAAATCTGAAAATATAAAAGAAGAATTAGTTAACCGTAAACTTATATTGGACTAACTGAATCAAGTGGCGTCGACAAATTATACAAATTGGGACAATTTATACAAATTGAGCCGATTCCGCGCGGACCTGCTCGCGTCTCCCAATCTGTTACAATTATTTGCATGTAAATCACAGGGCTTTACACGATTGTCAGTTCAGACCGCTTCTATGAGCCATTCGGACAAGGGACTAGAAATGGCTTCATCTGAAATCCTGCCATATCTTCGGGTTCATTTACATATAGGAAGTTTCTCGAAGCCACGCGAGAAAGTCGTAAAATTATATTCGAAGGTAGAAACTTACAAAGCAATACTGGAATAGGTGTCGAAATATGATGCAGGAATCTTTCAGTCATCATAAACTTGGTCAAAAAATGCTGCCAGCATCTGATTCTCATCAGTGTACTACACCACAACCCCTGAATTTTTATATTCAATAGTAAAATCATAAAAATAAAACATTTGGAAAATATTTTTTTCAATAATAAAATAGTGCATGGTTATTCATCACTTTTTTATATGATTTTATTTTATATGAATAAATATTTACATTACGTTTAAGATCATAAAACTAAAACTTGCTCTTGTTTGGAACATTTTAAATAAATGAAAGTTCAGTGAGATGCATATAAATTTTGCGCTTAAATCACAAAGACATAATATTACATAAATAGATGAATAAAACACAAAAAAATAAAATATTAATTTTTCATTTCAGATGAAAAATGAAAGTTACACTTTATTTAGATTGTCGACCCATTAATGGCCCACTATTGGGCACGGGTCTCTCCTCTTGAGGAGGCCTAGAGCACACTCCACCACGCTGCTCCAGTGCGGATTCGTGGACTGGTTAGAGGCCAACCCAAGTGTATTGCCATTGCAGTTTATATGCCGCCCGAAAGCCTTCGACATGACTTAAACACTGTTACCTTACGGTAACAACCAGGACCGACGACTTTACGTGCTCTCCAAAGCACGGAAATGCTTTAGGTTTCTGCCACTAGCGGTCACCCATTCAACTACCAACCACACCCGCTGTTGCTTAACCCGGATCACTTCGGAACTATACAAGCTGCCGGGCTACGAGCGCTTCAGTGTCTTTTCTATAAAATAGAAATATTTTATAACCACGACAATTATAATGTAAAAAAGAAGTAGATATGTCACTAGCGCGCCGACGATGAAGAGCGTAAGAAAGAACAGGCAATACAGGCAAACCGTTCTGCTCGTAGTCGTTCTGTCAATACAAGACGATACGCACGCTTTTGCTGTTGTCAGATGTGCTTGACATTTGACATACAGCGTTAATATGCCTTCGTGTATTATACCAATGTGATTGGTGTAGTGAAACACAAGATAAACGTGTGTGTGTTGAAGCTCTTTTCGGAACAGATTTTTTGGTTGATTTGTAAGGGCATAACGTATCTATATTTTTTAAATATCATTGATCCACGATAGTTGCAATCCAACAAAAAAGATCAGTAATTTACATGTAATTCGTCGTGGCCACGCAGTTACGCAACATAAAAACATTTATGTACCGTCGTGTAATAAAATGATGGACGAAACGAATAGTTTATTGTCCGCTGAAATAACATTCGAATGTGGAATTCATGGGACCAATTGTCATCAATTAGATGGACGGACGGACACACGCCACGCGCTGAATTACGTCCACTAGACATATTGATGGTCCGAATATTTTATTCAGCGAAGAAACAAAATCGTTTTAATAAAATATTTCTTTTTAAGAAAAGTAATAGGTATAAAGGAGCTTTATTTGCATGTAGGAAAAGTAGTATTTACGTCAATAATTGGATACGCTTTGCACAAGTAAAAACCTTAAAATTATAACTGAGATAGGTTTCCTTACGGCAATGCAGCAACTTGCTTGCGCCACACAGGGAAATAATACATACTCGTATACTAGATACCGAATTCACAGGAAATAATTCCATAGGTACCCAACTGTTTCCTGCAAGGCGTGATTAGTTGATGAGTGAACTCGCATCATCACTCCCCAGGCGGTAATTCCCCGCAGTTGACCCCGCATCCCCCCTCCCGGGTAAGTTGACATAAATTGCTTTACGTTAACCTCACAGTACATTAAAAGGGTAGGAGAGAAATTACGCTTATTATCCCTTCTAGGATTCTTACATGTTTCTGGTGGGAAGAATGTTAAAAATAAATAAGGGCTGCAGGTCGTTCCTAAATGGGTCTATTAGGGAAAGAAGTTCTCATACATTGGGGTTCAAGTGCAAAGGAAGAAGGGTCTGGGCCCGCTCAAGAGCGCGATCTTGGATCTCACAAATGTCACTTTTACATACATATTGTAGCATTTTAAACCGAATCTTAAGATCGGTTTATTAGGTAAAATTACTTATTATAAGGGTGAATATCAGAAACGTGCATTTTTTTCAATTTTTGATGGTGATATTTTTTCTTCTGAGAACCTGGTATAAAAAAAGAAAGTCTATTTGTTACACTTTCTTTTCTCATTTTTCACGAAAACTGAAGAAAAAATATCACCACCAAAAATTGAAAAAAAATGCACGTTTCTGATATTCACCCATAAGTAGGTACTATTATTTTTTCTGTGGTAAAACGGGCTTAGAAGAAACGGGTCACGTGGTAAGTAAAGATTAATGTTAACCATCTATATACTTCAAAAATATAACTGCGTCGAAATCGGATTCATTTATAATCTGCTTCTTAGCTTACTATTTATAGGAGATCGCATGTTGAGATCAAATTTTCTCACGATATAAAAATATTGTAGGTACACCAAACCACGTGTTATTTTTCAACCACGTCTTACCTACTACAAAACAAGTTGTGCATAAATTGAACCCTGGCCCTTCGAGCAATTAACCGACATTCAAAAATTCCAAACTACAAGGTTATCACTTTATTTATTCAACGAGTAACCGCCCTCGCTTTGCTTCGGTTTTCTTATTTTTTTACACCTTGTGTTACATTATTGGAGTTTTATTAAGGATCCCTAATTTTTTTCAAAATGTAATATAGCCTATGTTACTCGGGGATAGTGTAGCTTCCCAACAGTGAAAGAATTTTTCAAATCGGTTCAGTAGTTTCGGAGCCTATTCAATGCAAAAAAATATATAATCTTTCCTCGTTATAACATTAGTATAGATATGTATATACTAACTATACTAACTAATAAGTATATACGTGAAGTTATTAAGTCCTACCTGTACTATAATAGGTTCCAAAAATTTAATCATACGGAATTTGAACCCTGGTCCTTCCAGCAGTTACCCACTTTCAAACAAGTACGCTATCGCTTGAAATATTTACTCGTACTAGAGCCTGTTACACGGTATCACAAAGCGTCATTAGGTAAAATGAGTAAACTCTGACCATTACTCCCAGAGCGGCAGTAAAACTTGGAGGAGGGGAACGTACCGGAGCGAAGCTAACATATTTATCTAAAGATAACTAACTTCACTTGTTTTTATATATTTTATTTATCGTTTAAGGATAACAACACATAAAATTGACATTATTACGCTTCCCGCCCACGTCCGATAATCGGTGACAAATAGAACGTACTGATAGCAATACTGCTCCCATATTATTTCTGACCGACTTTTTGTAGGACGTGTGCGTTGCTTTATTGCTATCAGTACTTTCTATTTTTCTCCTACAAAAAATCGGTCACCGATTATCGGTCGTGGGCGGGAAGCGTTACACTACGAACAAATCAGGGTCATTTTAAACATATGTACTCAGTGCTTGAAACAGCAAAGATAAACATTTTTTGTCGCTTTTTCAACAGGATTCGCATAAATATTACTCCAAAGTAAAGAAGAGTAACTCCTAAATCCTAATTTAATTAAACCACGTCAAAGCATATATCCCAAATCAATACAGTGGTTCAGGTAGGTACGCGTAACAATACATATCAAACTAAATATGTAGTCTCCTATAGTCCTCCTCCTGCCTAAATACTACAAAAGTAAGCCCACATGTAGGTACCTTAAATACCATAGTATTAAAATTCAAAATAATATTTGTACACATATACCGACCCAATCACATTTTATAATTATTACCCAAGAACATAAATACCAGACCAAATAATATTTTCTCTGGTCATAAATCAAACGACGTCATCATTCGCGAGACCCCGGGAGAGCCTAAGCATTCGTCTCACTACGGGGTCACTAATACCCCCAGAGCATTATACCAACCGTTCGGTACGAAGTTAATAGCATCTCGCGAGGGACCAATGGTTGCAGTACATCAAAGGACTTTTCCACGCGTACAATATGGGTCACTCGACGAAGTGCGTTGGAGGCAAATGGTCCGTGAAAATTGGACGCGTTGCGACAAATTTGAATGACACGCTGCTACAAAATGACGCCAAGAATTATTTTGAGAACGCCTAAAGATATATTATTAGATAAGAATATTTCATATTTATTACTGTGTATTAAGTCGGTCCTATAATCCAAATTGGAACCTTCCTGCCGGTTGGGTCCCGGGTTCTAATCCCGGCCATAGCAAACTTTTGTGTCCATCCGACATGCCACACACAGTCTCAGCGGAGCATAAAAGGGCACGATCACACACATTTATTTAAACCAGAGTTCCCCAAACTTTTTTGTGTCGTAGACCCCTTGCCATGTTTTTCCGTGTTGGGTAGACCCCCTACTTACCTGATATTGATTTCCTGTAAATTTCTAACTGTAGTGAAGTTTAGTGTTAAAAACTTAAAGTAAAAACACATGTTAATTTATACGTTTATTAATTGAATTTAAATTAAAACTACTCAAAATAAAATTTTGTATCTGTTATGTAAAATATACGTAGCATTAAATAAACATTTTTACAAGTTCAAAATGTATTGCGACCACAAAGCGAATACCAACATCCTACAACTTACAAAATTTTATAAACATATATAATATTTTTTTTACTTCATAGGTACTTTTATAAATAATGTATATGTTTTGATATTATAAGATAGTATGATGTAAGTAAATAGGTACTATCAGTGTATGTGTTGAGATCCACTATCGTGGACCCCCATTTTCATTTCATGGACCCCCAAATTTTTTTTCGCTGACGTAGACCCCTTGCAGGTTGTCATAGACCCCTAGGGGTCGATATAGACCACTTTGGGAATCACTGATTTAAACCAAAAAAAGGAAAAGTGATCTATGTATCCGAGTAAATTCTCTGTTTATCAAAATGACATTGAAACAATAATAATTATGTAATAATATTAAACATTACACAAGGTTTTAGAATCATGCCCTGCATACCTAATTATTTTGCTGACTGTACGTAAAATGAAAGATATGCCAATGCCAAGCATTTTTCCTGTAATAGCTAGAAAATAGACGCACTATTCGAGCCTTCAACGAATACCCACCTAGATCACTCACTTCACGACTTCAAAGTTCAAGTGTAGCGTTTAACTCGTGAGGGTAGCGAAGCTTGTTGCATACAATATTCTCTCCATTTTGTGCTTGTACCAATAAAATACTATTTAGTTCATTAATTAAAATGCAAACCCCTCCTCGCAACCTTTGGACCAAGCGGTTTTTGAAATTTAAAAATACCAAAATTGCTTTCTTTTTCTTCTAAAATATTAATACAATTAAGGCAATTCGCTTGTTTTAAAAAATACATACTGTTTCCCAAAAGGACCTTGAATTTACAATATGATGCTAAATGATGACTATTGTTCACAGATATAAATAAATAATAAATAACGCTTCACACTCATGGCCCCACACTAGGATTCCCTGTGTCGTGGGTGCCATGGACAACACACAACATAGACAAGGACATTCACACCCAGACCTAAGAACAGAAATTCAAACTCATCATTTAAATTTCCACCTCGCTGGGAATCGAACCCAGGACCCTTGGTGCGGCGATCCGGCATGGTAACCATTGCGCCACACGGGTCGTCAGATAGATACGTGACACATACGAGTGGGACAATCTAATTGAAAAACTATGCGAGTTACGACATTTTACTTCAGCCAAGTGATAGTTAATTCCTACGAAGTTCATAACTTTGTACAAGTATCAAAGTTTATAATATTAAAAAGCTCGTAATTTTGTATCCTATGCATCAATGATATTATAATCTAAAAAAGAGGTAGATATGTCACTAGCGCGCCGACGATGAAGAGGGTTAGTCAATTGACCGTTCGGCTCGTAGTCGCTCTGTCAATACAAGATGACACGCACGCTTTTGTTGTTGTCAGAAGTGCTTGACATTTGACATACAGTGTTAAAATGCCTTCGTGTATTATATCAATGTGATTGGTGTAGTGAAACAAAAGATAAACGTGTTTGTATTGTAGCTCTTTTCGGAACAGATTTTTTGGTTGATTTGTAAAGGCATAACGTACCTATCTATATTTTTAAATATCATTGCCTATGCATATCCTTTGATATCAAAACACCAGGCTATAGCAGCCACACCATCAGCCTAAATTATATAAATTTTCCATCGGGTGATTTTATACAGCGCAGAGTAGTGGGAGAATGAGCCATCCTTGATTACCACCATTCATTCCCAAAGGCGCCAATCAACTCAACGAGCCATTCGTGCCATCGACAAAAACACTTAATGGCCAATTGGCCAACATGATGAGATTATACACGAACACATGCCTGAGTTATTTACTTTGAACATGATTTAGGTACCCTAGGTATATAGGCATAAGTAGAACTTTTATTTAGGGGTATGGTATATTGCTCAGTAAAACAAAGAATCATTGTTATAAGTCAATCCTTGTTTAAAGTTTCTTATGAAATTAATATATGTATTTATAATGCTCTAGCTACTATTGTAATTAAAAAAATTTAAATATCTCATTTATCATCCCTCATTATTCCTAAATAAATAATTCTAGCCGTATTAGGGCGACTTAGAATACTAACCCCAATCCCACGCCGGATGGGTGTCGTAAGAGGCGACTAAATCCGGCCCGTTGGTTGTAGGGCCCTCAGAGGAATTATATTGGTAATATTGATTTTAATATTATTACTATTATTATTTCTCCATGGGGTTCGCCTAGATAGCTAGCACCCTTGAGCGTGAGTCAGCCGCCAAACGACTCGTTGTGTTCCGACTGGGGACTTGAGACCCAGTTCTTTCTTTCTTTCTTTTTCTTCTTTCTTTCTTGGCCGGCAACGCATTAGTGATGCCTTTGGTGTTGCTGATGTTCATGGGCAACGACAGCCACTTACCATCAGGTGGATCGTCAGTTCGTTATAAAAAAAATCTGTGAATAAAATAAAAGATAAGAAATTGAAGCTCAAAAAATCCTTGGAGATACCATCGCCAAACTGATTTACTGAAAAAGCTGAATTTGGACTGCACAAAAACAACCAACAAATCACTGCTCAACCAGCTTTTTGCAAATAATACGAATAATATGTATAATGCGATTCATTCTTAATAATCATTTATGAGTAGTGAGTGCACTTTCAGAGAGGCGGTACAAGGCGAGCATAAGCTATGAAAGAGCTCTTGATTAAAGCCATTCACACGAAATAGCCAACATTTCCTTAACGAGCCGCCCGTGCTATCGGCAAAAACACTTAATGGTTTTTGTTACAAAAATAAATATGATCCGCTAAGCTGCTTGTGAACCCAACCATTATGACCCAGAAGCGAAATGAACAACCTTTTTACTCAAATCATTCACGTAATGCGTTTGCCTACAATACTTAACTAAGTAACTGCAGGACTTTGATCTCTCCTACAAGGAGGGCTGTACCTTACCGCAAGTGAAATATATTAAAAATTGTATTCTTACTGAATGGTTTATACTTCAAATATTGACATAATATAATACTTTTTACTATAATACGAGTATTATTTTTTTTTGTATTCCGATATTTCGACCCAATTGCATGTATCGTAAATAATAATGGATCGTGTATAAATATCGTGAGTACTCTTATTATAGTGAAATGAGTTCAGTCCACGATGAGTTAAATACTTAAGATTTGCTCGAAAGCTTTTTATATCAATATTGTAGTAAAAATAGGCCAAGATTAAATAATGTTGAAGGCATAAATAGAAAGATAGAAAAGAACATAATAATACTCAAAAATTCCTAGTGCTATATTCTAAACATAACTAAATAATCAGCATTAGTGATCTCTTACTCGTATAGACAAATTTCGTAAATATTTGCAAATAACTAAACTTAACGTTTGAGTAAAACTTGTTGAAATGTTAAGGAGAATTCTTAAGTGCGCTATCTAGTTCAAGAGATTCAAGCACCGCTCAAGCTACTGACCGATTCATAACTGGGCCAAGGAGTAAAATTATATCTTAACACTATTAACAATATAATATTTTTGTTAAGTACATATATTTTTGTTATACTTCTACAATGGAAAGTTTTAAAATTATTGAAAAAAGAACGAAAATTAAAGCCAAAAATTGACCATTTCCCCCTCCCCCCCCGGTATCTCAGACACTACTGAGCTAGAATATAAAAAAAAAAACAGAGAATAGTACTAAATCACCGTGGTCAATGGACGCCAGCAATGCCCAAGGTACTACGACCGGTCAAGAAAGAAAAGAGAAGAAAGAAATGTTTAAGATCAACGGCTGTCAATTACGGAGTCTGTTTTTAGGGTTCCGTAGTCAAAATGAAACCTTTACATTCTCGTCATGGCCGTCCGTCCGTCTGTCTGCAGCATAGTAAAAAGTTAAAATTTCGTCACGATATTTACTTCCATTGAAGTATTTGTATGTACATGTACATACCAATAGATATCCGACGTATGTTACTACGCAAAAAAAAAATTATATGGAAAAAATCGAAAATATGCCTAATGTATTGTTTAATTTGTCTCAAACCATCTTCGCGTTACTGCCTTTCAAATGAAACCATTTTGAGGCATATCAGTTGGAAAGTTTCAAAGTCTATAAAGGGACATCCGTAGAAACATTTTTTGTGTTTTATATATGTACATATATAGATTATGTAGACAAATGACTAACAAGAACGCTTAAAACAGCGACTTAACACACAAATTACAGTCACAAAGCTCCAAAAACAATTTCAGAGCGCAATAACGATATAATTTACTTTTTTCTTCACAACCCGTTCCGTTAAATCCCAGCTAAGCGTAATTAAGGCAGCCTTTTAAATTCTCACCAACACAGCCGAGTTTACTACGAAATGCAAGAAAGTGTGAAAATTGAAGGAATGAATTGTAAACTATAAAGTTGGGGGTTAACAGAGACATCATAATATTATGAACACTGCAATATTGTGACTTTTTAACCGAATTCAAAAAAGGAGGAGGTATTCGACTGTATATTTTTGTCTGTTACCTCAGAACTTTCGACTGGCTGAACTGATTTTGATGATTCTTTTTTTAATCGAAAGTGTTGCTTGTCATGTGGTACCACTTAAATTTGAGCTAGACCTGACGAGTAGTTATTGAGTTATTTTGAAGACGATTTTTTTTTTCTTAGTAAAATTGAGATTATTGACAATTACTATGCGATTAACTTGAGGGTTGACGATAGATTGAAATCAGCCGCAAATCGTTTACTTAATCGGATCTGGATCTTAATGTGTTCAAAATGTGTGTCAGAAAACAGACTTCCTGAGTTTTGGAAAAATTTCTAAAAATGTATAGATGAAAGAATAACAAAGTTAGTAAATAACAGCAAATAAATGAATTAGTTTACCTAGTAGTGTATGAATGACAGTCGCAAATTACCTATTACCTGGTTATAAGTACTATTATTTCTTCTGTGCTATTACTTACCTATTTACCATCTGACATAAACACAAGACAAGCAATCAACGGCAAAGCGCTAAACATCCAAATCGAAAAAAGAACTCGTACGATTCTGCTACTTCCAAGAGAACGAATTTAAAAAGGCCGCCCTACAAAATGCTCCACTTAATATATTACAGAGAGAAAAAAATGTAGTAAATACATCAGCTTAGGGTTACAACGAATTGCTTAAGAAATTTATTGCCGACAGCCTTAAAAATAGAGCCTTTAATTTGGCGGTCTTTCAAATTAAGAACATAAAAGGTAGCCGCAATGAATAAGAGAAATTTGACGGCTAAATAATTATTTCTGTTAATTATGTTGTTTTTATTAACATTTACTAGTACAGAAAGTCATTTAATTGCTTAAAGTGGCTAGTATAAGCCATTTAATAAATATATAAACGATATTAAATTTTAGGAATTTCTAGGATATCGATAATAAACACATGAATAAATCAGACGTCAAACTCGAGAGTAAACGCACACGTACATTTAATAACCGAATAGAACTTGAGACCTTTCCTTATCAAATAACGCTACCATATTAGCTACAGTCAGCAACATAGTACAAAAACTTTATTCTTACACGAAATCTTAGTAGTACTGACTTTCGGACAAAGTCTGCAGTTAGCCTTCTATCGAAGTTGTTGAACAGGAATCACAAAAGAAAAAGAAAGAGATCTGGTACCGAGCCCAGCGATACGCGATCTTGGCGTCATTTTCTGTCACTCAGTAAGATGAAATAAAAAAAAAGTTGATTTGCACTCATGTATGGTAGTAAAGGTAAAGAGACATAGGTATAATTGTTATGTATAGAGTTGTGCGCTGGTGTCGCTAGAGCGGCTATATAGATGGTGCCTCGCGTAATCGAGTTCATTCTGTCTTCTATTCGATTATTGTATTATTCGATTACTCGATGTTATCTAGTGATTCACTTATTACTTAGTACAAGACAGGCAGTCTTTACTTGGAGCTAGGAGCGGAGGGTGGGGACACCCCCACAGTCTTGCCTAATTACAGTGAATATTATAATACTTATAATATTGATTTCACAAAAAAACTTAAATTCTAATCAATTAATACGATACTTTGACATCGCACAAAATCGCCTATCGTCTGACTAATATTAATTAAAATTCTCTAAATGCTGATAAGTTGAAAGCACATTCTATTTTAAAGTTGAGGACGAATATTCAACTTCAAAAGGACAAATTCTTGATAAAATTCATTACTCTAAAGTTGGATTAACAGAGGACTTGTAGACACAACCTTGAAGTTTCGAGTTTGCTTCGTTGTAAGTAGAGATAACTCTGGAATAATATTTGCCTGACAGTAGGGGTTAAAATCTAAGCAAAGTTTGCTAACAAACGGATGAAGTAAGTACATAATACTGTGCGATAAACTACTGGATATAATATATACTGCTTCGGATGAATGTGAATACATTTTTGTATATGTTCTGTCTTATTTTACCCCGACTTACCATTTCAGAGTGATGCCGTATCTGATTAAAATTTGATATATATTTACATTTATATATTCAGTAATTTGACTTAATGCAGCGCGGACAACGTATCATTGATAAATGAAACAAAACTCGATATTTATAATTTTTCTGTTTGTTTTAAAATATGTTACGTCATGTTTTAAATAAATAACTTAATATTGTGAAAATTTTTGATCTCACCACAACCGTTCGCAAGCCACAACAAACAATAAAATAAGTAAATAACTGCACTGGGGTTCACAAAATTGGAAAACTGTGGAAAATTACATTGGACGCTACTAAAACCGCATGAAGGGGTAAAGAAGTAAAGCTTATAAGGTGGAGGTTTAGAAATATCCCGCCGATGATAGCATATCATTGAGATGGTCAAGACGAAACTAACACTCGTAAACTGTGTTCTACATGACAATGTTGTGCTTTCGTATTGGACACGTAGACTTGCGACTGAATCGCTCCTAATTTCCAAAAGTGAGTATTAATTAAAAAAACAAACAAACAAACATACAGGTGAAGATAATATAAAGTGTGTAAAAATACGTGAGGATGTAAGGATGATTTGACTTTTTAAAGCAAAAAGTACTAAATACATTTTCATGACATTTAGCACACGAGTAAACCATGATTTGGAATAAGCTACAGGGTACTTATTATTCCGGATGCCAGAAAAGTGGTAATGGCATATATCCTTAATTTTAAGAGGGAGCCTAAATGTAAGGATACTGAGTAATAAATTGTGATACAGTAACTAAAAATATAATTATTTTGTCTTAAATAACATGCATAAAAATAAAAATCATTCAATACAACTTTTGCAACACTATGAAGACATGTAATTCAATTAGAATAAGCAGCTCTTGTTTTTAATAAAACAAAGAAATATTCGTTTCCAATTTTATTATAATGCAATAAAACATTTTTTAAAAAACTGCACAAACTATTTAGCGTAAATCATTTAGCTTACTTAATCATTTACGAACCCTCTATATTTGTAAACAAACTGTGTCAAAATAATTTTTCCTTATTTTTTTATCACGCAGTCATAACTTTCACGTTTATCCATTTATCCACAAAAAAACTATAATAAATATAGTAATAATCATTTTTCATAACGCGCGTTTGCTAAAAACGCGCGTTAAAAAATCACCTGTGTCGTTTTTCGTCACCTTTTGTGTCACAAATCTTAAACACTCTCATCATTTTTCCATTTATTTTAACGCGCCTAAAGAAGTATAACTCCAAAAAAAACGGTAGTCGCATAATCGCAAAAATCAAATCGCCGGTCTGATCATCTTTTTATATCCTTTATCATTACACATTCCGCCTTCCGCCCATCAAACGCCAGGGACCCTCATAAATAAGCTACAGGGTCTCCAGATTGCCGGGTTATAAATGAAAGGGTACAGGAAATTAGGGTTTTTTACTACGGAACCCTCGGAGTGTCGCTGCACCCGTAAACCATTTTTAATACTGTGAAAAAGGCTGTATTGGATATTAAGCGAGATGATGGAAGGTTTTACGGTTGTACTACATCATATTCATGTCCATCGCTTTTTTCATGATTTTTCTTCGAACTCAACGTCTTTATTTACGATTCTCGCACGATTCTGTTTACGAGTTACATGACTATATTCACGGTTTGATTACATCAGTCTCATGCATATGTTCACTCAGAAAGATGTTTTATCACCGAATAAATTGTCACGTTCTTTTGTTGTAGGGACTTTGGCTTTGAGATTTTGACATGTACATTTCTTTTAGTAATATTCTTACTTCAGTGATGTTCTGTTGGGAACTGATATTTTTGACGTGATAACGTCTATTAAAACGATGAATGCCGGGCGCACGCACGAAAAAATGTAGCGTTCCGCGAGCGAGAGAGCGGCAATAGCGAGAGAGAGGCACGATCGGCTACGATCGGCGTATCGTAGCCGATGCCGTAGGCGAGCCGTAGGCAATCGTAGTTGAGCGGAGCGGGGCGTAGCGGAGCTTTGTCATGACGTTGTCACGTTAAACTACCGTCCGTAAACCGACTTTACAGACAACAATTTTTTATAAGTTAAATGTTAATACTTGACAATCCAACCTAGTGCAGAGTTGATGGGTCGTACAACGCAGTAACTTATTAGTGATTAATGATCATACTGTTCTGATTCTGTTCTACTTTTGTTAAAATTACATTAAAATACAATACAAGGCGAGAAGCAAACTGACCTGATGGTAATGGCCACCGCCTTTAAAAAACACCAAAGACAACACCGATGATTTGCCGACTAGGAAAGGAGAAAGAGAGAGAAAGAAAGAACTGGCTCCCGAGCTCCAGATGAAGATATATATGTACTTCTACCACGGACGTAAAAAAAGACGGACGTAATCCCAAGAACAAATTCAGTGAAGCACCCATAGGAATACCAACTCTGTATTCGTACAAGTACACACACCCACACATTGACACCATACGGCTACGACATTGACACCATCGCGAATGAAAAATTACAAAATTACGCACACATGGTAAGCGAGCTGTCAGCTGTCAAGCTTCACTCTCGATTAGACAAGGTTATGTCCGTTCTTTTTTTATGTCCGTGACTTCTACACATTTTGCCTGCTACAGACGCGGTGTTAATAAAATCAAAGACCTATTTAAGATCTTAAACTTATTACAGACGAATATACCTAGTGCATGTTTTCAATTGCGTCAAAATTTATATAATCTTACTTTGAAAAGGAGAATCTTAGCAAGGAATTTGAGAACCATTTATTTTACCATCAAACCATTCAAAGGTTAAAGCCTATCGAACACAATTAGAATCCATGTAATTCAATTAGAATAAGCAGCTTATGTGTGATAAAACAGTATATTATCTGTATTTAGAAAACGGCCTGTAGCTTAGTTGGTAGCGACCCTGCCTGTGAAACGAAGGGTCCCGGGTTCGATTCCCGGCTGGGACAGATAATTATGTGACAAATAAATATTTGTACTCGGGCCATGGGTGTTATTGTGATGTGTTGTATATGTCACCATGGGTGACATCCGCGACACAGGTGAAAACCGGGGGGTATGCGTTTATTTATTTAAAAGTATTGCAATGCGTGGAAGAAATAATGAAGCCTTTTTTACATGTGATAAGTTATTGCTTGACTGCAATCCCACCTGATGGTAAGTGGCGATGAAGTCCACTGTCCAAGATGGTATGCACAATAACTTACTAAAATCCCATTACTTACTTATTTAAATAATTGAAAAAATAAATTATGTTAAGACCATTTTCATGACCAGTTGGCAGGAAATAAAAACGCTTAAATCAGTATCTTACACTGATATACAGCAGTCAAACTTAATCTAACGTAACTTCAGATATTCATATTTCATAATACCATACGTTTAGAAAACAAAAAAACACACAAGACAGTTGAAGAATCGCATATTCAAACATACGTGTAACGTGTTTTAGTAAAACTTTTCCATTAGCCGTTCCCGACGGATGCGAATCCCTGAGCGAGGGATGCTTGCTTAGTTAATAATGAACTAATTAATGCATGGTTCCAAGTTCCGAGACGCGATTGCCGCTCCGGAACGAACTTTGGATCTGAAGTGCAGTACTGCTTGCTGCTTGCATAGTTGCTTGATGGTAATTAACATAGTTTTGTTAAGGACGGTGTATGACGCAATGTCCCATGAGTGACTTGAACGAGCGAAAATGTAAGTGGTCACTACTATGTACATGTACTCGTATGTATGAAAATGTGTATGTATAGTCTAATTTTCAATACTGTAAATCAATAATGGTATAGTATAAGAAATTGTTTGGTTTTTACTTGCAAACAAAACGTGACACGGTTTTTGCAACGCTTTTTATTTTAATTTTTGTCTGTTATAAATAATGCAACGAAAATAATATTCTACTTCTTACTATCTTACGTCCTACACATATTATCAGCTCATAATTTAATGCTTTTAAACTTTTCTATGACTTGAGTTGTTTAACGTTGAGTCGGTTAATTATTTTGTTTTTTAATTGCCGACAAACTGGCAGAGGAGCCACATGGTAGAAGGTATGGTCACCGTCGCTCATGGACATCAGTTACACCAACAGAATCATAGAAAGAAAGTTCTGGCTCTCAAAATCCCAGCCAGAATACTGTTAGTAGGTACTGTCGACAAAAGAATTAAGTATGCAGGGCATGATTCTAATAATTATTTTTTGACAAAAAATAATTATTTTTTAATTTTTAGTTGCTATGAAAATTATTAAGTTATTGGTCATATATTCAGTTACCAGGTAAAAATGTAGTAGGTGAAATATAAATCATCCCCTATTTTCGTATCTTTAGGGGTAAAATTTTCTTTCCAAATTTAAACAAGAGTAACTTCAAGGTATACAATATTCAATAAAAAAAGAATCATCGAAATCGGATCATCCAGTACAAAGTTATTGGGGTAACGTGTAAAAATTCCGTGGGTGAATAATCAATCATCCCCTATTTTCGTACCTTTAGGGTGGGAATAAAATTTTCAAAAAAATATGGGACCAACTTCAAGATATACCCTATCCATTAAAAAAAGAATGATCAAAATCGGACCACCCTGTGCCGATTGTCGAGTGATCATACATAAAATATATATATATATATATATATATACGCGTCGAATTGAGAACCTCCTCCTTTTTTTTCGTCGGTTAAAAAGATATGTTATGTTTAATATTACATATTGTTTACTTTATTTATCAATGATAAATCATACCTTAAGTATATAGGAATTATTTAACACTGATAAAAACACAAAAAATCTGTAATGTCAATAATTACAAAAGGTTTTAGAATTATGCCCTGCATACCCCGTTCTTCTGCCGACTGTACTTATGCGAAGATATTTAGTCTCGTACAGAGCCTAGCGGCTACAGAAGGAAACTTAGCGATAGATGGAACCCGTAATATTCACTTCGGCTTTACATATTCCGTTAAAGGCACGACCACGTACAACGCCAAATCAATATTCTTCTCTGAAAGAACAACACAACAACATTACAAGTATCAATCATGATCATGGATACAAATATTTATCTAAAGGAAGAGTGACATTTGCTCGAGCATCCCCTAAAGCTGAAAAGGGCTGAATGTGCCCCCAATGTGCCTATTATCGGTTGACGCGTGACAGCTGACATTCAGCAGCCTTATCTGAAGATTCTCAAGTCTTCAAAGTCAAGATTAAGGACCGTTTCAAATCTGGCGTATTTGCGGCGCGAATCCGATCGGTTCATACGGAAAGGGTTTTTTAATTTCTAAAAATCGTATCCTAAAAGTTGACACAGAGGGAAGATTTTCGTAGGAAAAATCAGTGAGGTCTTAAACAACGGACTATCATCTATTTTGCACATTTAAACGGAAACCTATCACATTCATTGTCCAATAAACAAATAAACGCTTTTGCACACTCATACCCGCGCAGTAGAATTTTTCTTCGCTCCAGCCGGTAATCGAACCCGGGACTCCTTGCTCGCAAGCAGGGTCACTACCAACTATGCTTCAGTATCGGTAAAATGTGCTTATACCAATACCACAACTTATTGTATTTTATTGTCAAACTTCCGGTCTTTCTAAATTCTCTTTGTACCAATACTGCAATATACCACAAACTTACTTATGCGGGTATGGCGAAGGTTCGTATACGTAATAATGAGTTATGGTCCCGATAGACCCTAATCTGTGGCCGGACGTGTACAAGTTATATTGCAACGGGTTCGAGTCCCGGGATGGACAACGTGTGTTAATCGCTTGTTTTGATTAGTTTAATTACTTCCGACACTGCCAGTGTGTTGCCTGGGGAAATCTAAATTTTTGCCGTTAAATGATTTTAGGCCCAATCTCTAAGGAAACAAGGTCGAAGCGATGATGAATAAATTCGCGAATTTGAAGTCGTAGGTTGTTAGAAATTTGGGCATTATGTTGTGGAGATAGGGATTGTAATGTTTTATCAAATTAGAATCTTTTCGCTACCCCTCTAGTCCACTTCAGTTTGGCTCTAATGGGGATTTAAATTCCCCATTCTCCTACTCGCAGGAATATCCTCAGCCCAGGTACAGCTATTGGTTTCCTGCCAGAGGACACCATAACATATGTGACAAATAAACCATACAATCTATCTATTATAAAACTATAACCGATTTATGTTGAACGATGATGATGATGATAAATTGATCCTATAATAATGATTTTCATATTTAATATATCATGGGTTTTTGTGTCGGATCGTTTGCTAACCTGTTCATTTGTATATTTGTATGTTTGTACTCGCTAATCTATACTAATATAAAGAGGAAAGATTTGATTTTTTGTTTGCATTGAATAGGCTCCGAAACTACTGAACCGATTTGAAAAATTCTTTCACTGATGGGAAGCTACACTATCCCCGAGTAACATAGGCTATATTATATTTTGAAAAAAATTAGGGATCCCTAATAAAACTCCAATAATGTATCCCAAGGTTTTAAAAAAATAAGAAAACCGAAACAAAGCGAGGGCGGTTACTCGTCTCAAATAATCTCAAACAAACAAACAGCAGGGCGATGTCAGATTATCGAATCGAATCTGCCTAAGAATAAGACCCTCTTTAATCCGAAATTTTTAAATAAGAGTATTTTATACCGACAAATTACAAATCAAAGAATCTATTTTAGTCACAACCTGTTCAAGCATGCATTATTTATATGAAGATTTGCCGAAATTTTTATGTACAATCAACAGTGATAGGCGTGTCGCATTACAGGGGGCGCCGGATTAGACAGGGTTACATCGGGTCCACTGTACTACTTAACCGATGGATGTGGTTTTGAACAATATGCTGAAGCTTAGGATATCACTAAGTGTTTTTTTCATTGGTACACAAATAAAGAAGATATTACATTTTAAATAATCCCATCAAAACTTTTTTTGAGTGTGAGCACTAATAATAAAGAAATTACTTTCACTACCATACAATATAGTGTTCTCAAGAAACAAAAACCATTGTTATGGTACCGAAGTAAACACTAAGAGCAGAAATGCAATGTCGAAATAGATATTGCACTTGCTCAGTTCTGGTACCGAGAATCCATTCGCTTAATTGTGACTCCGCAGAGTAGTTAAAATACACGAAGCTTTTTCGTTTTGTCTGCCCTTGTACCAAGAAAAACATCAAGAAAGTAAAACTTCAGCGAATGCACTGCTTCTACGGACTAGTTTCTTGCGGCAAGGAACTCATGTGGCCTCATTTGTTTAAGTACGATTTTTATTTTGTAGATCATGTAAGCCTATGCTATGCTCACATATGACTATTCATATCATACTTCAAACATACTTGGGTTCAAGACAAGCTCAATTTTTTACTCTGATACGGATACACACAATTTTGAACGCCAACGCCATCGTGAGTAGAACCCGTATCGTAGTAAAACGTGCTTGTAGGAGGGTTTAGGACGAGACTTATCTCTATCTCTTATCTCCTACAAATATACGTATAACGAGCATAAGCAGCTATATTGCTATTCTTGTAACCAAACGTTTAAAACAAAGTTTGGCTTTGCTAGTCACCTCAGTGAGCACGCCAGGCGCTGACAGCGGGTCGCTGTAGACGGATACGTCTTGGAGAACATCAAAACGTGCTTAGTCCACGACGTTACATTTACTAAAATCAAGCTCTAACCCAGAGTTCCCCAAACTTTTTTGTGTCGTAGACCCCTTGCCATGTTTTTCCGTGTTGGGTAGACCCCCTACTTACCTGATATTGATTTCCTGTAAATTTCTAACTGTAGTGAAGTTTAGTGTTAAAAACTTAAAGTAAAAACACATGTTAATTTATACATTTATTAACTGAATTTAAATTAAAATTTTGAGTAGCAAAATAAAATTTTGTATCTGGTAAAATATACGTAGCATTAAATAATCATTTTTACAAGTTCAAAATGTATTGCGACCACAAAGCGAATACCAACATCCTACAACTTACACAATTTTATAAACATATATAATATTTTTTTTTACTTCATAGGTACTTTTATAAATAATGTATATGTTTTGATATTATAAGATAGTATGATGTAAGTAAATAGGTACTATCAGTTTATGTGTTGAGATCCACTATCGTGGCCCCCCATTTTCATTTCATGGACCCCCAAATTTTTTTTCGCTGACGTAGACCCCTTGCAGGTTGTCATAGACCCCTAGGGGTCGATATAGACCACTTTGGGAATCACTGCTCTAACCAGTCGGGATTATCAGATTGCATCTTAGATAGAATATTAATTACCTAATAAATAAACGGTAACACGAGTTGCTCCGAAAGCATTCCGAAATCTCATTACAAAATTGAAATATAAAGCTATTAGCTTTTTAATAAGATTACAAATACTATGATAAAAACCTAAAGCTGATACATTGACATACAGTCGACATAGTCGTACAGAAATAACTTGTTTCTTCGAAACTACTCCGCTCCAAAAGTAATGCACCCTGCAAACAACTGCCAATAACCACTAAATTTTACATTACAATTTTGGCAGTAAACAACATAATATTCATTTAAAATTATTGAAATGCAATATGCAAACGCTTGTACGTATTAAGGCAACACAGCGTCGCTTACTGCAGAATGGATCCAGCGATCCTGCAAATTAAATTGTATTATACATACATACATGTACCTACATTGTACAAGTATAAGACTTATGTGATGGGACAATTGTAGAGCCCGGTGTGTCACAACAACAACTCACAGTAGAGACTTAAGGTCAATACACACGTAACGTGGACGGGACGGGGACGGGACGAGACGAGGACGGGACGGGACGTGAGGTTTTGGAAACATCATTTCATAGAAAATGTAAACGATAGCGTAGACGCAACGGAGGAACGCACGAGACGGAAACGGGGCACGCACATATATTTATACCCCGTCCACGTCCCGTCCCCGTCCCATCCGCGTTACGTATGCATCGACCATTACAGAGCACAGAATTATTATTAAAGAAAAAAATTTTTTTTTTTTTAATCGTTCACTCTTTGACAGAGTTCTTGAGTGAATCCGGCCTGGCTAACTATCACCTTTTTATCCGACTCCGCGACACAAAGAAGGGTAATGTGTTTATCAGTCTATGTATGTTTGTTCATATGTGGCGTTGTAGAGACCAAACGCGTTGACGGATTTTGATAATTCTTACGTCAATCGATTCGTCTTTAATACTAAAGACATGACAATAATCACAATTCATCACAGCAACAAGCAGACGTCATATTGTCAAAATAAAAAAAAATATCGTCGAACTAAGTCGAGTGGGGTATACATGAATAGGTAGATATTTAGAAAATTATTTTTGATGTGAAACATCTTTACGCGAGGGGTAAACCTGATTTTAGACTTGGTGATCGTGGCGACGCATTTCGATGTTTCACATCTGCCAGCCGTGACAGCCATGACAGCTGTTCTTTTTTTTAAGTAACAGTGATTTAAAATGACAACATTGCGAATTTTACCGTTTTGCAACCCTAACAAAGAAGTCAATGAATCTTAACTAAAAAGTGTAAAAAAATGGATTAAAAAAAACAAAAAAAAACCCCACTGCGTAAAAAACTAAAAAGAAAAAAACAAGCCCAGCAGTTTAGAAAGTTGTTAAAAGTAATACTGAACAACTACACCATAGAAGGATTAAGTCTGGACCGGTTTAAATTTAATTTACCGATTTAAATTAAATTACTTTTTAGGCGCCAGAAAATGGAAATGCAACCTATTTAAACATTTTGAACAGTAGGTACATTAAAACAAAAATGTGTAACGGTACAGTCAGATCGGAAATTTGAGTTCTGCTCGCCAGTTTCCCGGCATCGCGCATCGGGCAGAATCCGGGGGTGAATAAATCACATACAAAATATACAACTGAATTTATGATATTTTGAAACGAGTAAAATAAAATGGCAATTCTATTAGTGTGTTTTATGGATTCAGTGGATTTTTTGTATATTTAACGTTAGTAAAAATACTCCGTTAAATAATTTGAGAAGGTACTGGTTGGTACAGTCGGCCGCAGAAGTAGCTTAACATTTTAGTACCTTGTCACATTACATTTCTTGAATTTGTCATATATGTATGTTGCTAGGAAACCGTCCAAACAGTTACTATTACAAAGTACTAAAATGTTAAGCTACTTCTACGGCCGACTGTACTAGTTACTACATAAATTCTATTAGTCTTTTTATTGTACCTAATACTTACCTATCCTTATTCGTCCTCTATTTTCTAATTTGGATATAATTTGATAGATTTTTAAACGTCTTCGGAAACTAAAACCTAAAACAAAAAGTTATCGCATGGAACACTCCGAAATGGAAATAAAGTATCTTGGACAAATAAATATAAAACTTCATATAACATTATATAAAAAACAAACATTAACTTGTTTAACAGTGAGTTACATTACTAATTATGAGTTCGCGTGTGATATCGTCGAGTTCAGTTAACCAGTAACACACAGCAAAAACTTTCAAAATCATGACACGGAACCAATGATATTATAATGTCAAAAGAGGTACAGAAGTCACTAGCGCGCCGACGATGAAGAGCGTAAGAACAGGCAATTGACCGTTCTGCTCGTAGTCGTTCTGTCAATTCAAGACGATACGCACGCTTTTATTGTTGTCAATAGTGCTTGACATTTGACATACAGCGTTAAAATGCCTTCGTGTATTAAACCAATGTGATTGGTGTAGTGAAACAAAAGATAAACGTGTGTGATTATAGCTCTTTTCGGAACAGATATTTTGGCTAATTTGTAAGAATATAACGTATCTATATTTTTTAAATATTATTACACGGAACGTTATCGCTTGCTGCTTGTTGCTTGTTCGACGTATTTATAACTTCATAATCAACTAAAACCTAAATCTCAAACTCTGTACCGATCAAAGCAAATAAGGTAAAAACAGGAAGTTGTTTTTGGAACTAAAGTCCGGCCAATTGCGTGTCAATAAAGGGTTCCGAAGTAGTAAGTTCATCTACTTTTACTCATTTATTAACCACTAGCTGTATCCCGCGGTTTCACCCGCGTTAATTTGTGGAAAAAACGAACTACTATAATCTAAATTTTACTAACAAAAAATAACCGACTTCAAAGTTACTCTAAAACTACTTGTCAGATCTCGTTCAAATTTATGTGGGATTACGTGACAAGCACCTGCTTTCGATTAATAAAAGAATCATCGAAATCGGTTGGCGTGATATTGAGTTATTCGTCCATTTGTCGCGCTTACTTAATACAAATTTAAGACTTATATGGTTTTATCATGGATGCCATTGTCAGATCTCAATAAAATTTATATGGGACCACATGACAGCCACCAGCTTTCGATTAAAAAAAGAATCATCAAAATCGGTTCGCCCAGTCCAAAGTTCTAAGGTAACGAACATAAAAAATAAATAAAAGCGGCCAAGTGCGAGTTGGACTCCCCATGAAGGGTTCCGTAGCAGCAAGTAACATAATATAAAAGTTCTTGTACTTCATTGTAACTTTGATCGATGTTTTTTGCGATTTACGAATTAAGACGTATTAAAAAAAACTACTTACTAGATCTCGTTCAAATCAATTTTCGTTGGAAGTTTGCACGGTAATGTACATCATATATTTTTTTTAGTTTTATCATTCTCTTATTTTAGAAGTTACAGGGGGGGGGGACACATTTTACCACTTTGGAAGTGTCTCTCGCGCAAACTATTCAATTTAGAAAAAAATGATATTATAAACCTCAATACGATTTTTAAAGACCTATTCATAGACCCCACACGTATGGGTTTGATGAAAAAAATATTTTTGAGTTTCAGTTCTATGTATGGGGAACCCCCAAAATTTATTGTTTTTTTTTCAATTTTTGTGTAAAAATCTTAACGCGGTTTACGCTAAAATTATAACCAGCTTTGCCCTCCTAAAATCAATCATTATTGAAGTTATGCTTTTTATGCGACTTGCAAAAAGGTTGCGTTAAACGGTTGCGTTAAACGTTTGCGCTACCATGGAGGGGGTATGAAAGCGCTGGATAGATGGCTCTAGCTTCATATTATCTTTACCTCTTTTAAAATTTTATGTTATTACTCCATATAAATCTCACAAAGTCTCAACAGCGTGATTCAGGTTCATGAACAACGCTATCTAGTTCGAACTTGTGTAAACATAAGTAGTACACATTAAAATTTAATGTTATTACTTATACAAATCTCGCAGTCTCAACAGCTTGATTCAGGTTCATGAACAAGCAAGCTAGTTTGTACTTGTTTATTTTTATTTAGTACAAAAATAGTTTTTGAAAGATAATTAAAACTGATACACTAGGCAATACTGCTCACCAAATTAAACGAAATAAGAAACATTTATCTATTGTATGTTTATTGATAAACTTGAATCAAGAACTATCTTCAGACGGGCTCCGCTCGAGACACGATCAGAAATTCAATTCGATATGATACAAGCCGCAAACAGACCTCGCAATCCAGTCCAACCAAGTAACTCATTGACTCCGAACCGATCACAGATTATACAATAAATTGGTTCATTGTAATTTTTTTAGTCAATAGTTACATTTTGCTAAAGTTCACACGGATCAAAATACTCGTAATATTAAAAACAAATCAACGTTAATTTCTTTTATTCATAAAAAATATTATAAAAAATGTAAAATGAAATAAATAAAGAATTAAAAATTGTATGAAATAGTTATTTGATTTTGAAATCGCGATACTAATTTAATTACGCAATCTGCAGACGAACGACTGCTTCAGATCAATTTGATATAAGGAACCCAAGTATGAAACTATAAAACATGTCTCAAAATGCATCCACACCTCAAAAAAGTCATACGAACGACCCAACAAAATGTAGTTTCCCTTCTTGTTCTTCTTGAATATTAAAAAATATATATAGAAATCCTTTAATTAGAATCAATGGGCTTTACTTTCTAAGAACTTTTTATCGAAACTTCATCGGAAGAACTTGTGTATCTGTACTCACGTTTCGCAAATACCAAGTTGGATAGTTTTCCAATGTAGAAAACTTTAGTTCCACCAGCTTTTTTGTACCTCTTAGAAGGCCCTGACTTCGGTGGCCTACCTGGGCGTTTCCTCGGCAATTTCTTTGTTTCCAAAATAACCAGATCTTTCTTTATTTCACCGACATTTACAACGATAACTTTTTGTTCTCCTATTTCAGCACGACCATCCATCGTCAAATCAGTTTTGGTATCTTCATGCTGTATTAACGAAGGGTTTTCAGCATGCACGCTTTCTTGTGACTTTTTGACTTTTATTAATGCTTTCATTGTCTGCCTGCAACGTTCAAGCATGTAAATTACTCACACGGAACCACTGAAGTCTAATGTTACCTACATTATAAAGTACTAGAACAAACATCACAAACAAAATTTTCTGCTACGGTCAAATATCGACCCCGAATCTCCTTATACGGTAATCAGGGTCACTGCTCGTACAAATGCAGTGTACACAGTAAGAGCAATTCCTTCTTCATTCAATAAATGCAATAATCTCAGGAGTCTAAAAATGTATACCCAATTACCTCACATCATCTGCCGAGTTAAATTCAAAAGCTTTCAAATCATTAACGTTATACGCTATTTGGATCGGGTCATTAACAGCGGCCTTTGATGTTGTCGCTGCGTCATCATTCTCCTCTGTATCTCCGCAGTCATCTTTACGCTCGTCTTCATTACCTGATTGCTCCATGGAGTTAAAAATAATATAAAAATGTTTTAACCGAAAACGTCTATTAAGACATCAAGATTCATACATAAGTAGTGTTGAAGTATTGGTTGAAGTACTCTATGATTCAAAAATGTATATCACCACAGAGTACTTAGATACTCCAGTATATTATGTCAGTGCACAGAGTACTAAACACTCCGTCGCAGCAAGTTTTCGTTACTGCATACATAGATTTATGAGTGCGAAATGAAGCATGGAATAAAATGAAATATACCAATGCCCAATATAATAAATAGATCACATTTACCAACATGTTTAAAAAAACGTGTTTAAAAGTATTAAAAAACACTGCACTTACGGACTGTTACAAAGAAACAAACATGTCTGAATTTAGATTTTATTTATTTTGCTCACATTGTCCTGTAAACAAACAGATGTCATAAACTTTAAACTCGTGTCACAGACTTCGATCCATAAAAGCAGAAAAGCCAGCACACACTTCACATCACAAGTTCACAAGATTGCATAAAAACAAATGAAGGAGTAAACATTGCTTCAAAAAGTTGCTCTTCGGATAGCGCTTATTTCATATTTTTTTAAATCTTTGATGGAATATATTGTACTTCACTGCATAGTCTCTTCAATGATAATGTTGACCTGTAGTAACCGCATCCGCCAGCCCTTATCACGAATATTTAGAGCTAAAAACCCGGAAGTCAAATCAGTAAAAAAGTAACCCGCCTTCTAGTTGTCCTAGTGTCGCCACCTATCTGTAAACGTCATTATCGTTTTTCGTGCAGCCCGCGTCACGTGTTTCTCCACAAATATCTAAGATAAATTAGTAATAATTACAAATAGAATATTATGTCGGGACATAAAAAACGTAAGAGGGAATCAAGTGAGGAAAGGATACAAAGAAAAATAAAGAAATACGAGCAAAAGTTGGGAAAAGTGCGCTCGAGGCACCGGGCGCCATCACCGGCGCCCTCGCAACAAAGTGTTCATAGTGTTCATACAGACGTTGACACCGCTGAAAATACTCCGTCGCCTCACAGTGAGGAAAATAATTTAGTTGCGGAACCGCCTGAAATACCTAACGAAGATAACACAGGTAATTACTGGCTTTATTTTTATTTCTATTCGCTAACCTCAACACTTAGTTTGTAGGTTATTTCTAGCATGCGGTGATGCTTTTGTCGGCTGTTTGCTTGTCACCTATTTAGGCGATCTGGGCGTTACTGCTGTTGCAAAACCAACAAAACTTGCTGGGTATTCACCCCTTCAAGCATGGGTATTCACCCACTTAAGTTCTACTTTATAGATTAAAACACTGCTGGGAATGAAAGTGTTATAGCTGATTGATAGTGATGTATTTTACTACTTACTACTAGTAAGGAATTAACTATTTAGCCTAAAAATAATGGATACCTACCTCTTTTACATTACATTCTTAGCATTTACATTCACAATATGAATTCTACTATTTAGTAGACATAAGGGTCACCCACTACTATTAAGTAGTCTACCGGTGAATAAATTTATTCATCTAATTGTTCTATACTTATACAGAGGATGCCCTTGATGAAGAAATCATCAACATACTGGGCGATGCTCCAGACGAACACTCGTATGGACCTCCCATTCATAAAGAGCTGGCACTGAGATGGACGAATGCCATCAAGAATGGCTTACCAAAAGAAAAGAGAAAGGAGATTATGAAAAAGTATCTTCCCCCCGAGAATTGCAAAACAATAGATGCCCCCAAGTTGAATTTAGAAGCTCAAGCAGCTGTTCCGGAGGCAGCAGTCAAAAGGGACAAGGCTATCGCTAGCAAGCAAAGCCAAATTGGCTCGGCACTTACAGCTCTTGCCATGGCCTTTGAGAAACTATCCAAGAATGGAAAGGAAAATTTATCTATCATAAATAATGTGAGTGATGCTGCTCGCCTACTGTGCGACCACCAAAACCAAGAATCTAATATGAGAAGAAACTTTATATTACAAGGATTAGAGCAAACTACTCGGGACTCTGTAAAAGATACAGAAATAGACCAATGGCTGTTTGGGGAAAGCTTTGCAGAGAAGCTGAAAGCTTCAAAAGCAATTAAAAAATCCGGCCAAGAAATAAGTTTAAATAAAGCAAAGAAATCTCAGCAGCAGGCACAGCGAAAGCCTTTAAACTACAAGGGCCCGGTGACAAGTCAATACAGGGGTCAGAGGTTCAACACCGGGCCACAGCGCAATTACCAGAATTACAGGAAACCTCGAGCGCAATTATCTGCACCACAAAAAATACAAACCAAAGCACCTCCGAGATCAACGAGCAATCGCAATTGACGCAGGTTAGTCAGCCATATTGTGGCAGATTAATTTATTATAGACATCAATGGGCACAGATTACATCTGACCCTAGAATATTGAGCTGGATTGGTGGTTATAAAATTCCATTTACCCAGACACCTATTCAGTATATGGTACCAAAAAATGAATCCTTTTCAACCTGCGAAGCTTTTAAAATAGACGAATGTGTAGGAAAACTTCTCTCTATAGGTGCTATTGTTCATTGCGAACCATGTGAGGGTCAATATTTGTCAAAGATTTTTACTGTGCCCAAACCTAATGGTGGCAGTAGATTTATACTAAACCTGAAACAACTCAATAAGTTCATAAACACTGAACATTTTAAATTAGAGGATACTCGCACTGTAACTAGATTAATGACGCCAGGTTGCTATATGAGTACCATTGATCTCAAAGATGCATATTTCTTATTACCTATTCATTATAGCCATAGAAAGTATTTACGCTTTTATTGGAAAGAAAAAATCTTTGAATTTGCAGTACTCCCTTTTGGACTAAACACGGCGCCGTATGTATTCACAAAACTTTTAAAACCAGTCATGCAACATCTGAGATCAAGAGGTTTCGTGTCAGTTATTTATCTGGATGATATTTGGTGCTATGGCCGTTCCTTTTCGGAATGTCATAGTAATGTGCAAGAAACCATTAAATTGCTTACTCATTTAGGGTTCATTATAAATTATGAAAAAAGTTCAATAATACCCAATACCACTATTAAGTTCCTTGGCTTCATATTCGACTCAAAAAAATTTATCATTTCTCTACCACAAGAAAAAAGGTTAACTATTGAGAATACTCTAAGGAAATTTATTAGTCTGAAGTATTGCAAGATTAGGGAGCTTGCACAATTAACAGGTTTACTCGTTTCAGCATGTCCTGCTATTGATTATGGTTTTTTGCACACCAAAGAATTAGAGAGACAAAAATACTTATATTTAAATAAATTTCAAGACAACTATGAAAGAAAAATGCCCTTGTCAGATAAATTAAAACCTGATTTTATGTGGTGGCTGTCTCATATAGAAAAATCAGTAAGCAATATAAAATGTGGTAACTATGCCCTTGAAATATTTTCAGACTCATCACTGACTGGTTGGGGATGTTCATGTGGTAATGAAAGAGCTGCAGGGTTATGGAATGAGCGTGATAGACTTCAGCACATCAATTACTTGGAACTAAATGCAGCCTTCCTGGCACTCAAAACCTTCACGGGTAACATTGAAAACTGTGAATTATTACTGCGCATTGATAACACTACAGCTATTTCATACATTAACCGAATGGGTGGTGTTCAATACCCCCACCTAAACTCGGTCGCAAGGAAAATATGGGAGTATTGCGAGAGTAAAAAATTGTTTGTGTTTGCTTCATACATAAAATCTTCACAAAATGTGATTGCTGATGCCGAATCCAGAAAGTTACATTCTGACATTGAGTGTGAACTAAGCGATAAATATTTTTATAAGATAGTTTCAACTTTTGGTGATCCTCAAATAGATTTATTTGCTAGCCATGCCAACAAAAAATGTGACTTGTATGTATCATGGAAAAATGACCCAGATGCATATAAAATTGACGCTTTTACCATGTCATGGACACCTTATTATTTTTATGCATTCCCCCCTTTTGTTTTAATAACAAAAGTACTACAAAAAATTATCTCTGAACAGTCGGAGGGTATTGTAGTAGTACCAGACTGGCCCACACAGCCTTGGTATCCTATATTTAAAAAATTAATAATTTCAAAAGCACTGTATTTTGGTTCTAATAAGAAATTGTTTAAATCCTATTACAGCAGGCCCCTATTTTGCCAACGCCTTACCCTGGTTGCCGCACGCTTGTCGGGGAAGCGTTTTCGCGACGAGGAATCTCAGAAACAACAAGGAATATAATGCTGGCGTCCCTGTCTGAAAACACTATGAAGCAGTACAATACTTACCTCAGATACTGGTTTGATTATTGCCTTAACTTAAATATTCATTACTTGGAAGCGTCAGTTCCACATGTGCTATGTTTTTTAACAAAATTGTATGAAAAGGGTGCCGTTTACAGCTCTATCAATTGTTGCAGATCGGCATTAGCCCTTATTTTAGGCCCAAAAATAAGTAATGATGATAGAATAGCACGTTTTTTAAAAGGAATTTTTAGACTTCGCCCTCCACATCCCAAGTATGATATCACCTGGGATGTTTCCACTGTACTAAATTTTTTATCTAATAAAGGGAATAATAGTCTGCTTACGTTAGAGGATATATCAAAGAAGCTAATTACTCTTTTGGCTATTGTCACTGCTCATAGGGTTCAGACATTTTCGTTGATAAAACTGTCATATATTAAAACCCTTTCTGATAAAATATATATTAAAATACCCGATCACATAAAAACTTCACGTGTTGGGAGTGTTCAACCCAGTCTGGTGCTACCATTCTTTAATAATAATCTTAATGTTTGCCCGGCCACTACCTTGTTAAACTACATAGATAGGACTAGTAATATTCGGAAATGTGAAAAATTGTTTATTGCATATAAAAAGCCACATAATGCTGTTAGCTCTCAGACTCTTAGCCGTTGGATTAAGAATACCTTGGAAAATAGTGGCATTGACATATCCATTTTTTCGGCGCATAGCACGCGACACGCCGCTACTTCGGCGGCTAAGCGTATGGGAGTTAGCATAGATACCATTAGAAGAACAGCTGGATGGAGCAGCACATCTAGAGTGTTTGCACAATTCTATAATAGAGAGATAATCGATGCTGAGGATTTTTCTGTTATACTAAACCAACGTTAGGTACACGGCCTTATTGATTACCTTATAAATTTTCTTTTATACAAAATAAGCTCTTAACTTATATTTAAACAAATATTATAGTATTGAAGCTTATAATTCAATTATTTAAACAATTACAAATTGATTACTTGTATTACATGCTTGTTATTTTACCATCTCTAAACATCTACAGGTCAACATTATCATTGAAGAGACTATGCAGTGAAGTACAATTAGAAATTAAATGAACTTACCAAGTGAAGTTCCAATTTCAATTGTACGAACTGCATAGTCTCGAAATGATAATGTAACCCTCCCACCCATTCTTATCTAAAATAAGAAATATCCCCTTTATTATAATAATTAGGTAAAATAATCAAGCCATTATGCTTCCCGGGTCCTGGATCTCTGAACTAAATGACGTTTACAGATAGGTGGCGACACTAGGACAACTAGAAGGCGGGTTACTTTTTTACTGATTTGACTTCCGGGTTTTTAGCTCTAAATATTCGTGATAAGGGCTGGCGGATGCGGTTACTAAAGGTCAACATTATCATTTCGAGACTATGCAGTTCGTACAATTGAAATTGGAACTTCACTTGGTAAGTTCATTTAATTTCTAATTATTTCATCTCAACATCAGTTGTACAGACACCAACGCATTCGCAGTAGCACATATTCGTTACTAATACTCCATCAAAAACGCAAAAACTATCACCATCTCGCCACACGTCGACATCTGCACAAAACCGACGCATTACTATATACCATCAAAATCTCGCGTTCACGTCTTGGCACTGAAAATCCATCCAGGAAAGTCCACGACACACGAACCTACCGGCATTACGCAAATCACCTATTACCAGGAGCTCATAAACCTGCTCATACATCCAGATAAGACGAATGCAAAAGCCCCCGCACGCATGGAATTTAATTAATCAGTCGTGGGGTCATAACCTCCGCTTACTTATACAGTCCAAATGTAAATAATTCAAGCGGAGCAAGCTAGTTGAATGAAGGCTGTAGTACATTTCATTGCAGGTTACGGCACTCGGGGGAACAATGCTTTAATAAGCTTTATAATTTAACGCAAACACCGCGGCACCGAGTTCAGTACGAAGACTTATTAACCAAGAACTTGGCTCTGCGGATAAACTTGTAATGAAATAAGCTATATTGTTTTAATAGTATTCTAAAGGAACTAATCCCCATTGAGTATGGTTTACGAGTAAGTCTCAATGGTAAAATCTTGTAGCCTTCTGAAACATTAAAAAAGGTGTTATATTACTTCCTATTAAAGATTAAAAAATCACTTGGAAATAGGCTTGTCCGATTCCAAATTAACTTTATTTGGGAATTCGTAGTTTATTGAAACATAACAATCGACTATGATTCAGTTTGCATAGTAAGAAATTCTAATGTTACTTTATAGAAGAAGATGTTAGAAAGAATCGAAAACACATCTAATTATCTACATCGAATGCAAGAAATTAAAAGCTAAAATTATCGATAGCTTTTAGGAGATTTTCAGCATCAACTGTCTCTACAAATACAGTAGTCACAATAGTGTAAACAGAAATATAGTCGTATAGCACCTTGTTACAGCGGGGAAAAGGAAGTGAAGAGAATGGAGAAAACACTGAACTGGAGAAGCTAAAACAAGAAAACAAAGGTGCGGGCTCAGATGCTGCAGTTAATAGGTGCGCTCGCTCGCGACACGCGTTATAACGTAGGATACGGATAAAGATACGGACACAGACAAGCACGGATACGGATAACGGATTTATAAAGACTATATCCAAGCCGATTAAACCAAATGGGACCTGCTAGCCAAAGCTAGTTAAACTGACGTCGGGTTTTATTCTAACCTACTAACTGAGGAAGGAGACTTCGCAAGAGCTCAGAACATACTTAAAAAGCAGACACCGTGATGTTGGAAAAAACTGTAATTTGGTCCACCAAGTTTTCACTAAGTGGTCAGAGATTTTAGGTCATTCGTTCATGGTCTACATTGTAGACCATGTACTGTAGACTACAGTGCTCTGGCAGGAATTCGAATTCGGGACAACTGAGCTCAGGGATAGTTTGTATGTATTTGTATAACTAAAAAAAAAGTTAAAACAACATCGTAACAGTCTCCCATCCACCAATCTATTATTCCGTAATCACTAGAAACATCATTATTTACAAAAACACTTGATAACATTACAGATACGCCGAAATATGTTTTTGCATCTGCCAAATGGGCAGTACAATCACCGGTAAGGTAATGAACCGGCCACAAAACCAGCGAGTAACGATACACAGGTAGTGAAAACGTTGAAATATAGAAATGAGCATATTGGTATCACAATGAGTATAAAAATTAACAAACAAAGGAGTACAAAGTATCATAGTGTAACTTGTACAGTACAGCAAGTAGCTGGACAATTTTATTAAGTTAGTGCGCTCACCATCCTGGACCACATCTCCGCTTACCATCAGGTGGGATTGTGGTCAAGCATTAACTTATTTTAAGTAAAAAGAAAAGAAAAAAAAGAAAGAAAAAGGCAAAAGAAACTTGTTTTATTGATGTGAAACATCTATAGCCGCACGTAAAACCGATTTCTGGCGTGGCGACGCATGCCGTGGCGACGCGTCGCCATCTTTCTCGCTACACTGAGCTCGAATACCTATAGTGTATACTCCGTAGTTTACACAGTGTTGTTTACTACAGTAAACATAACCTGTGTTTTACTTGAAAACAAATTATTTTTCTGATAATAAAATCGTAATATTTTATTTTATCATTATGACATATTTAGTTCCTATCACAATATGTTCTTTTCTGCATATTACTTTTACAAAATAATGTCGATGTTTCACAGCTGCCAGGCGTCCCGTGACGGCTCACATTTTTTTTCATGTTTATTTCACTATCCTTAGAATAAGCCCCTTAAATCCTTCGACGACAAAGAATCGAATTCATCGTCACTAGCTTCGCCTTTACAAAAAACTAGGGAACTCCCCAAAATAACAGATTCTGCAATTTTGATGGTTAAGTGCATACTTTATAAATTAATATTGCTAGCTTGGCATCAAAGTGGCATAAAAGGTGTTTTTAGCTTAGCATTTTAAAAACCGGTCATCGCATATTCGCTTGCCATATGACATTTTATCAAAGCATATACCTAAACATCGTTGGGCGGACATTTTTAAAAAATTCACCCAAAAACAGGGCGACACTGTTTTTCATTTCCGTTATCTCATCTCCCTCAGTCATTAAACATCTCAGAGGAACGATTAAATTTTCTTTATTCCATCATTGTATACCCCCTCCGATGTCCGCGCCAACACTGTTTTCATTTATAATTGAAAAGACAAGAAATCACACCCGCTGTAATATGGTTCGGGAAAAATAAATCTTTGGGGACACTAGGTAGCATTATTGTTATAGACAAAATATTCTCCATCCATCCATCCATCAGCCCTTAGAGGTCCACTGCTGGACATAGGCCTCCCCTAACTTGCGCCACTCTGACCGGTCCTGAGCCTTCTGAATCCAGCGGATGCCCGCTGTCTTCTTCAGATCGTCAGTCCACCTGGTCGGGGGGCGTCCTATGCTCCTTTTTCCGAGACGTGGGCGCCATTCGAGGACCTTTCTTCCCCAACGGTTATC
The DNA here is from genome assembly GCA_951805285.1 of Thymelicus acteon. Taxonomy (NCBI): domain Eukaryota; kingdom Metazoa; phylum Arthropoda; class Insecta; order Lepidoptera; family Hesperiidae; genus Thymelicus; species Thymelicus acteon. The sequence goes on from OX638228.1 coordinate 15,252,953, forward strand.
GGTCCTTCGCACTATGTGGCCAGCCCATTGCCACTTCAGCCGGCTAATTCTTTGAGCTATGTCGGTTACCCTTGTTCGTCTACGGATCTCCTCATTTCTGATGCGATCACGTAGAGAAATACCGAGCATAGCCCTCTCCATAGCCCGCTGCGCAACTCTGAGCTTGTGGATCAGGCCAATAGTAAAGCACCACGTCTCGGATCCGTATGTCATCACTGGCAACACACACTGCTCGAACACCTTCGACTTCAGGCACTGAGGAAGTGTTTTGGACGACAAGATATGACGCAGTTTCCCGAACGCAGCCCATCCGAGTTGGATTCTACGAGTGACTTCTTTCTCGAAGTTGGACTTACCCATCTGGATCACTTGTCCCAGGTAATTGTATTCGTCTACAACTTCAAGAGCAGCGCCGTCAACAACAACCGGTACGGGTGTGACATGGACATTCGACATGATTTTCGTCTTGTCCATGTTCATCTTAAGACCCACCCTTATCCTCTGTGTAGTGTCGGGTCAGTTTAGCTCTCTTATCGCTCTCCTCGCTAGGAGGTGGAGCTTGAGAGGAGGCATACAACCGTCCGTAGTATCTCTCAGTCTCTCTCAGAACTTCCGGTTTCGACGAAACCATGGTGCCGGACTCGGTCTTCAACCTCGTAAGCTGACTTTGCCCAATGGACAGATCCCCGGCGAACACTTTGGAGCCCTGGTTTCGCTCAATTGTGTTTTTTACACGATTTGCGTTGTGTTTTCGCAAATCGCGTCGCCTGCACTTGGAGATCTGCTCATTGAGCCGTCGGTACTCACTCATAGAGGTTGGAGACTGCACACATAGTTCTCGTCGATCCCTCATAAGACCGAGAGTTTGTTCTGAGAGAACCTGAGATCTACCACTAGGGTGGGTCTTGAAGTACTTCGACCCTACCTCGTGGACAGTTGTTACCATCCTGGTGTTAAACTCGTCCACGGACGTGCACGATTCTAGGCACGCAAAACGGTTTTGCAGCTCAAGTTGAAAGTTCTCGGATCCCTGGATTTGGACGGATGTTGGGCGAAGCGTAGACTTCATCAGGCGTGACCGTTCCAGCTTCAGGTCGATATTTAATGTGCCTCTCACAAGACGGTGATCGCTTCCGGTTTTGAACCTGCTGATCACAGAGACATCATTAAATATGTGCCGTTTGTCTGCCAGAATGAAGTCTATCTCGCTTTTCGTGGAACCATCAGGACTTATCCAAGTCCACTTGCGTTGTGGCTTCTTTCTGAAGAAGGAGTTCATCATAAAGAGATCTTCCTTCTCCAAAAAGTTGGCCAGCAAGTGTCCTCGGTGGTTCCGTCGTCCAATTCCGTAGGGACCCACTTTCCTCTCGGCGCCACTTTGCGTGCCCAGCTTCGCGTTGAAGTCCCCCATCACAACATTGAAGTGAGCTTTAGAGGTATGTATGGCTCTACTTATGTCCTCATACATAACCTCAACCTCGTCGTCGGGATGTGTCGAAGTCGGCGCATATACCTGTACAACCTTCAACGAATACCGTTTGGATATTCTGAGTGTAAGGTACGCTACCCTGTCCGACACGCTCCCGACTTGCACAATGTTGTTGACGAGGGACTTGTGAACGAGAAACCCGACACCACCTTGGGACAGGTGTTCGCCCTCCCGGTGATAGAACAAGTTTCCGGATTTGAGTATTATCGTGTCCTCCCCCTGTCTTCGGACTTCAGATAAACCCACAATACTCCAGTTTAACTTGTCTATCTCTTCTTCCAGCTCTTTTACCTTGTCGTCTGTCCTCAGTGTCCTGGTGTTGTATGTTGCCAGGTGCAGAAGTCGTCGTTTGGATTGGTAGCGCGATCTCTGCCGGCGATTCTTAGCACCCCCTGCCCCGCCGTTACCATAGCCGCTACCGTAACTAGGAATAGCGGGGCTGCCGGGGACTGGGGGCCGAGGCTCATTTGTGACAAACATGCGGGGGTTTTAGCCGATAGTCACCACGCTTGGCTAGTGCGTGTTGGTGACCGCAGGTGACCTGACTGATATTCGTCACACACAGGAAGATGCTGCTGCCCATCTTCCTGAATTTGTCCTATTAGTCGCCTTTTACGACATCCCAGGAAGAACGGGAGTGGTGCTATTCTACAAAGTGAACCCGGACACCACACGGGGTAATAATAATATTCTAATCTATACTAATATATAAAGAGGAAAGATTTGATTTTTTGTTTGCATTGAATAGGCTCCGAAACTACTGAACCGATTTAAAAAATTCTTTCACTGTTGGGAAGCTACACTATCTCCGAGAAACATAGGCTATATTATATTTTGAAAAAAATTAGGGATCCTTAATAAAACTCCAATAATGTAACCCAAGGTGTAAAAAAATAAGAAAACCGAAGCAAAGCGAGGGCGGTTACTCGTTTATAATAAACAAAGTTTAGGATAACCGGGCAGTCGGGTATAAAACAAGCTAAAATAACTATTACGTACAACATTATACCTATTATTTAAAAAATAAAAACTGGTGTCGATGATAAGAAAACAGGCATTATCAAAATATAAAAAAATTCCTTTGTACAATGTTTCCAAATTCCAACTATCTAATCTTCCAATATTGTCGTTCTAAATCTTTCTTCAAAATAAATCTTTAAGACAAAGGCATTCGATCTGAGTATTTTTACAGAACTGTTTGAACCACGAAATGCACTCCGCATAGTCCGCATTGAAATTCACTGTGAATCCACTTTGATTTGAATCCCAGATATTATTCCATTTTAATAGAAAATATCTGACCTGATAAAATGCTCTGAAAGTCTTCAGTATAGGTACAAATAGTATTTGTCTCAAAAGAAATTCTCTAGTCTAGATAGTCAGAACTTAAATCTTTCTTTGTTGTTTGTTTGTTCATTTATGGTAATAATAAAAGTATGGGGCCGAATCCGTACATGAAATCAACATAGCGACAATGTCAATGTCTATGTAAAATATGTGAGTTTTTGGTGATTTTGGGACAAAATTAAGTTTCTCCCATCTCTCCAACCCTGCGGCCAAAACATATAAAACACTTCACGATTATAAAGGATAAGGTGCTAACATGGCAATATACTTACTAGTTACACTAGAAAGTCCAGTGAACTCCGTTTGACTTGACATAGCCAGGCGGTCTATTATGAACTCTTAATTCCAGCCATGTTCCAGTGTAAACTTCAAATTCGTATTACCAAAGCGGTCACGTGACACTTTTTAAGTTTTTAGCCAATCATACGTTGTTCCAAGTCCGATAAATGAATTTCCTGGAACATGAATGGTTTTATAAATGTTCATAATAGGCCCGCTGTTCAGTTGTTTACAAGGATAGATAGAGCCCCTACCTCTTCACAGAAAACTTTTCCTCTAAAACGTAAACAAAACTGAGAGAAGCTGGGTCAAGCTACCTATAAAACATCAGAATATACAACCTACCGGTATTTTTCGGTAACGGTCCCATTATTCAAATATTCCTCCATCCCGTAAATAAAGTCGGCACATTTTCATTTCACGTCCTATTTTGTGTACTAAACATCTAAATGCCTAAGCGAAACGCCGCTGAAATATGGCTAAAGACATAATCAGATGAAATATTTCACAACGCTGAACCCGCCGAAATGAGAACACTTTCTGTATAAAACCCCTTTAATCTTAAGCGCTATTAGCAGTCTGTATTTTAAGAAGCGTTTAATTCATTTGGCTCTTTCATAGTCAGTCAAGTGAGACAGCGAAGAATCTAAGGCAGTCTCAAATTCATTGCTTCAAAACAAGGCGATGAGATGATGGAATCGATATTACCCGCAATTCCGCTGATGTTTGAAAGAATTTGTAATCAATAAAGATTCTAGGTTCGTGTAAACGTTTGTATGTTTTTTATACTGATAATAAATAAGCTAGTGGTTGACCACAAAATCACCTAATGGTAAGCGGAAATGAGGTCGTGGATGGTAAAGCGCACTAACTTAGTAAAAGCCTATTCACTCTTGACTTAAAGACACCCACATTATAATCGAATGGGAACACCGACGCGGGCAATGTATTCCAGTCCTTCGCGGTACGCATAATGAAAGACGAAGCAAAGCGCGTCGTCCGTACCGAAAGCATGTTGACAACGAAGGTATGTATAGCCACCGTGCGTCGGTATGTTCGATGGTGGAAAGGGGAAGGGAGAATTAATTCATGTAATTCTTGCGCACACTCTCCAAAATGTATCCTATAGAATACGCTGGCAACTCTGCGTCTGTGCTCGAGGCTTTGGAGGCTGGTCTCAATCAGTCTAGCGTCACCGATAAGCCTAAGATAGAACGCCTCTCCATTGAATCCCAAATGTGACAGCAGCATGGATTGTATGGATGTCTATTACTCTTTCACGAAAAAAATAATTAACGGATTTTCATGAAAGGCACACAGATAAGACTATGACCTGGAATAAGATGTAGGGTAGGTACTTATTACGCCGAAAAAGCCGCTAGCAGGCCATAGTTGGCTTGGAAATTTCTTGGAAGTCTTAAAATAGACGACTTCCTAATTTTGCCAGAACAAATCAGTAAAAATGCTAAATCTTGGTGACCAGATATAATTGTCGCAAGAAATCAAGGAATTTGTGATTTGATCAATTACCTTAGAGATTTGACCACTAAGCATTCCAGGGTTCTCTTTTCCACCTTGAGATTTTCACTGAAATTCTCCAGTAAAATGACCCAACTTGTGGGATTGGGGAAACCATAGAGAATCGATTAAATCACGGATTCTTTCATTTCCCTGCGACATAATTATAATGGATACGGTTATCAATCTTGGTTTCAGTGGCCTTGGAAACACAATCTTTTCCGACATTATAAATAATAATAATGAACCATATTCCACCACGCTGTCCTATTACGGATTGAAATGAGAATATGATGATAAATGAGAATACAATGGAGAAATCTTAGGTTTCCGCACAACATTTTATGCATTCTTTTCTGTAAGTCAGACTTAAATGGGTAATTCTCACCAAATCCCGAAATTCTTGTCCTTGGAAATTATATAAAAATCCAACAAAGAAATGGATGTTACTAATATTTCTATACAATCTACATAACTATACCTAAAGGTTTCACATAAGATTTTAGAGCTGTATAAATAAATAAATAAAAATGCATAACCTTAATGTTCCTAACGTCATTCCCTCACTATGTCCCAAGTACCAATTTTATTTACTTTTATTTACCAAAAAAGCACAAAAATCATTCGAATCATATTCAGATAGGTTGGGTTGTTTATAAATAGTATGAATTTATGGGAAAAACCGAAATTAGCGTTTTAAAGTAAAAAACGCGTTAAAAATTTGAATATTTATATGTGTCCCACAAAAATAAATCATTCCCTCACACTATTACTGGCAGTTGAATTATGAACGCATTTTAAATAAAATACGAACGCTACCACCAGTTTTTGAAAGTTGGCACTAATGTCAATTTATCAAAATGGCGAATTTTCTGTGATTGTGTTCGGGTGTGCGGTGTAAAAAGATTTTAGTAATTTTATGGTTAAATTACATTTTTGATCGTCATTTCATCACATTCTAAAAAAACAAAAGGTAAGTACTTTAACTGATTATAAGTTGCACAGATAAGATGGCTTTTGGGAGTAATTTACTTAAGCAGAAAAATCGTTTTAAAAGAAAGGTTAAGTCACGAGTTCTTTACAGTTATTCTTTATTTCGTCATTCCCTCACCATCATTCCCTCATAAAAAATTATGGTGAGGGAATGATGATATATGAGGGAATGATTTTTGGGTGGGCTTACTGGCTTTTTTTATTGTTTTCTTTTATTAACTCTTGAATTTATTGCTGCAATATTGTTGTAGGTTAAAAAATGTCAAGAAAAAAGAAGATAAGCAAGGAAGAAGCTAAATTAAAAAAAAATGAGAGGTGTCAAGGGACACCTGGATGGAACGAGTTCCTTTCGATTAATACTAAGCAACCAGAAGTCTTCAAGGGTGCGACATCCATACATACTGTACAATCATAGTATGTGGCTGTCTTATTCACTCTTCGGTATTTAGCATAGGCACAACAGGGACGTCCATATCACGATCATGCACTTTAAGCTATTACTGCCATTTCTCCCGTCATGCCAATCAATATGCGGAAGAGCGACAGTGATAGAATAAATCTATCACTATCGCTCTGACAAAACACTTGTCAGAGTGGCAGTGATAGATTTATTCTATCCCTGTCGCTCTTCCGCATATTAATTGGCATGACAAGAGGAATAGCAATAATAACTTAATGTGCATGATCGTAATATAGATATCCCTCTTGTGCCTATGCTAAATACCGAAGAGTAAATAAGACAGCCACATACTATGATTGTACAGTATGTGTATGGATGTCGCACCCTCGAATACTTCTGGTCGCCTAGTACTTCGCTTTAATTAATAAACGACGGCAAAAAGTGTCTTTACAACTTTTCGTCTTAATTTTTTCCGTCTAGCCCCCTTTCGCAACGCGCGATAAGGAACTTCGATCCAAAAGCAAGAATATGACCGAAAGCGCAGGGAAAAAATGAAAGCTGATCCTGTAACACTTGAAATACTTCGCGAAAAAGAAAGAATTAAATACCTAAAAAAAAAGAAAAAGGTCAAGTATGAGACTAAAGTTTAAAATAATTAGTTTTTCTGTTGTTAAAAATGCTGTTAGATGAATCTTTAAGTTAGTAAGGATTTTGATGTCTCTGTTATTTAACTAAGTGCCTTAATAAATAAAAATAAGTTTAAATTAGAGTTATGCCAAAGTGCTGCAATTTGTGATTTCCTGGAATTACTCATTGATCTTACTTATTGTTTAAGAACAAAATTTCATTGAATAAAAAGTTTTCGTTGAAATTAAACTAATTTTATTCAAAAAGCTTCATGACTTGTCTGTAATTATCATTCCCTCACCTTATTTTTTTTTAATGTCCTCATAACTTTCATAAATCGCGATAATTTTTGGGACCACTACATAATTAAATTCTAGTAACATTAGTACTACCAAATTCACATAAAATAAATATCAAATAATTTCAATATTTTTTGTCATTTTAAGGTAGCCGAATTTCGGAATTTCGTGAAAATTACCCAAATACGCCATCAGCATGATCTGGCATCCCACTGTTCAGAATCGTAAAAGCTGTTTCACTTAATTTATTTCGCCACTTCGCCCCAGTCACTCAAGTGGCAGGCCTGTGCGAACACTTGTACTAAGTGGCTTCTCCAATCTCCATATTTACACAAAAAGGGTAAGGGCTTTACGGCATACATCTGTATGCTCTCGGGTGATATATAATCCCGTTTATGGTTGCCTAATCTATTGCGATCATCAACAATGAGAAAGGATCCTCAGCTTTGGGCCTGAGCAAGATTTGCGTAGGTACTTTAAACTGAACTGGATTTGGTGGATCCATGATAAGATTAATAAAGAGTTCTCCTTGCATCTTTTCACCGACATCAATTCACGGATTTCCTGTAGCAGACGGCATAGATCACAAATTATCCTTTAGGGGTTTATTTATAATGAGTAGTAATTAGTCGCATGGGTGCATAAAGAAGAGTAAACACTCATGATACGAAAATTTACAATTTTTTTCAATCTTAAAAAACACTCTCCAAAAGCATTCTGCAAGTGTCCTTAATTTGTAAACAAAGTATTAATTAATCGGACATAATTTTATCGCACATATCTGAAGAACACAAGTATGCACGTGACACTCACATCTACAGTTAGCCAATCCTATTTGATATTTATTTTTTCAGTTATCTCCAAACTACCCGTATTTCCACATCTAAGTAGACAACATTGCAAACAAGTTACAAAGTGTTTAGTGAGCACTGCAGCGAGCGTGAAGAAAACAAAATGATACTTTCCTTAGTTCCCAATAGCCCTACATTCGCCGCAAGACAGAAGATAGGAAACGGGGACAGACGTAAGCCCGAGACACATCTGACTGAGGATTAAGGGAACAACGCAAAAGAGAAGCTGAAACATTCTAGCGTCTACTATAACATTCGTCTGTGACTAAGGTTTTTAGAAAATATTTTTTAATGTTATAGAATAGGTAGATATATTTTTTTTATTTTTAAAACTAGCTTCCGCCCGCAGCTTTGCCCGCGTGCATTTCGGTCAATTTACATAAAACCATAATAATTATACACCTAAACCTACCTCAGGAATCACAACATATATTGGTGAAAACCGTACAAAAATCCGTTCGGTAGTTTTTGAGTTTATCGCATTCATACAGACAGACAGACGCGGTTGGGGGACTTCGTTTTATGATAATAATAAGGATAATAAGTATAGATATTGGATTTTAATTGACTGCCTGTAAAATGGCAGACGGACCACCTGATGGAAAGTAGTTCCGTTACAAGGTAGGTATCTGCGACACATTGTCGTTGTCGTGGTCGGAAGCTGAAAAATCCGAAGTCATACTTACTGTCATTAGTACCAAAACATTTACCGATAAAATCGATACAAATTGAAAAACATAAGAGCCAGGTATGAGCCGCAGGTAAGCTACTTATTAGGGATATCAAGTCATCAAATGACCTCGCACTGTGGGACAAGGACCAGCCAATCTACATAAAAACCAACTCTCCGTACAAAAACATGCAGATTAGGTACAAAAACATTTAGTCCCGATGAAAAATTCAAGACCTACGGAGGAAATATGAGGCGTCAAGGGTAATGGGCTCCAGACTCCAGACTACTTAGGAACAAGCTAGCAATTTTTAAAACCACAATCGCAAGATTATATTGTCCTTTTGAGTTATTTCTAGCGAGGGTTCCAGAAATAGGTGGAAGGATATTTAGTAATTGTTCGCAATTTACTTCATGAGTAATTTTCCAACTTTGTATTTTGTGCTATTTAAGTTTTTACTCAAACTAGCTATTACCCCGGGCTTCACCCGCGTGTTCAAAGGGAAGAATGAGTTGTTTAACATTTAACATACATGACACATTCTTGGTGCAAGAATAAATAAGTAAGAGTTCCAAAATTTAAAAGATACTACGAGGAACCAACTGTAAAAAATTTACATGTATCAATATGATATTACAGCGTTGATAGCGTGATTCAGAACTTGCAAATAAATTTTACTAACGCCATCTATTACAACACCCGGAACTAAATATCTAGCAACTAACGAAACATCAATCTTTCCATGGGAATAAGATGTTTTACCGCGATAAAAAGTAGCCTACGTTACTCTCTACCCTCCTAGCTATCTCCACATACAAAAATCATACTTCATACAAAGATCATAGCTCCGTTGCGACATGAAAAAGGGACATACAAACACTTTCGCATTTATAATATTAGTATGGAAGTATGGATAATCCAAAGAAGTTATAATTATGTATATCTTTACATTATAACATGAATTTTCTATATAGTAGGTTAGGTACCTATAATAATTTAGACAACAGGTACTACAAATAAAGAAATAAGTCTACAAACAATAGAACAATGTAAGAAATTGCGAAAAATATATAATTTAATTTTGAAAACCAATGACGTTTTACCTAGTAAGTAGGCAAAACGAAGTTACTGATAAGACTTATAAGTATAACTATTCACTCTCGACTTGAAGACACCCATTATACTAAAACCTAAGATGTTTATAGGTAAAACGTCATTGACTAAAACCCATTTCTATCAATCTCAAAAGAAGTGAATGAGAGCAACGTCTATATAAAATCTATTTATAACTCCAATCGTTTCCAAAGAATAAATCAGAATGCATTGAGCATTTCATACAAAATGAGGTCAGACGGCTGAATTGTGACGCGGATGATGTATTCGCAGACTCAGAGATTTTCAGGATTTGAATGATGGCGCCTTGGCGCCGTTCTATTGTTGAGAGTACATTACTGTCTAGAGGTTAAGTTGTGTGAAGACAAACTTGAGAAGGAGACTTGAATTACAAGTTCGAAAAGTCTTGGAAATGTTACTGAGCTCAGAAAGTATTTGGCAAGAAAAAGTGTTTTTATACTCGGTATATAATTTAAGACTTAATCTTGAATTTAAAAGTCAAAAGATTACGTTTTATGTATATTTAACAAGTATAACTTTGAACAGTATAATTAATTTGAAATACAAAAGCGCGTAAACGACTCTAAATACCATTTCAACTAAACTTCCCTCAAATGTTCTACTAAATCCTTTTCAACATTTCGGGCACTTAAAACGAAAAGGGACACATATGCTTTTAATGGATACCCCCAAAAGCTAATGGCTTTGCTCCAGATAGTGATTTCTTAAGGTCTCGGCGTGGAGATAAAAGTAAATTATTCTTGAGGGTATTCAAGGGTCCAACTAAATGATTTCACACTGAAACAATTCGAAGGACACCTGAACACCATAGGAAAAACTACTTTAGAAAGTAACGCTATATGTAAAGATAGGGGCGGCGTAGTTAATAAAAGCGTGTTTTTCACTACTTTTTGTTAAGATGATATTAACTACATTAATGTTATTATTTATATCAGTTTATTATTTATGTGAAGGAAAAAGGGAGAAGAATAAAAAACAGAGTGGAAGCAATAATAATAATCAATACAAAATCGGAATGATACAACGATAAATCAATGATCACAAGACAAATGTTAGAAATCGAAAACGGAAATTAAAATTAAGAAAATATTTCAGAAAGGAAATGGGTAGGTACTTAGCAAAATATATTTTCCTCAAATAAACATGAAGTTACGTAATACTATTTAGAGATTTTAAAGAATACATACTATTTATTAAATTATATTTTATTCTGATATCATCCTTTTGTGAAGCTTGCCTGGCTTGCAGCCACCTCCTACTTGAGCCAGCCGCCAAAATACTCAAATTTCGGCTGGGGGCTTGGGAGCCAGTTCATTATTTCTTTCTCTCTCTTTTTCTTGGTCGGCAATGGATAGGTGATGCGGATAGGTGATGCCTTTGGTGTTACTTATATCTATATAGGCCATAGTAGCCGCTTACCGTCAGGTGGATCGTCAGCTCTTTTTTGACTAGTTACAAAACTTATGTGTCTGAGTGTAATTTCTTATCTTATTTATTTTATTGATACCTTTTCCTTGCGTATTCACTCAATTTAGTAATAAATTCTGCAACTCTTATTTAAAAGCATTTATAACGAAATTATAATTTAGAAAGAAAATTTTCATCAATAATTATTTTACGTAGCAGACTATCACAATTACTTTTGTTGCGGTTCATCTAACAGAGCGAACTGAATTAATCTAGACAGACATCCCGAGGGTGCAGCGAATTCAATTTAAATGGCAGAAAAAACTACAGCAATAAACGCTGTTACGTTTTCCATTAATGTACATACGATATGAGACAGATACAATTTATTAATGTGAAAAAAACGCAAAAGAATAAAAAAAACTTCAGAAGAGAACAACAATAATGTAATACTCCCAGAGATGTTTATAAAATTACTAACGACAAATGAAAACATCAATAATTCTTTTGAGAAGCTTGGGGTGATAGTCAACGATGTAAGACAGTCAAAGGTAAGACTTATGAAACTTTATGAATTTTAGACAAAACTCATATGATGTGGAAACCAGGGTTGGAAAAAATCATGATTTTTTTAAAAAATCGAAAAAATCACGATTTTTAAAAAAAATCTTAATTAATCACGATTTTTTTAATTTTTTCATTTTATCTTAAAATATTTTTGCGTTAAAGAGAACGCGCCTTCAAGGGATTGCGCGGACACAGCGCGGGGATTTCTCTTTTGTCTGACATGTGAATGCCAAGCAAATGTGCAAGTGAATGCAAATTCTAAATTTGTTTTTAGGGTTCCGAAGTAAAATCGGAACCAAAGCAAAGCGCCGAAACCCTTAATGCTAGAAAGCTGTAATTTGGCACGGATATACATATAAATTATTAAAACTCCAGAAAAATACTGAAAAACATTTTTTTTCAGGGTACCTCCCCTACAGGTAACGTGAGGATGATTTTTTTATTCGTCGCGTACCCTATAGTGTGTGGTATCGTTGAAAAGGTATTACAAAAATGTTATGGGTCTTCTAAGACCATTTTTGGAATTAGGGATCCGTTTGTGAAATATTTGCCTTTAACGTGCTAATTTTGGTTAGAATCAAGTGGGACCAGGGGGAGACCCCCCTGTCGGCTAAACGGTTGGAGTTGGACAAGTGAAAAATTCTCCAAAATAGATCTTAAGATGAATTTATAAGGAAAACTATCACTGCTATGTTAACATAAGTATTTAGTTAGTAAGTATTAGCCGATAAACGTACTAGGTACTTCGGAACCCTACATTGCGCGTGGCCTGACACGCACTTCCCCGGTTTTTATATGTGGATTTCTGTGAAAGAAAGTGAAATTACACATATTTGATTAAATCATTGATTTTTATTGAAAAAATCATTTGATTTAAATCGTGATTTGAATCATGATTTAAATCAAAATGATTTATTCATGCCAACCCTGGTGGAAACCGATAACACAACTCCAAGTGAAAACAAAAATGTTACATTTTGCAACAAACGCAGAGAAAAATTTAAAAATAAAAGTAAGGTATAGACAGACTAAGGTAAACAGAACCAAGTGGCGAGTGAAGTCAAAACCCCATGAGGCGGAGTTTAATTAAATAGCGTCGGATTGAAACCACTAACCGTGAGGAATCTAATATTTCATCTTTTTTGCCACCGCCGCCGTCCCGTCAGACCGTGTAAAGAATAGATTATTCGATAGGTTTCTTTGTTTAAGACATTTCTCGCTGAGGAATAAATAAAAGAAAAATAATGCAATTACTAAGACGCTTTTATTTCAAACGTGATTTATGAAAGATAATTTAAGTAAAAACGAGAATAAGTTTATTTTTCCGCCTACAACTTCTTAGAATCATAGAATATTACATGAATAGTGACAATATGAGAAGCAAGGTGTTTGAAGCGTACTGTTTGGCCATAGATAATGATCGCCTATCGCTGTAAGCAATGACATTAAAGGTGAATTTATTTTTTAAATACTTTTGAAAACAAGCATCTAATTCAGCTAGCAAGATACGACCCATACACGTAGGGTTGCCAGACGTCCGGATAAAGCCGGACATGGTTAGGCTTTTGAATGCGTGTCCGGCCAAATTTAACAGTGTCCGGCTTGTCCGGCTTTGTTAGGCTTTTTACATTTTACCAACTTATAAGAAACTTATACAAGGACACGAAACTATTTAAATTGATGACTGTTAAAAGACTTTCCTGCATGTAATCAAGTTTCCGAAACTATTAGTAGATATCCACGAAGAAAACATTGAAATTGAGGATAGGAAAGGTTTTGAACAATTACAAAACCTTAAATATTTTCTGATCAAAAATAGCGATGTTGATTTCAAGAAGTTGTTAGTATATAAGAAATGAGTAGCCTATTTTAAATTGAGAGTAGTCCAGATGGCTTTTAATTTAAAATATTTGACGTTTAAAGATTCTTACAACTTTATTTTGAAAAATATTGAGCGTTTAAAGCAAGTTTCTGCTAATTATTTAATATTTTTAGTTTGTTTACTTTAAATGTTATTAATTAGAGAAGAAGTTCTAAAAAATTGTCTTAATAATATTAATACATAAAATTCTTGATAATTTAGGGTGTCCGGCCTTTTTACCCAAATGTCCGGCCAAACTGGCTGGTCTAACCTGGCAACCCTACATACACGTTACATGCTAACAAAACAAGTTAAATAAAAGCTGAAGCTGAGTGAAATGGAACAGGCTCGACTTTAAAAGCGAAAAACCTGAAAAACCTTTTTTGGACGTTAGTATTCGATTTATTCATTAAGAAAATTGCACAAATAATGAAAAGGATATACCTAATTGACTGGATCGATCATTAGAATCAATCAAGTCCAAATCAATTTCCCCGCTCGTGATGTTCCCAGATTAGGGTCAGTGGGTAGCTAAACTTCTTTTTAAAATTACCGTGAAATCCAGAGGTGGGCGGAGAATGAGAGGAATCAAATGATCAGACTCGATTTAGTCCGTGGATGTTTAACGTTGGTATACATCAAAAAGTCATACAAATATTGCAAAGAAGACTGCATGCCCGTTTGTTACTCCGAGAGGCTTTAAAGAAATACTTAAAGACAAGCTTAAAAATGTCTTTGCAAAAATAGATAACAAATCAGATTTATAATTAACATCCAAATCAAAGATGAATCCTAAAATCCAAAAGTGAGTTAATAAAGATCTTTGCTCCAAGTATATTTTATTGGTTCTCTGATAAGCTATTACAAGGTCCCTTTTTGTGCGAACGCAATTAATTTGCAATTATTTACTAAGGGCTACACAAGGCTTTATTAAATAAAAGAACGTTCCTCAACTAATTGGGGTTAATTTGTTTTCTTGACGAATTTTTAATTACGAGAAATTTATAACGAGATTACAATTCATAAATTGCATTATTTTTGTCTACCAATTAAAAGGAGCTTCCACCGGAAGCACTCTTATCCGAGGGGAGTGGTTCCTTTGTCGGTTTGTTTAAAAGTTTTTTATCTGTAAAAGTTTTCAATTTTTTTTTTCCATTTTTTTCTTATAATGGCCTGACTTGTTCTTATGAAGTTGTATTTCCTAAAAAAAAATAATCTTTTGTTTATACGAGTATATTTCAAACTTTACTTAACACAAATAAGATAGAAGCACCTTCTGCACCTTTCTCCCACGGAGACCGTTTATTTAGTCATACAATTTAGTGACCTTTGGAAACTGCCTTAATTTGGCACCTTCTTATTCCATCCTTAAATTTAGTCAGTTTTCGCAACATTATTCCACTGAAGAGCCCCTTTAAAGAGAATCTCGCTTTATTATCGCCGTTAAATATTCAACAGGAGGTCCTCAGCGGCTCCGAATAGACTCTGCTCACTCGACACTAAATATTAAACACACTTAGGATAATTTAGACGGAGCCGGATACATCGATGCTTTTTAAATGAACATAAAATGTACCCCTGATCTCGGGATCACTCTACCCTCACAGTTCATGAGCCCTCTTCAGCCCCTGTGTTTGAATTTTTAATAGATTCTTGATAAAGTTGCCGATAACAACACTATTGAATAAGGAAACAATATTTTTGGACGTTTCAATACGGATTACTATAAATAAAAGCGGCCAAGTGCGAGTCGGACTCGCCCATGAAGGGTTCCGTAGCAGCAAGTAACATAATATAAAAGTTCTTGTAGTTCGTTGTAACTTTGATCAATGTTTTTTGCGGTTTACGATTTATGACGTATTAAAAAAAAAACCACTTACTAGATCTCATTCAAACCAATTTTCGTTGGAAGTTTGCTTGGTAATGTACATCATATAATTTTTTTAGATTTATCATTCCCTTATTTTAGAAGTTACAGGGGGGGGGACACACATTTTACCACTTTGGAAGTGTCTCTCGCGCAAACTATTCAGTTTAGAAAAAAATGATATTAGAAACCTCAGTATCATTTTTGAAGACCTATCCATAGATAACCCACACTTATGGGTTTGATGAAAAAAACATTTTTGAGTTTCAGTTCTAAGTATGGGGAACCCCCAAAATTTATTGCTTTTTTTTCTATTTTTGTGTGAAAATCTTTATGCGGTTCACAGAATACATCTACCTACCAAGTTTCAACAGTATAGCTCTTATAGTTTCGGAAAAAAGTGGCTGTGACATACGGACGGACAGACAGACAGACAGACAGACAGACAGACAGACAGACAGACAGACATGACGAATCTATAAGGGTTCCGTTTTTTGCCATTCGGCTACGGAACCCTAAAAAGTAACGTTACCAGTGTAGACAATCATGTGGTCTTTGCTAAAACATCAATATTTGAGGGATTATAATAGTGAGGATATACTATATTCCGATTAATAGTAATACCAAATATGTCGTCTTAGTCACCCGATTACGTCTAGTATTTAGTATGTAAGTATGTACGATTGTTTACGTTTTCTGAATGATCATTAATGGCGAAATTATCCAAAGCTATAATACGAGTACAATAATATTTAATACGTAAATCAATGTCTATGGGTATGGTCTTCTATCGAGCAAGTCGTTGAGACTAATTAGGTAAGTATTGAAGTGTGATGATTAAAAAAAATATACGACATGGTATATTTTTTTAATCATCTAGGTAATTGGTATGTCAGAAACAACCAAACAAACTGCACTAAATTTAATTGAATTAAAAACTGCAATAAACTTAATATAGCTATTTGAGCCTTTTCAGTGTTATAGTGTCAGGTTAAATGAATATCCAGTCTTCCAAATACAAGTACTTTAATCTGTTAAATGTTTACAATCAGTTTAAATCACGTTAGACCTCACGGTAAACTACACTATGGCCGCCGGTTCTGTTCTCTAATAATCTAAATTTTACTAACAAAAAATAACCGACTTCAAAGTTTCTCTAAAACTACTTGTCAGATCTCGTTCAAATTTATGTGGGATCACGTGACAAGCACCTGCTTTCGATTAAAAAAAGAATCATCGAAATCGGTTGGCGTGATATTGAGTTATTCGTCCATTTGTCGCGCTTACTTAATACAAATTTAAGACTTATGTGGTTTTATCATGGATGCCATTGTCAGATCTCAATAAATTTTGACATTGATCATGACAGCCACCAGCTTTCGATTAAAAAAAGAATTATCAAAATCGGTTCGCCCAGTCCAAAGTTCTGAGGTAACAAACATAAAAAAAATACAGTCGAATTGAGAACCTCCTCCTTTTTTTGAAGTCGGTTAAAAATCCATCTGTCAAAAAGTAATCGCATATTCAATAGTGGGTAGATACTTGCAAATATTTTTATAATGTGGGTAAAAGTACCTTCATTTAAATTGTCTATAATTTTTACTATACCTAAGTAGTTATTGCTAACAATAGAATAATATCTTTAAACCAAAGTACATAAAAATTTACTTCGCAGCAGCAGCAGCCGGGTATTAAGTAACAAGTAACAAGGAATTTGAAAGGCATAGATAGGTATTTATGAAGGACACGGGCCAATACAGGCCAATACGATTACTTACAGGTACTACAAATTACGTGCATTAGTCTTAACTTCAGCAATTAAAAATTACTTCCTTTTACGAATTCCATTGCGTAATGACAAGAATGGAACTTGATTAAATATTTATAACAAAATTCTGAATATTCCATGAATAAAAATTACATTGACTTTTTTCTCCGCGCTGCTTGTATTCTTTTTAATTCATTTAATTCACTTTCTTTTAATTTTTTTTTAGATCTTAATAATAATGATTTAGCCAATAGAAGTTGGTAAAATATGTGTGTCAGCTCCGATGCACTACAGGAGTTTACTCCTTACGAACGATTATAAAGTATGTAGATTAATAAATGAGGATAAATGAACGCATTTTTAAATTACTGAAAGCATGCTTGATACATTTATTTATATTAATTATATAATTTATATTCATCAAAATGTATTACATAGACATGGAAACATAACGAGTGTACTCTGTGGTGGAGAGTGCGCAAGATACATAAGTTGCGCATGAATATAACGCATAACGTAACGTAACGGAGAAAGTTTGATTATACTCCCCATAACTTTTCTTACCATGGTTTTTATATAAAAATCGATTCTTAAGGAGCAAACTCTAAAAATGCATTATTTTATCTATTCATTTCAATCAATTTCATTTTAGTGTCAGACACTACCTCAACAACCAACCATCCAACATTACATGGGTTTTAATTTTTCGTTTTACACACTTATTATCCAACGTCCAACGTCCAGAGACGATACGGCCATTGCTCACAGACTTCAGCAAATGCCAAATGTCTTCTTATTACAACGAGAATGATACATTCAAAGACCAGCGAGCTTCTACTACCGTGAATGAATTATGTTACTTATTTACATAAAACTTCACCATGAAATTGAAACATGCATTTACGTACATGAAATTTCCAAGTTTTATGCAGCCTTTATTTCCCAGAAGAAATCAAGGAGTCAGTCGATGATTTTATGCACATTAGGATTTCAGCACTTCTCTTTCTTTGCGTCATCGAATTTAAATTCAAACGCTAATCGTCATACCTGCTATCATTTCGCATTTAAAACTTGTATTACCACCACAGTTATCTATAAGTTACCTAAAAACTTCCAAAGTATTCTTCTCCCGTATTGCGGCCAACTTCCCGAATCACAATACGACTTCAATAACTCGCAAAAGAAAATTTCCCGGCACAAACAACGCGTTATGACTACATCAAATCGACACGTACTTCTCTGAGAATAAAGCCGATTTTGCGCCCTTTATTCCACCTTGAACTATTTGAATACCCACCCCTACATCTACATCGAACTCGAGCGTGACAACGTCCAATGATACCACATATTTATCTAACAATATTTATGGCTGGCATGAAAAAGCGGCGCGATTTTCTTGCTCCTTTCATATTTAAAGTTCGGATGGTTTATGGCTGCTGTCGAACGGCGAGGATGAATATTGTGACAATCATGAATAAAACAATGTATTCAGATGCGTCGCCGGTGACATTGCAGTATTCTTCTTCTTCCTCGCAACCCAATTGTTCCTGCGCTCCAGATCTTTCTCGCAATAAGGTTATGGTTAACAAATGTAAATTGATAAACTTAAAGAGCCGTCAAGGAAAAAGGTATATTTTTAAGAGCGAGACTTCAGCTTTTCAGAACTCTTTACATTTGAGGATTGTGAGAAAATCATAAACCCCAAAGCATTAAATGATAGTTCTGGCTTCAAATAAAAGCTACAGCTACTCTGTGAGAATATCATGCTGACCAAGTAACTTGCAAAATCTAGATGTCTCAATCCATTAGACCCAATCTATAGCTACGTATGTAACATAAAATGCGTACAAGATTTACGGATGTACCCCGCTAAGCCGACACGGCACCCAAATTTGTCGTGACGAGATATTATCGAACGCAGAACCCTCCGGTCAGGCGATCGGGCGAGACGTTTATCAAAAAATGGAAAAGGGTTTTTAGGTAAAAGGGAGACGTTCAAAACTTTGTACAGAGAATAAAAACAAAGCGATGGAAAGAAAATAATAACGCCGGAACGAAAACCGTCCGCTTTGTCTAGTAATTTAAAATAACTTTTTTAAAACCCTCTCGAGGGAATTGTTGACAAGAAAAATACTTAAAAATAGATACGAAATAAAAGCTCTTCTACACAAGTAACGGTGTAAAATTATAAACTGTTAATCACAATAACTTTATGATGACATGTCTTACTTACTTAACTTATATGTATATTTGTATAAGTTATACAGCATAATCAGCTAAACACGGTGCAAAAGCTTGTCCCAACAAAAACTTCCCCTTCCATATCCAGTTACTAAGGTCAGCCGGATGAGCCACAGGATACAGGTGGCGACTGCAGGGGAGGCGAGGGAGAGCGGGAACCTGTTTATCGGTTATGGTGTCAACGCAATCGGTTACAATGCACTCAATGACAGCTGCAGTAAATCGATGATTACAACTAAATTAAAGTAGGAAAATAGTCGCAACTAATATTATAATAATATGTACATAGGTAGACAATGATCTGCCGGAAAACAAAAATGCCTGCAACTAGCCAGTAATCGCAAAATGCAGTTCTACTAATTACACCTTATTATCAAAGAATGTAAATAAACTAGCGAAACTAAAACACAATCCAATCAGAACAAGCGAACTAGATTAAAACATTGTTAAAACTTCCTAACAAGTCGTTGCGGCATAATCTATTTAGAGGACTGTATGAGCAGTCTGTACAGTATACAGTGTACAAGCAGAGTACAGTGTACATAAAATGGCCAGCGGTTTGCATCACAAAGCATTACTCGGATTGAAACTGCATGTTCAATGACGTCAAGGGACGCTCCCATTGTTTATGGCGACTGGGTTAACGTCATTAACTATTTGAGAGCAAATTTAAATGAACGATGATGGGAATTTATGTGAGCGTTTTATAGACTAACTTGGTTTAGTTATCAATAGGTGTGTTGACTGTACTGTAGGTACGAGAAGTTAACTAACGATTTTCATGCAGATATACCATTAGTAACCTAGATTTTAACCGACTTTTAAAAAAGGAGAAGGTTTTCAATCCTACTCTATTTTTTACGTATTAATCATAACTTTTTACTGAGTGGACCGATTTTGATGATTATTTTTAAATTCGAAAGCTGGTGCTTGTCATGTGGTCCCATTTTTAAAGAACGATCTGACGAGTATTTTTTTAGTTATCCCTAATAATGCGTAAATATTTAATTGACTTTGATTACGGTTTCTTTGAAATTGGTTATTTTTTTGGTAAAATCAGATTACTAATGTATGTAGGTATACTATATTCGACAATCGAGCACACGTGGTTACTGGTGTCCATGCACGTCAGTAATACCAAAAGTATTACCAACGCGTTACCGACCAAAACGAAGCGAGGATGCGGTTTTTGTTACTGGCTCTTAGGGTGAGATCTATAAACCGTACTCAGATTTGGACTTTCTTCAGACAACAGTTAAATGTACTGTGACAGATTCTTTATTAATACAAAAAAAAGTCATCTAAAACGCTAACGTTAAGATTGATTTAGGACCAATATTATTTTTCGGATATTTTGTTAATAAGAAAAAAATTAAAAATCATGTAAAATGGCTAATGTTGAGGTTGATTTAGTATCATTATTTTTTGTTCGGATAATGTAGTCTGAGCAAAACATGAGTACGGTTTATAGATCTCACCCTCAGACACTGCGACCGAAACACGTGAAAAGCATTTCACTGAGGAATTTAGAAGGAATTTTAGATGGGCAAGTGTTACGGGTGCAGATACTGCAGATGCCATTAGAAAATGTTCAGTAATGGTCTCTACTGCGAATGCGGGTTACTGGTTTCGCATTAAAATGTCTGCTGACCCGACTTAAAATTGAAGAATTTACTCATTTTATTTAAGCTAGTTTTTGTAAGCAAAAACTAAAATTCTACATTCTTCCGTGTCTTTTTAATCAAACAATAGATTACTTGACATACACATCATCTAGAAATGAACTCAAGATCTTTTGACTCAGGAAGCAACTGACGGAGACTGGTGACAGAACCATCGCATCAATCTTCTTTGCTGATGTTCGTGCTTACTCTGGTAACTTCTATCCAGCGTTGAAAGCACGGTGGGCATGCCCACAACCCTAATCGATGTCTATAGTCTAAAGTATTGAAAAAGAAGAGAAAAAGTCCAATAACGTATACATCATGAACAAGTCCGTAGCCCGACTCACACGTGACCGATTTTCGGACCCAGATCAACTTTTCCGGCAACCTCTTTTGGGGACTGAATCCGCACCTGCTTCTTTACATCAACACCGGAGTACGAAAAATACTAGTCTCAGGCGCTCAGGCCTGATTATAGAGCATGCCCAATTCACTCCAAATGGTAATCACCTATTTAATAATTATATTATTTTACAACCAATACTTACCAGAACATTAATTACAAACCCTATGTTATTAACTCGGCACCGTCCCGCCGTCGCTAATAAATTTATTGTCATTAATGTTGTCATGCAAACCATGTGGAAGTGATTCGAACAAATTTATACATGCGTTAATATTATTAACAGCAGTATTTCAAACAGATGTCAGTAGTAAATCAGGACGGTACACGCGCCGCACCGCCCGTACGAACAAACGGTACTTGTAAACCACAGTGCAGCAGTGTAAGAAAGAATCGGTACCACCTTGCAAAACCAGTGCTCCCGAACAGGTGAAATGACTGAAGAATGAATGAATGAAGAAGACAGCGATTATTTGGGTTATCCTACGAAGGATTTAGAAGGTTTAGATCCGGTGTCAGATTTTCGCAAACTAGGGAAGACGTGTTCAACTATTGTCTTCTAAAGGTTTGTGATAGATGGAGTGTTTAATCTCTTAACGCTCTTCCCCAATCACTGTTAGAGTTTGGGGATCGTGTCTCCCCCCGCGCGCTCCGCCTGACTGACCTACCTACGCCTGTCGGCCGACTGCGCAAAACGTTCCGTTAGTCTGTGACAAGACGGCACTTTGAATCACCATTTTCACTGCGTATTATTATTGCCCGCAAGCTCTAAATCTAAAGATAACGCGCTCCTACGACGTGGGAGGGCCATCAAAATCCCTTCCTATGTTTAAAATAAAAATTTAACCCTAAGAGCGGTCTCGTTTTATGTCCCGTTTTATAACCCGCGCAGTTCCGATGCATTTATTTATTCTTATAAAATTGTTATCATCTCCGCCATAATTTCGCACTCTCCTACGTTATGCAAACCGCCGGCCGACGCGCCGACAGTAAACTTTGAAGAATACTTTAATATTGAAAGAGTCTTAAGGAGTTCATAAAATTCGCCTCAGTGTTTGCGAAGCTCTAGATTCCATTATATCCGTTTACCAACAAGAATTTTTCAAAATTTCTGACCCAGACTTCGTGACGTGTTTAGGTAATTTCTCACTGAAACACTGAGCGCTCAACTGGAGAATATTTAGAATGAAAGGAATAATTTATAACAGAAGAGGAAAGAGACAGATTTTTTATTGTTAAGGTTCCATAGCCTAATGGCAAGACGAAAATCTAGTTGCTTCGACAATCTACTTGAGTCGCGAAATTTTATTTCAGTTTGAATAATAAATTCGGTGGTAAGGTAGGGTTCTGACCCTATAAAATATCATCAAGGCGATCGCGCATGCACACTCCATAAATCAGTCATTAGTCTATCAATCAAGTTAACTACATAATTGGTAATACCATACTAAGGGCTTGTTTCACAATCTTCAAGTAAGTCCGAAGTAAGCTATTCGTTGGTTAAGTTGACATTTCGTGTATGTAAAATGACACTTTAACGTCACTTTAACCGGCGAATAGCTTATTCAGGACTCTACTTGAAGATGGTGAAACAAGCCCTAACTCGTATAATTTCAAGATAGCAAGCAATAGTAAATCAATCAATCAATCAATACTCAGTTATATGTCATATCATACTATCATGACAAAAATTGATGCAGTCAAGCACTCTAACATAAATCCTTTTAACCACTAATAGAGCAAAGATACTTTAGTTACTAGCAATGGTAAGACAAGTGAACTCAGACAAGTTAATAATTTAAAGCTACTAGAGAAAAAAAATGTGACTGTGGTGTAAACGTGAAGGAGTATCCAAACCTGTGTAAAGTATCAGGCCACGCTTACACAAAACGGCATTGTCATCAGAACTAAAGCAATATGTAAAATTTTAGCTCGCTAGGATGGCTAGGATGACATAGAAGAGGCAGTAGGTCTAATTAGGCTTGCAAGATACAACCCACACAAATAGTAAGCTAAATAAAACTTTAAAAATACCATACACATATCCTCACACTAGGATTCCGTATAGCAGGTGGCATAGAATCCAGACCCAACATTTAGGGTCACATAAATATCTGAATCAGGCGGGAATCGAATCACTTGGCTTCACAGGCAAGGCCAATACTAACTGGGCTAATGTCACTTAAGAATTATTTTTCCAACGCAATACCACGTCACTAAGGGAAATAAAATCGGAGATGTAAATGAGATCTGTGGTCAGACACGGCTGTGCTCGGACGGAGATTTATTTACTATTTTTTCTCCACCACGCCTGGTGGCGACGATAAAATTTAATTTCAGTTGCGAAAACACTTTTCTTTATCAAATTAATTGGATAATTTCGAGATATTACGGCCCTGAGTTGCTTACTTGTTAACCTTTTATTTAGGTCGAAGAAGCAAAAACTAAGTGTTTCTCAGAGCTTAACGCGTAGTTATAGTTGATTAGAACTTTCGCAAGTAGTTGTCTTTTGTTCTTCTTAAAGAAAGTAATTGTTACTAGTTTACTAAATAAATGAACGCTCATACACTACAAGAAGTATTTTTTGGCTTTTATATCGATACAATGACTACTCAACATTTTCAAAATAATCTGTTTATTGACAGTCTGCTTCGGTACCTACAGGCATTAGAAGAAACAAAAGATCTAGAATCTAGAAGTCTGAGTGAATTAGACTGATAAAAGCCTTTTGTTTTCGAAACTTTTTTATGTGAAAACCCGAAAGCCAACTGATGGTAAGGGGCCATGCAGAAATTACGTCACACTACTTTCATGACTTTTTGACCCCTCCCCCCGTCCTTGTCACAGCTGGTCACACTTGTGTGACCTCCCCCCCCCCACTCAGTGTTACGTCACATATTATGAAATTTTACACCTACAAATTATTAAATTAAAACAGCAGTTCCGAAATAAGTTTTATATCCATTAATTGTTTTTTTTTAATATTTATTTGATTTTGAAATGTGACGTCATGAAACTTAGGGAACTTGTCACACTATATCGAGTCCCCCCCTCCCCCCTAACGTGTGACGTAATTTATGGATGGCCCCTAAGGGGTAACACAAAAGCATCACTGATGCGTTGCCTATCAAGACAGAAGAGAGTAAGAAAACACGAGTAAACACTGTAATATTAGATCCAGGATCCAGGCGGCAACCATCCGACACTTGAAATATATTCCTGAAGCAATCCTGAAGCAAAGTTGTAGCCTTCCCACCAAGTTTGAAGCCTGTGCTGAAACGACCGACGCCAATACCACATCTCAGTCTTGTTTCGTCGCCAGGGGAATTACGTTCAAGTTACCTCAACAAAAGTTTTTAACTCTGCAGTATTTTTAAGTAAAACTATCGCGTTAAAGGCATTCATATAAGTTGTTTCAGACCGAAGTGATATAAAAAAGTAATCAGTTTTATAATTCAAATAATAATGTGTGAGAGAACCAAAGATATACATTTAGGGCTTATTTCACAATCTTCAAGTAAGTCCGAAGTAAGCTATTCGTTGGTTAAGTTGACATTTCGTGTATGTAAAATGACAGTTTAAAGTCACTTTAACCGGCGAATAGCTTATTCAGGACTCTACTTGAAGATGGTGAAACAAGCCCTTAATGTTAGTTGGGTGAACTAAACAGAGGCATTGCATTTGCGCCTTTAAATAAAATGTTTTAATAATAAAAACTTGACAAGTGCGAGTTAAACTCGCTTGAAGAGGGTTCCGTACATTGATCGTTTATTTGCAGTTATTTTTCTATTTTATTTATTTTTGCCCTATTTTAAGACCATAAATTTTTTATAGGTTTTCCTGTAATATATAACTAAAAAACTATTTTCTGTATTTTTCTCAAACTTCTAGCCTCAGTAGTTACGGAAATTAACTGGAGGAATGGTCAATTTTCATCTTCAATTTTTTTTCTTTTTTGAATAATTTTAAAAGTATTAATTGTAGAACTTACAATAAGCCCTTTCATTTGGCATGCCACACTATAATGTTTGGATACAGTTTTTTTTTTTCATTTTGATTTCGTTATTTTTTTTTTCAAAATTCATTTGTTTTCTTTATACCTTCGTCTTTGAGTTACAAAATAGCACACGAGTACAAATTTCAACTCATTTGGTCCAGTAGTTTCGGAGAAAATTGGCTGCGAAGGGCGGTCGCCCAGACCCACGAGTGATCCTATAAGGGTTCCGTTTTTCGATTTTTCGTTCGGAACCCTAAACATGTCATGAAAAGCGTTATATTAGTTTATTCCCCGTTTTGTGATACAAATATGATAGGAACAGAGCCGTCAGTGCTATATTAAAACGCACATTTGCATTCATGCACTCAATCTAACTTTGATTACACTACCACGAGGCCAGGGGAGCTTGGTCTCACACTATGCATAATTTGATTTCATTGTTATTTTGATGCATAATTTTAATTCATTGGATCAAATGACGTCACCATCATCACTACACGTGGTTCAGAACACAGCCTCCGAAAACTACAATCCGCGTTCGAATCTAGGCAAGCAACTAGAGATTATGAGATCCTAATCAAAGCAACTGATTCTTAGAAACTGACCTGTGGCATGAAAGGCTGTAATACTTGAAAGTTCACCTTCGAACCGAGGATTTCCAGGTTCAATTCTGGCTGAGGAAGATATTTAATGATGAGGATATCTCAACCGCTTTGGAGTCGAAGCCTCCCGCAATATGGGAAGTCACAGACATCTTTGGTTGATCATCATCACCAGTTACATCGTAGAGGCGTAGGACTTAAAGCTTATATTTCATAACTTAGCTCATATTCCATAACTCGTTTAATAACTCTAAAACAACTAACCAATATCGTAAATATTTACATTACCCTTATTTACATAACATAACGATATTATACCTATTTAAACGTACATCAAACACTGCTCAAACACCGAACCCCGAATGTTTATCAATCACCTTATACAAACACCAGCAAGATTTGTTTGCGCAATAAAGCGAGTTACAAACTTATCGGCCGCTTCATTAGGCGCCGGATCCGGTCACCGTTTTATCGGGAACACGTGGATGTTAAATCGATCCCTAAACACAGTTTAATGACACGCGAGAACGACGAACGAAACTGAGATAAGTTACGACTTCTGGGTATTTTTTACACAAAATGTTTGCAACCTCAGAAAGGTAGCAATATATGAGCTATAAATCCTCGCTGAATTTAGTAGTCATATCTACGTATTTGGGGCGCCTTCTACAAAAAAAGGGCTGAAATGCCGAATCGTAATCGCGCATGACGTTCCGTATGACTATGCTACATAATTTGTAAATCGATAATTAGTTAGTATTTCAGAATTTAAAACTGCATCATCATAGACTCGATTTCGACACATTTTCGTTAGTTCATTATGTAGATTTTGTAATTTAATTAAAAAACTAGGTTTATAGTTTGTATATTTTGTAATTTTCAAGATTCACTTGCACGGAGACCCCTATAAATTTTGGTAGATATTTCAGATATGAAAGAAACATTTTAACACAAAAGTAACCTATATTTTCTTACCTAGAACTAGGGTATATGGTCTGTGACTAGAACAGACGAATAGACTATGAAGCCTCGGTCGTACGGTTCCTTAATAAGCGGAACCCTAAAAACACTAAAAGGGGCTTATTATTGTGCTACCCATAAATGTAATAATAAATCTCACAACTATTACGCCAATTACGCAACATAATTCGGATGGACGGAGCGGTCCGGTCCGGTGCGGTCCCGGCTACCGGCACTGCTTCAGCTAAACTGATTTATGTACCGTCGATAAGCAGATCGGCGAGTCTACCTCGGCTAAGGCAAACAATTTCTTTGATTTAGCAAGTGTATATTCCGTTTGGTCATAAACGTATCAAATACCTTTAAACGCAGTTCTTGTATACAAATACATTATATTCTCGGAATCTTGGAAACGGCGCCTACGATTTCCATGAAATTTAGTATGCAGGGGGTTTCGGGGGCGATAAATCCATCTAGCTAGGATTCATTTTTAGAAAATGTCGTTTTATCCGTGTTTTCAAGCAATTAAAAACTGCTACTATAGACTCTTCCTGACATCTATTGGCGAGTAGCAACAACTCAAAAAATTGATGTACATAAGTGCGTAATAATGTAATAAAGTGCGTAATAAAGTAATAATGAATAAATTATTTTGAATTTTGAATCTTTCTGGCAATTACAGAATTTAAACCATTTAACGGTTGATAGTACATATCAACAGCCGGCTAAGTAGTAGTTTAAACTTCCCCAAGTCAACATTATGGAAATAAATTGATTTACTTAAGCTTCGCAACTTAAAAGAAAAAATGCAAAACAGCTTGATTCCTGCCTGGGTGTACTGTATATTCAAACATCAAGAACTTATAAAATTCGTATTAAAGTGGCCTTCGCGGGCCGCTCGTGAAAAGAAAAATTAAAAAATTGCATTGTGCAAAGCCGAAGCATTGTGCCGAAAGCATTGTGCGAAGACTGGAAACGCTAGAAAGACAATAATTAATGCAATTATATTATTACAATCATTCGGTTATATATATCCATAGGCTACTACTGCTACTAAGATTGGTTTTACATCTAACGGCCGGTCTCAATATTATACTGTCAGTTGAACTCTGGTACGTATCAGAGATAAAAAGTAAACATTGATCTCCCGCTAACTGCCGTCTCACAAATCAAAAGTAAGCAAAAAAAAGTAAGATCATCGGTAGATAATATTTCAGTGACATTTCTGCCTCTGGTTTTTAAGTCCCTCCGAAAATTTCGTTTTCGCATAGCAATATTTTTTTTATACTTTTATACTTTTTTTATTCTTTTTATCATAAAAAGGAACTCAGTGTTTTTGATTATAAACTTATTTCATTTTAATATTAAAATGATAATTTGTTCCAAATGTACTGTGAGTTTCGCGAATGAAGTTAATAAAATAATGTTATGTGTAATCTGGAACAATGCTTCAGTAGTAACAAAACGCAGCATTTGACGTTTATCACTCATGGGTATCCCGGACGACGATGACATGTTATTGTCATTTGACATTCGTTTATGTCGCTTGGTTACCCAAAATATAAACAACGTGTATTTTCTCATAATTTTAGTTAACATAATATTAATTAGTTTTATGAATAAACTAGGATTATATAATGAAACACATAGCTCAACAATTACCGTGAGTACCTATAGACTTTATTTGTTAATAAAATAAAATATATTATTATGTTTAGTAAACAAAAAATTGTAGTAATTGTAAATTGTTGTAGCAGTGATAGCCTAGCGGTTAGAACGTTGGTCTCCCGAACGAAGTGTTTATTCCCACTTGTCCGGGGCCCGAGTTCAAATCCTGGCACGCTAATTTTCAAATATTATGTGCGTATTAGAAGTTAATTATCACTAGCTTCGGTGAAGGAAAACAATGAACATCGAGAGGAAACCTGCACACGGGAGAGTTCTCCATAAAGTTCTTAAAGGTGTTTGAAGTCTACCAATCTGCACTTGGCCAGCGTGGTAGACTATAGCCTAATACCCCTCACATTGCGAGAGGAGACCCCGAGCCCAGCAATTATGGGTTGTTGCTTCTTCTTTTTGCTTTTAAACAAAAAATTGTTGCCAAATGTACTAAAGGAAGTTTCTTTTCAGATGAAGTCCAGACCCTTCACAAAAGATGAAATACCTTTCTTCATAAGGCCAAAATAGTAGCCAATAGCTATTGATGTAGCAGGGATACACCATTATTTCTGAAAAGGCGAAATGTTTTTGTAATAATTTCAAAATAAATCTAACTTAAAAAACTTAGTGTTCTTGTTTTATTAAAATACCTACTTATCTAAAACTTTAAAGATATGAATTGTTATCAATTCTCATTCACTGCCGTTTTTAACCGACTTCAAAAAAGGAGGAGATTCTCAATTCGACTGTATTTTTTTATGTTTGTTACCTCAGAACTTTGGACTGGGTGAACCGATTTTGATGATTCTTTTTTTAATCGAAAGCTGGTGCTTGTCATGTGGTTCCACATAAATTTTAACGAGATCTGACAAGTAGTTTTTGAGTAACTTTGAAGTCGGTTATTTTTTGTTAGTAAAATTTAGATTATGGATTATGTTTAATCTGAATCTAGGTAGTTATAAAAAATTGGATTCACACAATTCAGTCATATATGTAGTCATATATTTTATACGAGGACAATTTCGGCGATCTTGGTACCGTATTAAAAAGGCGGAATCAAATAAACGGGCTTCACAAAATTCATTATCACTCATCACTGATTAATAAATCCATGATGTTTTGATAAATGTTCTTTACAATATGAGAAATCTACCAATTATCCGTCGAAATCGAGCGATGTGAAAATTTCCGATAGTTGGTAACTTCTATTACCGACAGTTAGCTGTCAAAGCGTTATTGAGACGCAAGTATTTATTTTTGTATGGACCAACATACCTACGGTATGACTTGGCCCTCCGAACGGTAGATCAATGTCATCGATAGATATTTTCGATCCACTGAAGGTTATTGAGACGCAAAAATTGACAAATATGACAGATGACGTATTACGGCCGGTCTCAATATTATACTGTCAGTGGAACTCTGGTACGTATCAGAGATAAAAAGTAAACATTGATCTCCCGCTAACTGCCGTCTCACAAATCAAAAGTAAGCAAAAAAAAGTAAGATCATCGGTAGATAATATTTCAGTGACATTTCTGCCTCTGGTTTTTAAGTCCCTCTGAAAATTCCGTTTTCGCATAACAATATTTTTTTTTATACTTTTATACTTTTTTTATACTTTTTATCATAAAAAGGAACTCAGTGTTTTTGATTATAAACTTATTTCATTTTAATATTAAAATGATAATTTGTTCCAAATGTACTGTGAATTTCGCGGATGAAGTTAATAAAATAATGTTATGTGTAACCTGGAACAATGCTTCACTAGTAACAAAACGCAGCATTTGACGTTTATCACTCATGGGTATCCCGGACGACGATGACATGTTATTGTCATTTGACATTCGTTTATGTCGCTTGGTTGCCCAAAATATAAACAACGTGTATTTTCTCATAATTTTAGTACTTAATATTAATTAGTTTTATGAATAAACTAGGATTATATAATGAAACACATAGCTCAACAATTACCGTGAGTATAGACTTTATTTGTTAATAAAATAAAACATATTATTATGTTTAGTAAACAAAAAATTGTAGTAATTGTAAATTGTTGTAATTGTAGCAGTGATAGCCTAGCGGTTAGAACGTTGGTCTCCCGAACGAAGTGTTTATACCTACATGTCCGGGGCCCGA
This sequence comes from Thymelicus acteon, assembly GCA_951805285.1. Taxonomy (NCBI): domain Eukaryota; kingdom Metazoa; phylum Arthropoda; class Insecta; order Lepidoptera; family Hesperiidae; genus Thymelicus; species Thymelicus acteon. The sequence goes on from OX638228.1 coordinate 15,283,696, forward strand.
GTTCAAATCCTGGCACGCTAATTTTCAAGTATTATGTGCGTATTAGAAGTTAAATATCACTAGCTTCGGTGAAGGAAAACAATGAACATCGCGAGGAAACCTGCACACCGGAGAGTTCTCCATAAAATTCTTAAAGGTGTTTGAAGTCTACCAATCTGCACTTGGCCAGCGTGGTAGACTATGGCCTAATACCCCTCACATTGCGAGAGGTTTTTGCTTTTAAACAAAAAAATGTTGCCAAATGTACTAAAGGAAGTTTCTTTTCAGATGAAGTCCAGACCCTTCACAAAAGATGCAGTACCTCTTCATAAGGCCAAAATAGTAGCCAATAGCTATTGAGGTAGCAGGGATACACCATTAGTTCTGAAAAGGCGAAATGTTTTTGTTATAATTTCAAAATAAATCTAACTTAAAAAACTTAGTGTTCTTGTTTTATTAAAATACCTACTTACCTAAAACTTTAAAGATAGGAATTGTTATCAATTCTTATTCACTGCCGTTTTTAACCGACTTCAAAAAAAGGAGGAGATTCTCAATTCGACTGTATTTTTTATGTTTGTTACTTCAGAACTTTGGACTGGGCGAACCGATTTTGATGATTCTTTTTTTAATCGAAAGCTGGTGCTTGTCATGTGGTCCCACATAAAGAACGAGATTTGACAAGTAGTTTTTGAGTAATTTTGAAGTCGGTTATTTTTTGTTAATAAAATTTAGATTATGGATTGTTTAATCTGAATCTAGGTAGTTATAAACAAAATTGGATTCACACAATTCAGTCATATATGTAGTCATATATTTTATACGAGGACAATTTCGGCGATCTTGGTATCGTATTAAAAAGGCGGAATCAAATAAACAGGCTTCACAATATTCATTATCACTCATCACTGATTAATAAATCCATGATGTTTTGATAAATTTTCTTTACAATATGAGAAATCTACCAATTATCCGTCGAAATCGAGCCATGTGAAAATTTCCGATAGTTGGTAACTTTTATTACCGACAGTTAGATGTCAAAGCGTTATTGAGACGCAAGTATTTATTTTTGTATGGACCAACATACCTACGGTATGACTTGGCCCTCCGAACGGTAGATCAATGTCAGCGATAGATATTTTCGATCCACTGAAGGTTATTGAGACGCAAAAATTGACAAATATGACAGTTGACGTATTAATGGTAGCCTTATCTACATTTTTATAACTGTTAGTACATTATTGAGACCGGCCGTTAATGGTAGCCTTATCTACATTTTTGTAACTGTTAGTACATTATTGAGACCGGCCGTAAGGCTACATCGCCACTTACCATCAGGCGGGATTGCAGGAATGCATGAAATATTATTATTTAAAATAATCACAAGAAAATAAAGAACTATATACGATAGACATTAGACATCACAAACAAATCAGGACTCAAATACAAATAATAATGTATACATCATAATGTAAATGACTGCAGCGGAGAACTAAACCCGGAACTCTTCAAACCGCAAGCCAGGTTACTAACAGAGCTACAGGGTCATTATTATTTCCAGGCCATTGATTAAGCTTGGCTACAAGACTAATCATATTACTCAATGAAGACTGATTTTATAGGAATAGTAGATACTTCTAGTCAAGTATTATGAACTAAATTATCCATAATAAATAAAAGACAAGACAGACACTGCTATACCTGTTTAATATTTCAAACTACGTGTAACAAGATAATGCGAAATTGAAATAATGTACCACAACGTATTTCGCCAGCACCGCTCTGTCATCCATCATGGGTAATCGGAAACGATCAATGCATAAATGAGTATAATTTACCGTCAGCCGCGCGTTTTTCAGTCGTCCCAAATTACGGCCATTACTGGTTTACGTCACAATGCGGTGGGCAAACCGCTAAGCGTTTCATCTCAAACTATTATTCACTCGGCATCGAATAACTATATTATTCCAGAGAACTACGCCACACGCTTGGCTTTCTTGAACGGAGGTCGCACTAAACATTTCTCTTCCCTGCTGTGTTTTTTCGGAAGGACACTTTTCATGGAATTCCCTATAACTATTCTCTCCATTATTCGATACTGTTTATCGGTAATCGGTCTTAGAACCGCGAAACTGAAACCTAATGTCTTGCCTTTCTGTAGCTCGTCCCTAAGCAAAGGATTATCGTTTAATCTCGTCTTAATATATCTCATGAGCTGATCCATCTCTGCGTTATTGAGTCTCAGCAAAGCAGCTATGGCTACCTTGTCGTGGTCTTCCGATTCTCGCAGTTCTACCTCAAGCTGGATATTATTCTCGCTGTTAGGGTAGATAATTTCTTGAAGCTGGAACCTATTAGGACCGGCCCCTGTCATCAGAGCGCACCTAAAATTTCGTTGTTTAGCTACTATTTCATTGAGCCAATCGGAATTTCTTTCAAGCGCTCCGAGAACAAAAGCCATGAACTCTCCTATTTCTTTCTGCCTCTTAAATGAAGCGATAGCCGCTAAAGCCAACTCTGGCAAGGCTTCTGGGCTTCGCGAAGCACTATGGGCTTCGTGCACAATCCTCGAAGTTTTTCTATTGGACATGTTGCTGGATCTACGCCTGATCAATTTAAAAACAGTTCTCACAATGTTGGAAACACGTTTAGTCTGATTACGGAAAATTTTGCCGGATTAAAAAAAACGTTTCAAAATAGAGGTGGGTGACGTGGTGTGTCAAATTTGTTTTTTACGTTATTTAGTGTACGCATCATCGTATAATTTTGACTTTGCTGAAAGGTTTTAGGCAGTCATCAGTCATCGTGTAACTCACTGGCAGTCATTCGGGCCGTTTCTTGGTGGTCAGGTCATACTATCGTGTTATATTAAAACGTAGTGATTAAGTACTCTGTGGTGATTAAGTACTCTGTGGTCATATTCGTAATCATCATACAGTGCGCCCAACTTATCTGTGAAATGGCGAAAATTGGAACTAATGCCGCCCCATTCATAAGTTCTTTGTGTTCATTCATTTACATTTACTACGTCTCGAATTCAGTCCAGTGATTGGTCCAATGCGTTCGACAGCGCCCTCCCTCAGTTCACAGATATAAAGTTGGTCGCACTGTACAGTATACGCACTGTACAAAATATAAAATTATACATTTCATTTCGGACACTGACACGGATTTCACGTGAATGAAAGGTATTTTTACTAGCATTCTATAAAACTTACTTTAATTTACTGTAATGTATTGTCAAAACATAGATTTTGTAGGGACTGCTCTAAGCATGTCCGAGTACCTACCGAAATTTTCTATTTGAAAGTTTTAAGTTGCAACTTATTTTAAGAGTTATAAACATTAATCTAACTTCCCACAAGTCTACTATATTACTCTAAGCACTTTTCCACCAAGACGAATCTTCATAATTGCAAAATTCATAATGGATAGAGCTGAATAAGTCTGAAATTTTCATAATTACTAACTGCGAAGTCATTTCAAGATAATAACATAAAGTTACCTTTGTTTATTACGAATACTGTAGGATGTGACTGAGGACGAGATCAAAAGGCACTATCACAAGAGTTTCTGAGGATAAGAAACTCCAGAGAAATCCGAATATCATTAAAGCCATCAAATCCGGGTAATGAAAAGTTGGTCTTCCCAATGTCTTTATGGTGCTGGAGTCTACTGCTACGAATACTGGACACGTCCAAATGCCTTCCTTCTTAAAGAAATTAATATCAATGAAAGGCTTCCGTCGACTGTGCAAAGGTGCAAGGTGCCATTCAAATATTTAGGACATGTAGTTCAAGATAATATTAACTCCATAGAGTGACTCGTAGTCGCAGTAGTATTCATTTATCAACAACAACTTGCTTGTAGTTTATACTTCCCCAAATCAAAATTATAGAAATAATTTAAGCCTCGCAACTTAAAAGAAAAATGTAAAACAGCTTGATTCCTGGCTGGGTGTACTATATATTCAAACATCAAGAACTTATAAAATTCGTATTAAAGTGGCCTTCGCGGGCCGCTCGTGAAAAGAAAAACTAGCAATATATACGTGTTCGGAGGAAAAACTATTGTTTCCAGCTGGCTGCGTAACGAGGCATTTTGCAGTGAAATATAGAGGGAAGGATTTGTGGCCGAGGTACGCACTACACGACGGCTATGACTAAGGTGACCGTACGTCCCGCTTTGGAGAGGATTGTCCCGTTTTGAGGCTGTCTGTCCCGTTTTGTACATGAAAGGCATTGATGACCTGTGACATTTTTTTTAGCTATAAATACTACTGATTGTAGACAAATAGCCGCCCGACGACGTTTTTGTAGCTCTCAATAGTAATTATTGCGTACAAAATTCGTAGGCGTCCCGCTTCGATACGAAGGCCCGGTAACCTGTTTTTTTTTAGTGCCCGTCCCGCTTTCAGTGCTCAGAAAAATGGTCAGTTTAGCTATGACCTAAAGATATTGATCTTTTTAGGCCATTAATGCTCTGTGCGAAGACTGGAAACGTCATTATTGTATTACAATCATTCGGGTATATATGTCCATAGGCTACTACTGCTACTAAGATTGGTCTTCCATCTAAGGCTACATCGCCACTTACCATCGGGCGGGATCTTCGGAATGCATGAAATATTATTATTTAAAATAATCACAACACAAGAAAATAAAGACCTATATACGATAGACATTAGACCTCACAAACAAATCAGGACTAAGACTTATATTAAACGTTAAACGTTTATATGTACTAAGTACATCATAATATACTTATTGTATATTACTTCAAAATTGCATTATAATAATATAAAATATCCATCAGACCATATAAAATTAGGAAATATGAAAATATCATTAATTATATTAATAAATCATTATATAATTTGACCGTTATACTAAAAAAAAATATATGAAGTGACATTAGATCAAATGATCGCTACTTATGTTATTCTATCAACTGCTGTGCAGGTGCACCCGTTTGAAAGATAGACACTTCTAAAGTGGTAAAATGTGTGCCCCCTAAAACTTTTAAAGTAACAGTGAAAAATCTAAATAAATGCAGTAACCTCAACTAACACTTTCAACGAAAATTGGTTTGAACAAGATATAGATAGCAGTTTTTGAGATATATAGCACATTTTTAAAAACTGCAAATATGACTTTGTTATTTATAAAAAAACACTGAAAAATAAAGTTATTTTTTGCTGGCGAAAAACGATAGTGGTATTTTGTCTCTTGCTACTACAGAACCCTTCATGGGCGAGTCCGAGTCGTACTTGGCCACTTTTTGTTTTAACAAGTACTATTTTATATGACCAATCATATGTACAACAAGAATAAACTGGCTTCTAATCCATGGGTCAAATTTTGTCTAAAAGTGACATTTTCTGAAAATGACCTATGTACAGTGTACAAGTACGCTTATATCGTAACTACACTAGACAAAAGGCTGCATTTTGGTCTACACAATGCTCCAATCCTTTGTTACTCTGTTATAATTTAAAACTGCAGCGAGATCGCGCATATTTAACAAACTGCGCTCAAAAGGGGTCCAAGGTTAGAGGCGTAATTGGTTAAATTTTGCCCACTAATTATCTCGCCCACGTCCAAGGCTTAACGCCTTCGCTCCTACCGACAAAATGAACGTAGATACTTTCTGTTGAGCACTTCTATGCATTTTGTAAGATAAGTCATTTATGCGATTTGCCTTTGTTATCAATGCCAATCAAAAGCTGAATTTTGGCAGACTTCCTTTCATCTAAAATGAACTAAATTAGTTTACGTTTAGTAGGTAGATAAGTATGTGAGATCGTTTTTGGGTTTCACTTTAGATAAGTTATTATTGGATGAAAATAATAAACGCTTTGACAGACATGATTGTTGAATTGACATTGTAATTGTAGAGATAAATAATCGATGAAATTATATTATGGCAAAAAGTCCAAGACCATTTCAGTTCAATCGGTTATTTTCAACTCGGTTGAAGTTTTTTACTTCTGATTATCAAATATTAATATGTACTAGAAATAATGGCCCAGCAATCGTGAATTAAGTCCCAGTACTCCCAGTCTCCGCGATTATAACACCTTTACTGTGATTATAAGTAGGTAGGTACCTGTTTGGTGTATTCTGACTTACCAACAATGATATTGTATGAATAAAAAGAGGCTTACCAAAGATATTTATACATACAAATGACTTAACAATAGATCATTACTCGTTAGTAAAATGTAATCAACCAACAGCAGACAGATTTGAATTTCTAAATCAAATAGTACAACATTTAGCAACTAATCCGGTTTAGAACCGGTTGTCGAGATTGTTTAGTTATTCAGATGTTATTCTTACGAATGTTTTGGAGTCGTTACACTAATTTGCATGCCGGATTTGATTTGCATTAAACTTCATTTGTACCGATTATTTGTGAGAGTTGAGACTATAACCACAGCTATAACTGTGAAAGTGTGAGTGCAAACCGTGAAACTGCATCGTCGAAAACAAAGATAAAACTTTGATTTCTGTAATTATCTGAATAGATCAATTTATAAAAAGAAAGCTTTATTACCTATTTTATATATAAAATTCTCGCGTCACGATGTTAGAAGTTGAACTCTTCCGAAACGGCTCGACCGATTTTCGTGAATCTTTGCGTGCATATCGGCGAGGATTGAGAATCGGACAACATCAATTTTTCATCCCCCTACCCCTAAAATTTTTTTGGCAGAACAACGTTTGCCCGGTCAGCTAGTTTTATTTATAAAACAAGTTATTATGCAGGTACCCAATTTAGTAATGTATTATTTTTACTATCACTAGTTTCGTAGCTTCGCCCACGGAAGTGATTTCACAGGACAAACATACAAATAAACGTCCCAATCATCCCAGGGGAACATACCGGGGTAGGGTTGCCAAATGGTCGAGATTCGCCTGGATTGTCCCGACATTTCACCTGATGTTCAGACAAGTCCCGACAAAATACAAGTACAAGTACCGACAAAAAAAAATGTCCCGACAATTCCAATACATTTATCTCAACAAATACCGACTTTCCAGATATTTCGGTCTTGCCATCTGCCACCCCTAAACTGGGGTAAAGTCTACTCTACTTTCTGCCTGGACATGGACCATCTGTGTGAACAGTCCCAATGGTAAGAGATTGATGTAAAGACAGACATCCAAACATCTTCATTCTTCACGAACTACCTATCCCATTGATCACATTAGGAAGTTATGGCGGCATTTTCTCATTTAGGTTTTCTAGCTATAAATACCAGCGACCCTTAATTGATCGCGATATACTTCCTGAAGTAATCTTATCAATCCGCCTTCCGTATAGGTAGGTCTCTACGGAAGATAGGCTTATCTTATCAAATTAAATAGGAACGTGTTTGTTGTGCTAGGCTAGGACAATTATGTGATTGATTAAAACTTTGAAGTTAGTTCAATAGAGCTTCAGATCAACATCGACTTCATTTTTCATTCATATAAATAAGCAGTTTTGAGATAACATGGAATCAGTAAATATAGCATAGTAGAATTTTGTGATTGTATTAAGTACCAAAAGGTTTAACTTTGTTATACCAACCTAGATGCAAGATGAGCTCATTGCATGAAAAATAGGTTACTTAGGTAGGTACTTTAGACAGTGACTAATTTTATACTACTTATCTTATCAGTGCTTATACTACTTATCTTCGACCTATCCAGGTACGGTCAGATAGGTAGCCTCACAGAAGTCACAGACACATGGTTTGTAGAAAGCCGAGTGTTAGGTTATGATAGATTATTTCATTTAATCTGAATAGCTAGGCAGTACCTTCTATGATTTGTATACCTAACGTAGGTACCTAGATATGATAAGATATGAAATAGTTATGGTGGGCCGTATCGTAACCATGTACTTACCTACTTAGCTAAGCAGTGTAGCTTGCATCTTTTTAGCTACAAAAAATAATACATGTTTTACTAGGTATTACCGTTATCGTCGTTATGTTGGGAAGTAGGTATAAAAACAATAAGTATACCTACCTAGTTAGGTAGCTACCTACCTAGGTACTTATTCGGTAAGTAATGCTACCAATTAAATGACTGTCAAGGAATAAACGCCAATCCTATTTTTTAGTAGATAGAAAAACATTCCAACGTTATTAAAATTAAGAGGTGTTTGTTACCTAGCTACATGGGTAAGTAGGTATATCTAGTTTTATATTTTTTGGTTTATAAGATAATTTTTCTATGATTTTTAATATTAATTTCAAAAGAAATATATAAAAGAATGTGGAAATAAACAGAACATAACTACGTCATTAGAAAATTACTGCAACATTTTGATATAAACTAAGCTACAATTAGCTAAGTATAAAGCGACTGAGATATAATAAGTAAGCCAAGATTTACCCAAGGCTTCCAAAGGCAATACAAAACGTATGAGACCCGCCAAGCATCGAGGTCAGCGGCATATCTATGAATGTATAAGACCAATGCACGCGTGACCATCTCGGTCAGAGGTTAGGTTACCGACCAAAACAATATCACTGACTTACCCGAAGTAGCATTCTGTTCCCGTTACAAGATTCGCTTCAACAACCAACGGCTATGCTACACAAACGTTACACGCACACATGCAAAACTCCAGTAAACGTCATATCAACGTTTACATCGTTAATTACACAGTTTTATCATGTTTTTACGCACTGACAATAACACACACTATGCAGCACCAATTTATCTCACACATTTGTCGACCACAAGTCCCTCTGAGGCCATGAACCATTTAAAAAACGTAATTTTTCGCGAAAGACAGCCTAATCACCACTCCTTTTCTCTCACAGATTTCTATGATAGCGAACAGCTGCGGTGCGTATTGTACCAAAACAAATACGTGTAACGCCATCTGCTAAAACTTTTCGAACTATATTGATAACGAGCTGTGTAAAAATCATACCACCGCTCGCTGAATACCAACTACCTACTTAGTACCTCAATTACAACAAAGATGGCAGGACGTACATTACATTATTTTACAAATATAACTTGTTTCGACAAAAAATTATAACACTACATAACATTAAAAAAGTGAGTGAGTATTTTTAGAAATGAATTTATAAATAATCATTCATACGAATAAATTTATGAAAAACTTTATAACAAATGCGTAATTATCAAGTAAATTCATCTTGCTGAGCTTATTAATCTCATTATATTTTTATTAATCTTACATTTTTTAAAATAAATACAAAAAAAATTGCAAAAGAACCGGCTCCGCCGTGACAGTGAATATCACTGCCGTGACCAGGATTCGAACCTGGGTTACTACGGCCACAACGTAGGGTCCTAACCACTAGACGATCACGGCTATCGGAACGATGTAGATGTACACGAAATTTTACAACAGGCTTATCTCCTTTAGTTTGAGTACATAATATTCCTTTATCAAACAGTTAACTGTGGCGACTATTGGTTCAGCATTCTGAACTAATAGCTCGACATAATAATATAGTGACTTCGACATAATAATATACTCTGAACTTGTTCATTATATTATAGTTTTTTTTATGTACTATAGTCAAAATTATCTAAGATGCCCATAATGAGCTACCATTAATATGAACTAACCTTGTATGGGTGTCTTTGAGCGAAATGGAATATTCATTTACTTGACATGAATAGTTGAATACTTACGGACAAAGGATTTTGCCAAAATTTGTTAAAAACCCCTACTCATTTTCATTGGCGTTGATTATAAATCATATTATACGTTAAAATCTAGTAAAAATTCCATCACATCATAATTTATGCAAAATTTAATAAAATATGTGACTTTGAAACAATCTTATATGAAGAAGCCTAAATCTAATCTGACGTAGGGTGATGTGACGGCTTAAAACCGTTTATACAACCAATCATAATCGATACATTACTATAATCGAAATTACAAATGAAAATTGATTAATTTAATTACATTGTTAAAAATGATTTGCTTGCATTTGAATTTAAAATTAGGTACCCAATAATACCACGACGAATTGGATGCTAACAAAGGACATTTTCCATTATGTATGGGCACTTCGCCATCCATGGATAGTAACTGCAGATAATATGTTATATGTAATTATGTATTTAAGGTTGCGGTAAACATTTTTTTTTTCAACAAAATAATAATTATGTATACATGAATGTGTCTTACGAAATAAGCAAGAATTTATTCACTGTAGTTTTTTCCTGACGCTCATAATATAATATTATGTCAAAATATTATTATGAAACTGAGGGGGATTTTCATTCTATCATGATCTATCTTTCTTTCTTTTTCTTCTCTTTCTTGGCCGGCAACGCACCAGTGATGCTTTTGGTGTTGTTGATGTTCATGGGCAAATGGATAAAAGAATATTTTATTGAAGTCGTAAATAGGTACATATTAAGAATACGCGGTACGAGATAGCTCAATCGAGGTAGTAGGTAGGTAACTAGGTACCTAAATATTACGGTTTTTAGTTTAAAATTTAATTATCGAATCGATTACATGGTCTTATAATTTTGAATCGATTTGTTGTAAAAATTGGTTTCTTTGGTGAACCGATTTTTTTGCACATCTCTAATGTCACTGTGATGGCAAACGACAAATTGGGCTTCTTAGTTCGCGGTGACTATAGGTAGGCAAGAGCAGGTAGTAGCTATTTAAAATCGACAAAAGTCACCTCGTGGTAAGTGGCTACTAACTATCGCTCATAAGTTTAAGAAACAACAGAAGCATGGTCGTAAGCTTAGAATAGTCGTAAGCGACATGTTAAATACCTACCGCGGAGGAACAATTTGCATCACTTAATTTGCACCACTCGCCGAAGATTGAAGTGCCATCTACATCGAATGGATTCCTACGCTCTGATTAGCACGATCCTTTTAGCCGCACGTGCAATTATCTGGAATGAGCTTTTTTCAGACTTTCTATATCTTTTCTGTATCTTTTCTGTATCTAGTAGTACCTATCAGTGGCGTAGCGTGAGGGGGGCCAGGGGGGCCATGGTACCGGGCGCCACATGAAGAGGGGGCGGCAAGCTACTCAATTTTTAAATTAAAAAAAAAATTACATTAAAATTAATTATTTTTTATTTAAATTTTAATGTGAATTGTGTTATGAAAAAAAAAACAAGAAAAGTGCATTTTTAATTAATAAAAAAAAATATTTTAAATAATAAGGGGGCAGCAAAGATTATTGGGGGGCGGCAAATTTTCGGTCGGCAGAAACCCACGCTACACCACTGGTACCTATTCCCGAAGCGCTATGACACGCTGTTTTTAAAAAAAGGGCCGGCGCCGCGGCGTTGCATTTGTGATTCGTCTGGTACTGCTCATGTCCATAGGCATCGGTGATCAGTGTGATAACACAGACCACATTACCATCACGTGGGCCACATCTGCTGTTTCATGTGCGTAGGCAGCTGTGAGGCTGGTCGCTCACCTCTCGGGTTAAAACTTAAATTATTCTAACCGCTCATTTACACGCGCGTGTAGCGGATCGTCTCGTGGCGCGTCCGTAAGCCACGCCCCCTACGCGCGTGTGAACACCGCGCGAGCGCTCGCGCGAGCCCCTTTGGCCGCGCCTAACAAACCGCTCCCGCCGCGAGCCCGCGAGCCACGAGACGCGCCGCTGTCTGGTCCGCGAGCGCCCTGTTCACACGCGCGCGCACGCGCGCGTCTCGCGGATTGTCTCGTGGCTCGCGCGCGCGTGTAAATGGGGTATAATACCCCATCCCGATCCGCTACACGCGCGTGTAAATGAGCGGTAAGAGTTTGAAGTATCGGCGAAGTATAACGATATTCGATACTAAGTATCATGTTACCTCACAAACCCAAAAAGTATCATGATAAAATATAACAAACCTGCATAATAAATACAGTGCGACCAACTTATCTGTGAACTGAGGGAGGGCGCTGTCAAACGCATTGGACCAATCACTGGGACGCAATTCGAGACGTAGTAAATGTCAATGTCATTCATTGACATTAACACAAAGAACTTAAGAATGGGGCAGCATTAGTTCCAATTTTCGCCATTTCACAGATAAGTTGGGCGCACTGTAACTCTAAATCTGCAGTTGACTATAATGTTGGTAGCATTGAAATACGAGTATAAAAATTAAAATTGTATTTTTGTAATGTTTTATTTTATATTATCTCGTAATTTAAAACGTTATTGAATGAATTTGATGAACTTATTAATAAACTAAAATATTGAATTTCAAGACCCCCTGAATATGGAGGATACCTCTATACTCCATGAATCTAAACCATAGATCTGAACTCTCTGGCCACCACGATGCGCGCGCAGCACGCCACTGTGCAGGTGCCATGCACAGTTGCCAACTGTACAGTTTTAACTGTAGATTTACAATTTTTTCGATATCTTCACAGTTTTACAGTTTAGACCTCCAAATCTACAGTTTTTTCTTTATACTAAGGCTTTCTATTTTATTCGCTGCGTAACCCAAACTTAGGAATAAACGGTGTACCACCAACATAAAAGTCATTTTAAATACATAGTCAGAAATAAAAAATTGTCACGAGTTCAATGCTAACGATGACCATAAAAAGAGATTTCATAAAAATATATACGATTCTAAAAATAAAGATGAAACTGAAAATCAAGAGGATGTCAGTTTTAGTAGAAATTGTGTAAAGTTAAGATTTAAAGTTGATTTACGAATAAAAATATAATTTTCTTACTATATTGTTGTTTTATTGATTACAGCTATTAAATAATACAAAATAAGAAAAACCGTAGATCTACATTGCTTTAAATAGTATTTTGCAGTTTTCTACAGCTTTTTGAAAGCTTCCTTAAAGTTAGTTTTAATCTAGATTAGGGTTGGCAACACTGGTGCCATGCCATGCCGCTACCATTATAGCGCCACCTCGCCCGCCATTCTTGTACTACCGCTAGACAGCGCGTAAAGCCCGCTGTACATTTATAATTAAAGTAACCATTTTTTTTTGTATATAAGCGGGACGCCTACGGAGTTTTGTACATGAAGAAAGCAAAATCGGTTCAGCGCTCAGACTAAAAAAAAAGGTCATCACGCTTTTACCCGTACATAAACGTATTGAAACACGACCACGTTTATATGAATTTGATGTTCACAAGTAGGTATACATATATACATTTGATACAAAACGGGACTTGTGTTCTCGCAGGGGAGAGCGGGACAGACAGCCTGAAAGCGGAACAATCCCGCCCAAAGCGGGACGTATGATCACCTTATGGTGCAGCGCAGACGGCACGCTGTCCGTGACGCACTTTTAAGTCTGTGAAAATAGAACCTTTGCAATTATATGCAGTAACGCATACGACGCGCAAAAAGTGCGGCGCACAACTGTTTGCGCGCCATGTAGACATTTGTGCGCCCGCACACTCGATCGCACAAAAAGAGCGTCGTCTGCGCTGCACCTATTTATAACGCACGTCATACCCACGTTATCATGAATTTAATCCTTTGAAGCTTACTTGCCTCTTTCATAGAAAGTACGTTTGTCCACGGAATATCATCGTCGCGTTTCCGTTTGTTTTGCAACGCCGCTGCGCTGCGCTGGTCAGTGCACTTATTGCGCACTTGTAGCACGAAAGATGCAAGCAAGCTTCAAGCGAGCGACAATTCACAATAGTGTGCATATGACGTGCATATGTATAAATGGTTAGCGGACCTAACAATTACGTCCATGCAAGTATTGTCGTGTTAAGTTGGTGGTATAATGAAGAGCATATACAGAACTCAAACAGGATGTCTAGTTGCCATTTGCCTGTAAATGGTAAGTTGGATAATCGGAATAATAATCCAAAGAAAATTTTGTATATCCACCCTGTCGGGTGGCAAAATAGAATCGCGTTGCCAAGTATCCACCCTAGGGTGGCAAAACGAAACAAGCCACTGATTCTTACAGATTTTTTTAAATCGATCTAAGACCTTGTCCAGAAGGGGCGAATTCGCCGCGAAACGTTTCGCGCGAATTGATTCGCGCGTTAGCGAGATACTGGGTGCCAATACATCCCGTCCACAAGTATCGCGCGAATTCAAAATACGCGCGTAAATCGCGTGCACTTCGCCAGACTCTCGACTCGCGCGTGATTCGCGCGTATTGCGCGCGAGTCGAGATACTAGAGACGCCTTGTTGCGTCCAGTTAACGCGCGAACTTCAGTCGAGTGGACGTATCGAGGATAATGGAGCGCCAAAATTTTGATATGGAAATGTTTATAGACGAAATAGAAAAAAGACCGCCGTTATGGGATTTGGATTATGCCAATAGAATTATAAAACGCAGGGCTTGGGAAGAATTGGTGTCAATATTTTCTGATAAAGATGACTCTGAGGAGAAAAAGAAAGATATTGGGTAGTCATTATTATTATTTATTTTATTGATTAGTTACAAACAAAGAAAATTAGATCATTTTGTCCTGCCACGGCAGTCGAAGCCGCCTTCGTTCAACTCCATTTTTCCTACTGACTAAATTCGTCCCCAAATGCTCGCGCGGTGATACGCTCCTTCTGGACGCAACTGTCGCGCGTGATACGCGCGAGAGCATCGCGGCGAATTCGCCCCTTCTGGACAAGGTCTAACGCTTCCCGCCCACGTCCGATAATCGGCGACCGATTTTTTGTAGGAGAAAAATAGTCAATAATAATATGGCAGGAAAAATCGGCCCGATTATCTGTCATACAAAAAGTCTGACGTGGGCGGGAAGCGTAAATCGAAATGGACAAAGACAAATGAGGCGAACATTCTCGGAACCTTCACAAACAAGACATGTTTTGTTAGGAATTTTTCTCCACTAAAACGCCGTAATTAATAACACACAAAAATGAAGTCTAAAATCCTAACGATAGGGTCTACTATTATAAAGACTAGAAGCTAGAAGGGTATGGGGTAACAATGAAATAAAAAACCAAACTGTAACCGAACCATCATATTTATTGTACTGACGCGACGTCACGATCCGAGGCGGGCAATAAAAATTCCAAATCATTGCTATCGTTTATTGATTTAAAATACAAAACTTAGTGACATAAAGCTCTATCCTTTTATTGTTACAGTGCCTGCGAACTGACAATCCGATAGGAAATAAACATATGCTTCCGCGCACCACGTCACTTCACCATGTCACAGTACAAATAAATAGTAGGTATACTATACATACTCAAGCGCGCTCTAGGGCGAACTGGACCCAGCTGACCATACACCGTGTTCCGGGATACGGCTCCAGTTATATCGGTCGAGCCATAGCCGAAGCCAGGGAGGGCTCCCCCCATCATGATATTTAATACCAATTTTTTCTCTAACCACCCGTACAATATCTTAACGATAATGTAAGATGCGTATAAGCCCTTTTGTGACCAGATTAATTCCATGGTCGGACTTGCAGTAACATTCAGAGATCCATCCGCCGAAGGAACACCCTGGCTACGGCTTTGGCTCGAGGGGTTTTCCCCGAGTCGAGTTATTAAAAGGCCTCAACACCGAATTAACTGGTCGATCACACAACATGGAGCTTCCGACTGTTAAAGTTTCACTTTAAGCGGTCGCTCCGTCTCGGACGTCACGCCGGATCCAGCCACAACTATTCAAGTCGGCGTTCGTGTTCACATCACCTCCTTCCAGACTAGCATGGTACGGCAGATTTCCGCGTCTATAGGCTTCAGTAGCACGAATCGCAACGCACACGACAGCGAGAGAACAACGGACAAGCCTCGAGTTTACTTTTATATACATATTACATACATACCATAACGATCCGACCCATGCCGCCGAAGCGAGTCTCGTGTATTTGAGCTAATTTAAATTATATTCACTTCTAATTCGTTTTCAGACTGACCGTCCATCATCCGTGCGTGTTCGTGCCCCTTGTCTAACAAGCTGTGTCGATTTTGATGCAGTTTATTATCTATACAATACAATGATCGGTGAAGAACTGCGCCGGACGGCCGCGGCGAACGGATCCCCAGTCAGTCTTAATTTGAATTACAATTCAACTAAATATTTATTTACTATAAACAGTGAAACCAATCACTAAAACAATACAGTATTGTTACATACATACATACACAGTAAGATACAGAGCGGAGCGATAAACAATTGGAATATTAAAAAATAAGTCAACAATTACAATAATAAAAAGTATTAAGATAATTACAATTAAGTTATTACAGATACTTGGAAACCTGCCCATTGAATAGTTTCGTATTTCCCTAGAATCAAATGAAATTATGTTCCCATACCTATTTCTTACATTCCTAACGATCCTATAACCTCATGAAGCAAAAAAGTATTACAGTAAATATATTATACAGACGTTTCAAAAATTTATATTTTCAGAACAGCGAGATTAGAAATAGATTCAAATCTACAATGAAATAAAGAAAATAAATAAGTGGGTAGGACAGTCGCGGCGAAAGTCCCGACCGGGGAGTCGAGGGTAATACATACTTTGATGCTTCATGTACCAAAACAAGTGGACAAATGTCAATGTCAAAATGTCAAAAGAATGTCAAACAACTTGTTTCGGGGGGAGAGAGGGGAGATTTATAAAAATTCACAGCAACCTCGCAGAAAGAAAAAACTCTGCTTCCAGTTGCAATGTCTACTATGAGGTGGTTCTCAAATCCCGCACAACAACCTCACTCGTCCCGCAGTGCGACTCATGCTCTGCTTAGAGTCAACTTAACCATTCATGATATATTATACAACAGTTACTGTTGTTAACTCAAACATGTCTTTACATAGTCTCACCGCGAGATCACCCGTGTTAGCCATGCGAGATTCGAGTATCACTCAGCCGATAGCGGCTTCACTCTGAACGTTATACACAGTTACATTTCAGTCGATCAAACTATAAACAATTGAAAAATTAGTCATTTTTCTTAATCACAACGTGTTCAGAGAAAAGCGGCTACCCTCAAGGCCCGCCACTCGCGATTCTTAAATTAAATACACATGTCACAGTTACCCCGGCAGCCTTGGATTAGGGTGGAACTTTGAACAACGCTCCCTGGGTTCCAACTTTTGTTTTAATTTAATTTAACCTAACCTAACCTAACCCAGCTTAACTTATTTAAGTATGCACACGTTTTTCTTGAGGCCAAGCCTCCGCCAAAGAAAACATCGTATTCAAAGTTGCACCGAAATTCAATGTTACCCCGGTCGACTGTATAAATTTTATTTTTGTTAAACATTTGAACGAGGTTTAGTTTTTCAGTTTAAATTCGGATGCGTTGAATGGTTCACCTACAGTTATTATCTTAAGTAGAATTATCAGTCTAAAATATGCTACGTCATCAAATATTCAAAATATTATGGACATCTCTTTGATTTAGGTAAAATGTTTATATATCACCACTATCACAATGCAATATTAATACCAACGGTCAAATATTCAACGCACAAAACCAGTCAGTTGTGGTAACATAATCTGTATATAAATAGACTAAGATAAAACAATTCAGTTCCTTCTCTGTTTGCCAACCGATTTTCTTTTAATTTGTAACTACTGAATGCTTTTGTTACCAATTAAAAAAAATCGGAAATAAAAAAAAACATTAAAACATATTCGTTAAATTTTCAATCATATTTACGGTCGAATTTCAACCACGAGGCGAACACATTTTTTTTATAAAATTTCTAAAAGTTCTAATACAATACTACAATTTCATTAACATTTACAACCTTACAAAGCACAGTGTGACGTCATCGCGTCATGGCGGTCGGTGAGCGGCGGGCCTCGTAATTAAACTAATATCCATCATCAGACCAACTAGTTTGACAACTCCATATATACAAATGTTGCCACAATAGGGGCGTTGCTGTTACCATCGATATTACGCAAAGTCCAACATTTTTTTATAACTTTAAATCAACCAAACTGTAAAGTTACACTTGTTATTTTCTTTAAATTGATATGTTTATTACTATATTGATTCACTGTGTTTTTCGCAATAAATACAACTATATCTTTTAACTTTATTGATTTTCGTCAGCATTAAACTAATAAAGGTCAATGGCATTGCGATGTGTTAAAAATATATTGTTCTTATTGATTTACATAAGTGGTTGTTGGTTGGTTAACGTCACTTGCCCCGGGCAAGTACTAGATGACGTCAATACATGGCAACACTAGTTGTCAAGCGAGTTGGCCCCACGACGCTCCGACTATAGTTCCGGCACAATAAGGCAGTGATACAGTGTTTGCTATACAAAATATCTCCGTTACATTTACGTCCAGTCTGTTGCGATGAGGTTACTCTATTGTAGATTCAAATCCAAAAAGGTTCAACGAGTCAGTATTGTAATTCAATTTATTAATTCCTATCTGAAATACCCAAAAATTTTTTATACATGATTCAACGTTCCCGTAACCTACAAGTACATTTTGTGTTTTATAGAATCACCTATACACTATAGATCTGTTTTACATATCGCCTGAATATTCCAACGATACACGACACGATCCTCGTACATTCGAGATATTCAAATAAAACATTTTACAATATACAACAACTTTGAAATGCGAGGGCAAAGTTTCAAATGATTCAATACGTCGGGATCATCGGATCGAATCAAATTTGTGCAGTCAAAAAATACATGTTCAAAATCTATTTTAATATTCGATCGCGTCGATAAAATGAAATTCCGATTGGCCCTTTTGTTTTCAGTCATCAGTTGCCGACACTTTACAAAATATAAAGCTTGCGATAGTAAACCGAGGGAAGCTTAACTAGCATAGACATAACTAAACTATAGATTATACGGTAAGGTTGCAGTCTGTATCCATTATTAGTCGGTTTCCTAATTTTTTTTATGTACAATATTTATTTTCTACCATATTGCGTCCTTGATATGCATTGCGTAACAATAAAAAAACCTAGCTTTCATGCCGTCGATGCATCGGGTCCCCGGGACCTCCTAAGTACTGTCGAGTGAAGCGATTCAAGAACAAAAATAATACAATACACGTTACGTTACGTAACAAATAGTCTCGCATAACGTATCCCATTTACAGTCAGACTTATCGCATTAAATAAAAATATAGAATTATAAATATTGGATTGAGTTCATCGGTCGATTGTTCGTCCGCTCGCGTCACTCGCGCACACGCACACGCACACCCTCACGTACACGGTCACGGTCACGTATACGGTCACGGGCACGGTCACGGTCACGGGCACGGACAGTGTCTCGGGCACCTGCTAGTGGATGGCGACGGGACTGTGCGCACGCGGACACACGGGCAGCATGTCATCATCGCGCCGCACCGCCTCCACCTCCATGCGTTCGCCCCACAGCCGCCCCCCCACTGCACCCACTGCACCCACCGCACCCACTGCGCCCACTGCACCCACTGCACCTACTGCGCAACCAAACATAACCCATAGTTAACGCACGCGCACCTTTACACTACGTACCGAGCCAGAATTATAACGCTTTACGGATAGATAAGTATTTAAAATCTGGGCATCACAGACGGTGGTAGTAGGACCATCAACGTCTGGGATATTATAATGTGTAAGCAGACGACATATGCACCGAGACATTTTTATAAGTGCTAGTCTCCAAAGATAAATTAGTACGGAGCAACGTAAGAATCTAAAGAATTCCCTTAAAGGTAATAAACTTTCCTTAAACTGATATAATACTGTTTTAAATAATAGTAAGTTTAATACCTAGTTTTAATGTAAATAGGCTTTAAAATATGTCGTAAAGTATAATTCTGACTCCGATACGAATGTAGCGATATTATGCGCTAAAATTAATCGACATACAGTACATTATGTGACAAACGTCCTATAGCTATTTAGGGGATTAGCTAATGGTGAAGTGAAACATATTGGTGTTATCTGAACTGTCTATTTATTACAGGCTACCTCGTATGAAAGGGGATCTAACAAATGAATACATATTTTAAGATGAATCACTAAGAAAACAGTTATTTGCAACCACTTTTAAAATATACAATTAATAAAAATACAATTGTGAATAAAAAATCTACCGGATACATGGAAGTATTATTACTAGCATATAGAACCGACACCGCGAACACAATGTATGTCCCAATGAATTGGCGCCGATCGGCTTCAATTTTCAATGGATTCGTTCGATTTTGAAAGGAGACCGGGGGCTTAATTTTGAAAACAGTACCTCCCGGCGGGGCACACATTTTGTTCGAGATTTCTGTTCTATGACATTATACTTCAATGACCGGATATTACATTTTTAAAAGTGATAGCAGATAATCAAAATAAATAAGTCATGCGTAAATAGGGGCATGCTAAAAACGAGGGTAGGTAAACTTAAGGAGGGTAAACTTTGTGGAGGGGTATTAAACAATGATATATTGTAATTCGTATAAATTCGCATTGGACAACCAAAAAAGGAATATAACAATATATAATATGATACACATCCATAGCGTACATACGAGCGGCACTAACAAACGCAAATCTAGTGAGTGAAGTTGATTGAAGAAATAGCAACATAAAAAAATCAAATAATCCTCAAGTGATAATGATGATTAATATGATCATGTTTTGCATCGTTCTAAAATAAATTTTGGGAACAATTGTAACTATCGTTTAAGAGTAAATAATTGAGTCCATAGTCCACAGAGTCTTGTATCGGACGAAGATAACCAACATTCACTCACAGTCATTGCAACAGCAATTCATTCATATGTTTATAGATATAAAATGTAAACAATATAAATCCGCTCTAAAATACATAATAAAAGGAAATTTAATCCCTTTGCCCAATTTTCGCTGTCCATATCTTAAAAACTCCACACCTTAATACATAATTATATCGAATTTTAAGGCGCGTTATCTTTTAAAGGTCAAATTAAAAAAGAAATGATCCGGGTTTTAAAATTGGCATATTATTTTAATCATTATTAAATAGATATTTCATTCATATAATACACGAACACAACTCTATTTTGCAACATCAAAAGCTAGAAATCATCGGACAAGCAAATATGCTGGTTAACTAAAGCTGGCACATTCACAGTTCTCACACCAATGCAATTTTACCTTAGGAGTTTCCAGAAATTGATTTATATTCTTTGACAATTGACTCTCGTCCGACAGATGAGTTCAAACACCACGCAAGACAAAACACTAACCAACTCTGTCGCGTTCATAGGCTTAGCCGCGTGCGAGAGAGACAGATCAGTTTTCCATGATACGTATGCAGACGTCACTGCGATTATTCAGACACAACACAAGCGTAATCCAAAAGTGCTGTACGTGCGAGCAATAGTTAACCGAACTTCTATCAAGTGTCATGTTTACATTTTATATCTGTAAATATGAACGTATACAGGGGGCGGGGCTAGAGGGTATTGTGGGTAAACATTCCGTTACATATTCGCAGACCTGTCGGGCAATGGTTAGACCGATGGCGGCGCTAGTGTCGCGCTGGCGAGCCGCCGGACCGCTCTAGTCATCGCGGGTCCGACGGGCCATCTGCTATCGGGACGAGCACACGGGTCACGTTAAAACGCTTAAACGCTCGCACACTCATATCCCCGCAGTAGGTTTTATTTACCTGTCGCGGGTGGCGTGGAGGACACATATAACACATTACAATAACAGCCATGACCCGAGTACAAATATTTATATGTCACAAACATCTGCCCCGGCCGGGAATCGACCCAGGACCCCTCGCTTCGCAGGCAGGATGGCTACCAACTAGGCTACAGGGTCGTCAACGTTAACTTGCTAGTGTTGTTACTGCGATGTATTATTATTTATTACCCTCCATTGGTACAATATACCGATCTCTGAAGCTGTTGTTGGTCATACACAAACGGTGTTCGGATTAGTAGATAGGGGTAAAAAAGTTATTAAGTCTGAAATCGCCAGCTGGTACACCGTAAATTGGAATTTGGTACAATTATGCAGTGTTTAAACTAGAAATCATGACAAAAGCTTTTTACTTTTTAATAAAACTTATCATTGCTAATTGGTCCCAAGATCAATTTTATTTATATTATTTTCACAACTCCCTGTATTTTATGTTATTCGTTTTACTTTTTTTACAAGTAACAAATTGATTATAACGTTACGATAACAAAGCACAAACTGCTTCAATCATTCGTTGTGCTATATGATTTTTTCACCTAAAATACTGCTCGCATTTAATTTAAAAACTGCACAATTCCCGTACCATTCATTAGGGGGGTAGGTCAGTGGAGAAACAAACAAGACACAGCAATACTTCCATCGATCAACATGGGGTCCCATTAAATAAACCATACTTATTAGTCACAATGATATGAAAGCACCATGATTCTGTTAGCAGAACACGACACAAGCTCACAATGATTTTGTAATATGCTAGACGTGAGGGCCATCACTAACATTACATTTTATATTAAATATTATTACATTGTAAAGACCTCATAAAATCCCAATTTTAACACCTCGTAAAATTCCAATGTAAAGATTTTACACACTTAGATTTTTTTTACTTCATATTAATCTATACTAATATATAAAGAGGAAAGATTTGATTTTTTGTTTGCATTGAATAGGCTCCGAAACTACTGAACCGATTTCAAAAATTCTTTTACTGTTGGGAAACTACACTATCCCCGAGTAACATAGGCTATATTGTATATTCAAAAAAATTAGGGATCCTTAATAAAACTCCAATAATGTAACCCAAGGTGTAAAAAAATAAGAAAACCGAAGCAAAGCGAGGGCGGTTACTCGTATGTAATATTTTTGTTACATTAACAGTTATTTACTCTGTTGCGTTTAATTTAAATTAATATAAAATCATATAGGCTTAAGCTTTTATATATGCCAAGAACAATACGTTTATTCTATTAATAAGAACTGTTACATGATGTGAGACCTATTTCTGAACGATTCATCTATTGTATGAAATATACAGTTCCTTAACTCTCTTCAACTAGATTATATGTAAGTAAGTAATGGCCTTCAAATCTACATTAAAAGAAAATAAATTTAAAAATGAATATACAACACCAATATAATATGCCAATGAAATAATTAAAATAAAGGATGTATGATAACTTTCAATATAATGTCAATAGCAGTCCAGATAATATTCAGGGTTTTAGAAATAAGTATAATCTACATGATTGGGAGTCTCAGACGTCCGTGCAGACCTTGTGATGGTCAGCGGTCACTGCAGGGCACGTATCAACCTCGATTATGCAAATGCTTTTTTCATTTTTTCTTGTTTTTTAATGACTTTCTTACTCATGATAACTCGGTTAAAATGTGATGAATGAATTCACAAATTCATACAATAATTCTTTGTAACTATGCAACAGACAAGAATTATTGTATGCATTTTATTTTTCAATGATGAACCTGTAAAAACTTACATAATTATAAACGTTTAGTCGTATAATAAGGTAATTAAATAAATTCCTAAATGAAACAAAACTTTAAATGTCAGTTAAAAGAACCGCTAAATAACAGCAACATAAATGGTACATAATTCTTATCAAATAATAAGAATATAATATTGCATTTTCCAGTTAGCACATCTCAAGTTTTATTGTAAAAATAATTAATTACCAACAAATGTGGGACAACATATCAATAAACTTCATTTAGCGGTTCTGACCAAACAGCGTAATTCCCGTATAAATTGTTTTTTAACATAATAATTTTATAACGTTATAAACACAGTAAACTAAAGCCCAATGCATACGTAACGGGTTTTTTACCCGTCCCGTACGTGCTCCGTCCCGTACGGGATTCCGCTGTGTATGCACTATCGTATACATTTGCTATGAAACGATGTTTCCAAAACTTCACATCCCGTCCCGTACGGAAAAAAACCCGTTACGTATGCATTGGGCTTTATTGTACACGGAACCACACCACCTTCTATAAATTAAACAGGAAGAGATACAAGCGTTCATTCATCTGATCATAATTAGTCACTCGAACACGAACATACGTGTCCGTGACTTGTAACTTAAAACAACATGAATGTGTTGCCAAATAATCATTAAATCAACTAAATTGCCCTCAATCCATTAAAGGTGCCCTACAAGGTACGGTTTTGAAGAGATTAGAGCCTATTCCATCACACTCCAGTTTGACTTGTGACAGTAGCTAGTGATTCTAGTCGCTTTTCTGGTGGCACCACTCATGGTAGGGACTTATTGAAGCGATGGCGTAGTTTTACTTGTTAGAAATACCTTATTTCAAATAATGTCAAAGTGGCGCCATCTTTATTCATTTACTTAGAGACTTGTATCTCTTCTCCGTATTATATTTTATTTACTTCGTATTCTTTGGTCATACAATGTATATCGTGTCTGAGTGTGTCGATATTTCTGTCTCTGTATGTCTCACTCTGTGTGTGTGAATATGCTTGTCTGTGTCTGTCTGTCTGTCTGTATGTCTGCCGTTGTGTCTATGTCTGTGTGTCTGCCGTTGTGTCAATGTCTGTTTGTTTGCCGTTGTGTCAATGTCTGTTTGTCTGCCGTTGTGTCTGTCTGTGTGTCTGCTGTTGCGTGTATGTCTGTGTGTCTATCATTGTGTCTATGTCTGTGTCTGCCGTTGTCTATGACTGTGTGTGTCTATGTCTGTGTGTCAGTGTCTGTGCGTGTGTCCCTCACCGTGCTGGTGGTGTGTCTGCGGCGGCGGCTGCGCCTGCTGCGTGTTGGTGGCCTCGTCCGCGGTGCGCTTGAAGAAGTTGTGCTGCAGCGCGTAGTACGGCGTCACGCGCTGCTTCGGGTCGTATTCGAGCATGCGCAGGATCAGGTCCTGGAATGGAACATAAGTATAAACATGCATGCGTGTTGTTATTGGAATGGAATAGACTAGCGGTTGTTTTGTTTCTGTCCGCGGGAAGATGTTACTTAAGACCGAAAGGGGACAGCAACTGTCCGTACAAAACAACAAATTGTAACTATCCATATTCTCTGGGTAGTTGCATAGATCGGTTAAGTTTAAAATTATTTAACGAAAATCGTACTGATAAGCATACAAAATGCAAGGGGGTAGCAGCACCGTTCTGCCCTTACGGTACGTCCAAGACTGTTATAGTGACTTGTACCAATGATATCTGTATTCAATGTTGTACGCATAACAAAAAATTTCGTTATGCAGGACATGATACCATAATTTTCGGTAAAATTTAATATTACTGAATATTTGTGTTATAATGGAATGTAAAATATTTTTTATATATATATACATACATACATACGAGTATATAAGTAGCTTTTAACATTGATTGTGTCATCCTCGTCGCCACTTGTGGTGTTCAAAGGAAATACGTGAGGTATACGCACGTCTGCAATGTCTGCATTCGGTCGCAGCCAGCCATAGAATGAATGGTGGTGAACGACAGTATATTGATAATAACACAAACATTCTGTAATATTAAACTTTATAGAACTTTTTTAACCCCCGACGAAAAATGAGGTGTGTTATAAGTTTGACGTGTCTGTGTATTTGTGTACCTGTGTATCTGTATGTCTGTCTGTGTCCGTTCCAAACGGATGAACCGATTTTGATTTAGTTTTATTTTGTCTGAAAGGTGGCTTAATCGAGTGTCCTTAGCTATGTTTAGTATAATAAAACTGTCGGGGGTTTTGTTAATTCTAATTTAAGATGATATAAATGTTAAAACATTTTTACTTGTAGATATATGTAGCATTGAGAATAACACAAAACGTCTTGTATCCTGTATAACTAATTCCTTCGCCGTGTGTACCACCAACTGACCTTAAACTTGAGATAGTCTCCGACGGAGTGTCCGGGCTCGCCGCGCCGCCGCGCCGCCGGCCCGCCGCCCTCCACGCCCAGGATATCGTGCAGCCGGCGCGAGCCCGCCGCGCGGTACTTCCTGTACCCGCTGGGGGACACACACAACGGTGTTATAGCTAATGTGACGGTCTACTACACTGAAGTATTATGTAGTAAAGTACCAGAACAGACATCACGAACATTTGTATCGCGCCGCCGCGCCGGGAAGTTCTCTTTTCAAAATTGAGTCCATTCAAATTGAAGCCCATTGGCGTCAATTCATTGGGACATCTATCATGTTTGCGGTGTCGCGATCGGTTCTATACGCTAGTAATAATACTTCAATGCAACTATAGTCCGTTTTTAGACTGCGTGTTATTTGTCAGACGGTAACAATTTTACTAATGTATGTACAAGTAGAAATAACAACATAATTATAATAATAATATAATTTCAAGGCTTTAATTTTGATCTATCTTTGTCAGCTTCTAGGCTTTATTTTCTTGATTACATATACGAATTTCGGCTATAACAAAATTAGAGTTAGCCATCAAGTATTTTATTAACTTTCAACGTATTTTAAATCATCGTTGTGTACTTACCTTCCGTCTTTTCCATTGACTTTCTTTAATACGTAGCCACCTCCTTCGGAGGCCGGTAATTTGTCAAAGAACTTTCTAGTTTTGTGAGCCTGCAACAAACGAAAATTTCTTATCTTGATATGCAATCTCAATAACCACACAACTAGGACAAACTATCTCCATTGATATTCCCACAGTCACACGCAGAATACAACGGAGTCAATCGTCCGCAGATAAACAATAGCGCTACACGCCATTGTAATTGAACATGACAAATATTTCGGTTTCGATATTAGCTAAGAGGGGATTCAATCATACGTTATACTGCTTATATTGCGTTAATTGATTCACATATTCTTCGTTTCATATTATTACTTTGTTGTTAAGTTGTAATCAAAAACACCAACCTATCTCAACATTCACATCAACACACAACACAAAACAACCACATTCACACATCAACAATTACCCAATGACATGAGTATCAAGTAGTCGTCAAAAACTCTACATTTACTTATTTTCTAGGGGGTAAATCCGTTTTTAACGTAACATTTTCCAATTCGAAATACGTCAAATTATGAGGTTTAGTTTAGTACATTCCCCTGCAGAGAAAAGTAATACATCTGTTTATAAATATACAAACAGCAACGTTTCCGTAGCCTTTTGCGTTGTAAACAGATGGGTTACTTTTCTCCGCAGGTGACTGTACTTTTAATTGATTTACTTCTAAAATAAGAAAAAAAGAAAATTCTTCCGTAACAATGGGGAAGCCTCCCGAGAAATTTTATGCGTTCCGACTCGGGGGCCCTCCCTTTAAACATGGCAAAAATTGTCCTTACGTACTAAAAGAGGCCATTCACCTTACCCAATCCCAAACTTGGTGTGATTGATCTCACCTGATCGAGCAGATGATCGGGCGGCATGCCCAACACCTCCACGATCTTGTTCATCTGGTCGACCTCGTTGGCGCCGCTGAACAGCGGCTCGCCCGTGTGCATCTCCACGAGGATGCAGCCGAGCGACCACATGTCGATCGCCAGGTCGTACGGAATGCCCAGTAACACCTCCGGCGACCGGTAAAACCTCGACTGGATGTACTGGTATATCTGGAACGGCACGGTCGTGTCTTGCAATGGACGGTTTTAACACTGAATGAACCGAGCTGCTCGTATAAGAAAGTTCTTGAGAAAGAATCACGGACAGCTCTAATACTAGTCGGGCGAATCCGACATAAAAATAACGTGATTAAGCTGTTATATTTATATGTAATACACATAATAACTATTCGTTTTATGTCAGATTTGTAACACAGTTAAAATCACTTAAGCAGCTAGTCCTGAAGAAACTTCTTTTTGCCTCATAGCTTAGTCTTCCTCATGAATGTAGCATGTTAAAACAAACAAAAAACACTTCTGTTTTATGGTATTAATATGGAAGCTTTTATTTCTCTTTTTGTTTTTGAAATCATGAAATGGACAGTAGGCTTGGTTTTAACGAACGCTACCGTCTAACTACATCCTAACTCCTAAAGATATTCAAGTATGATGATGGCTTGGTGTGAAAATAAAGACTTATTCTAAGAGTACCTAATTAAATACCACTCTGTGGCATTGGGTTTCACCTGTAATGTGTTATGAATGAATAAATAAATAATTTATAAAAATCAGTTAGATTCCAATACCTTGACAAATATCAACAATCCTGTAACTACTTGTTTAACGCCAGAATAATTTTGTGACACATTATTGTGAACATTAGCAGATCAGTACACCGTGTCTCATGGAACAAACGTGTCCTCATAACGATATTGCCTAATCACCGAACGGGCCAATAATTAGACAAACATCAAGCAATGGCCGACAAGGAAAACAACAGAAACAGTTCAACCGCGACACGAGAATGTCGCACTTCACTGTTGATTACACTAATTAATTGCCGCGGTATCAACTTATTAAGGTCCTAACGTCTATAAAGTTAACGTACCGTGCATCAAAGGTCGTAGTGATGAGGTCTCGGTGATGTGATTAAATTAATATGATATTTAACGCGCAATTCGCGATAACCCTCGACCGGACCACCGTTGCCAACGATCCGATGCGCTTTATCCGGATCCGATGCGTTTTATCCGAACAATCGGCGTGTAGTGACATCGGACCTTCGAGCTTTACAAAATATATGTAAACGATAATGTATGTTGAAAAGTAACTGCTTAATGTAAGCCTGAAGACAATAAATTTTTGTTTAAAAAATTGTATGTTTATGGTCGCCGTTTTGAAGTTTATAGTAAACAAAAATAATTCAAACGAATAATTCCCGTACTTTATTCCCTTGTATATCACCTGGCTACAAAATATATAAACAAACAAAAATCTCACCCTTTGACCTAGTTGACACGAACTGCCGAAGTCAACGATTTTGATCGCTGACCTCTTCGGGTTGCATAGGAGGATATTTTCTGGCTTAAGATCACAGTGAATAATATTTAATTCTGAAACAGAAAAACATTTTTTTAATTATTATAATCATGTGATAATTTGATGATGTGAAAAACATTATTATAATCAGTTAACACATTAAGAACCAGGAGAACAAAGACTGATTTGATAATCAAATCTAGTTTCGGCCGTATCGGAATAGACCCATCTCATGCCATCCACCGGGTGTCGTAATAAGATTTTTTTTTTATGGAAATAGACTTTACTAGTACAATTCTTCCCGTGCAGACTGCCTGGCCTGCTACTACCCTTTTGCTTGACTCAGTTGTTAAGGCCGGGCGCTAGAGAGTCAGTTCTTCTTTCTTTCTTGTCTGGCATCGCATCGGTAATGCATTTTGGTGTTACTGATGTCTATGACGGCGACCACTTACCATCAGGTGGTTTGTCTAATAGTTTATCGGCAATTCATATAAGCTCCCACAAGTCGCTACAAACGTGCCCGTTAAAGCAACGATTGAATCGACAATGAAATCGAGTTCGAATCGATTTTAGATTGTATAGAAAATTCTTTCTTTTTCTTCTCGCTTACTTGGCCAGCAACTGCCTTTGGTGTTGCTGATGTCCATGGGCGACGATAGCCACATGCCATCATGTGGATCGTTTGCCGTCTATTTCGATAAAAATCTGCTTTCAGGCAATACGTAAGCCCTCCCAAGTCGCTACACAACACTCACCAGGTTGACTAAGGAACAGTAGCGCGGTGCACAGTTGCTGCGCAAACTTGCGCGTGAGGTTGAGCGACACG
The DNA here is from genome assembly GCA_951805285.1 of Thymelicus acteon. Lineage (NCBI taxonomy): Eukaryota > Metazoa > Arthropoda > Insecta > Lepidoptera > Hesperiidae > Thymelicus > Thymelicus acteon. Next base: position 15,313,271 of record OX638228.1, read on the forward strand.
CCGCGGAAGTTGGTGTTGCGCAGCAGGTCGTACAGGTTGTACGAGAGCAGCTCGAACACTAGGCACAGGTGGTTCCGCCACATGAAGTGGCGTTTCAGTTTTACTGTCGAGGGAAATGTTTCATTAGTAGGTATACACGTTGACATTGGAGATGAAGAAAAGTGATTCTGGAGTGTAAGGAACTGCATCCATCTAAATCCATCCAGACACACAGTCCGATCAGATCGATAGAATCAAACAATTAAGATGCAGTCAGTGGCTGTAAGGGTAGCGCTTCCATATTTCTAAACGAATATAATATATCCCCACGTTACTGGATCTTACGAAACTTATATGATCACTAAATTGTCAACCATTTCAAGTGGAGGAAGGTGTTGAAGTTACCTTAGACCTTCTTATTGTTGATGAGGAATACATGTACCTACTGCTAATCGTTTTATATGATACATGTATGTTGTAAATGATTACTGGACGCAATGAAAATAATTTTGGGGTCTAGATTGTTTGTACCTGTGCATCATTTCCGCTTTTCTTACATCGATTGAAATCATACGGTATCAAAAGATACGGTATCAGAACATTTAATGTAAATTACATGTCTACAGAATCGAATCTAGAGGTAGTACCTTCATGTCCTGTATGCATTTGTAATTGTTTTCTCTCTTCATTCATATTTATCACCGTCTGTCAACTTACCTATATAATACTTATTTTCGGCATCCGCCCTGTTCATCATCTCTAGTAACTTGACTTCTATTTGTGCCTGATTTAGGAAGGGTTTCTTATTCTTAATTATTTTTATCGCTACTTGACACTGCTCCTCGTGGTCGTACGCCTTCACAACCTGAAATTAATATAATATTTATATCATAAACTGGCTAAACATTAATTTCGGTAATTTTATTACATATATTTAAATTCAGAATGAAGGATAAACCAAATAATCTAAATTTTACTAACAAAAAATAACCGACTTCAAACTTACTCTAAAACTACTTGTCAGATCTCGTTCAAATTTATGTGGGATTACGTGACAAGCACCTGCTTTCGATTAAAAAAAGAATCATCGAAATCGGTTGGCGTGATATTGAGTTATTCGTCAATTTGTCGCGCTTACTTAATACAATTTTAAGACTTATATGGTTTTATCATGGATGGCATTGTCAGATCTCAATAAAATTTATATGGGACCACATGACAGCCACCAGGTTTCGAAAAAAAAAAGAATCATCAAAATCGGTTCGCCCAGTCCAAAGTTCTGAGGTAACGAACATAAAAAAAAATACAGTCGAATTGAGAACCTCCTCCTTTTTTTGAAGTCGGTTAATAAAACTTCATGGAAAATCAAAGCTATATTTCACTTAGGGCTTGTTTCACAATCTTCAAGTAAGTCCGAAGTAAGCTATTCGTTGGTTAAGTTGACATTTCGTGTATATAAAATGACACTTTAACGTCGCTTTAACCAGCGAATAGCTTATTCAGGACTCTACTTGAAGGTGGTGAAACAAGCCCTTACTCTTACCATATTGCAGATTGGCAGACTTTGAAAAAATTGTAAGAAAACTCGACGCATAATGGTTTCCTTAATTTCTACGGGTTAATTATAAAATGACAGATTCGTCGGTTCGTGTAAAGAATCAAACCCTTAAGTAGGAGAATATAGGAGAGATCGTGTACTCGTGTAGCGACAATTACTTTTATTTAGGGCCAGTTATACTCCTGGCTGTGGCAGACATTTATGTGACAGATAAAATGTGTGTCCGGGTCATGAGTGCTTGTGATGTGCGATCCCAGTGCGGAAGTGGAAGTGTCTGAGGGATCTAGAAGTGAGGTTCTCAATTTTGTAGTATTTTTTAATGTTTGTTACCCCGACGTTTATCAACCGATTTGGAAGATTCCTCTTTTATTTGAAATGGTATGGTTCCAGATTAGTACCATATTCCAAAATTCAGTTCTGGTGATACTATAATATGTATACATTATAACAATTTTAATACATGTTTTGTGAAGACTGTTTCTTTGAAGTCGGTTATTTGGTTTTTATTTGTCAAAAACTCATACCTTACAAATCTTTAAAGAACGCTATTGAATTGAATATCAAAAGGAATAAACAGATTCATAATTTCAACAACCGCATCAATTCCCACCTGTCCGAAGGATCCCTTCCCGATGGGCGCGGAGATCTCGTACCGGTCGAGGAACTTCTCCCCCTGCTTGATGATGTAGTCGTGATTGTCGTCATCGTACCCATCATTGTACAGCTTCCTCTCCTTCTTGTGGGAACCGTCATCGCCCAGGTACTGTTGCGCTCTCCGCTTCTTCTTTGCATAATATACCTGAAAAAAAAACCAGATTGCTTATTAATGAAGTAGACCCTGGCCACACAATACCCATGAAAGGCACATTAATGTTTCGGTTAAAGTGCACCCTTGAGATGCAAGTGGCCGTTTCGTAATAAATGTTTACGGGTGAAAAGCGGATTACAGCACTAACAGAAAATAGAAGTAGCAATACTACGAGGAGCAGTAACGAAATATGTAAATATCAAAATCCATTCGCTTTCAATTTAGCCTGATATAAGATTTCACTGACGCATGAAGTAACACAGAAAAATTTCAATGTGCCTCCGTCGACGTGTTTACAAGGTGTCTTCCGAGGGTTCGGGATAAGGTCAAGGTGAAACAATTTTTCCGTTCGATTCCGGCGAGTTCAACAAGATCGCTTTCTAACAAAATGTTTATGATGTAGGCACCTATCGACTTTTTCGCTCGAAAGAGTATACGAATGAAATATATATCACCATACGACTCTTCACAATGAAAGGAGGATTTGTATCTCAACGCCTAAATATCTATCGTGTTCGAATCTTCGAATCCTAAACTCTTAGCTCGGCCGGACAAATCTGGACAATGGACCGTTATGAGACCTGTGATAGAAGCTCGAAAACCAAAACCTAACCACTTAGTCAATGAACATAGTGACAAGGCAACTATTAGCGAAATTGATGTGGTAACAATTTCCCCATTTAGATACCTACGCACCGCGTGTTCCTTTATCGTTGATTTATTGTTTCCCAGTTTTCATTTATTACGCCTTTATGTTTTGAATACGAAACGTTTGGATTGATAGCACCGACTTTTGTGACATATTTGACAGCTATCAAATTTATTTCTTTTTACATAATGGTGGAAATTTCAGAGTTGAGAAAACTATAATAACTTGTTTTGTGCATCTAATCGATGCAAATCTCCACGTGGTCCTACAGCAATGAATGGTGCAGGTTCTGTATGAGGTTTTCAATGACAATAATGTCATAATGCCGACCGCAGTTCACACGGCATTCGCCGCGATACATACTTCGGTTCATATTTTCGTCCGAATTAAACATACAGGCTAATGAACGTCAACAAAAAAGCTGAAAAGTTGAAAGCGACACATTATCCTCGCATGCGGCGGTGAGGCGGCGCGGCGGCGGCTACAAAAGGCCCATCGCATGCGTTATAGGAAATGACGAGCTGAGCGGCGCGGGAATTCGGCTGACGGACGTTGACCTAAATATGCGGTTGACATTGATCGACGACGCGGGCGATACGGCATACGGCGATACTGCGATACGTTCATATAAAACATTCGCAGTATTCGCACCGAACACGCGGATTTGGGACTAGGTGGTTCAATGCTACCGGTTTTTATGCGCTCCGGTCCAGACTCGTCTAGATAATTATGAGTCATTCTATTCACGTCGCTCGCGTGTTATCGAGCCGCGTTAACAACCCGCGTGTTTGATCAGTAACGCGCGAGATATTAGAGGCGGTTGTGGATTTATTAAATGTTCGGTGTTTGTGTTGTGTTGTGTTGTCGATATCGTCCAGCCGCTAGCCGCTCCGAGCGAGAGATCCCGACGCCGACGCGCCGCAGACACGTGATCGATGCGTCACTGCTGCGTCATATGACCTACAATATCTGGCATTCGGAGCCCCCGGTTACGTAACTCGCATAGCGGGGCAATAATATTGGCGACCGCATAGCATTCGCGCCGTGCCGGAAGTGTCACATATCGACGCGGCCGGCCGGCCGAACGATAACCCAAATTTTAGTCTGCGGCCTACATACCTAATACAGATTTTTTTTATAGGAGCGACTCATCCTGCTGTCAACTGGGGTTTCGTAAAGGCACCCTTAGGGTAGTCGTCGCGTTCGCGTGAGGCATTAATAACTTTCTTGGCTTCGTTAATAGGGTGGTCGGTTTCATGGTAATTTCCGCATCTAAGGTCAGTGTTGTCGACGGTGTGGATGGCGGTGGCGGGCCACTGACCGCGCACATGGCGAGATGAACGCGTCGGGACGGGGCGAGACGGCGCGCGGCGGCTGTCATTGATTTTCCCCTTCCCTCCCCCTCCCCCTCCCGCCTCCCCGGCCCGCTCCCGAGGCTGGCTCCCCGCCCCGCCGCGTCTCACCCACTTCCAGGGCCCGATAACGAGGTTAACGGGCGACGTGAGCGTCTCCTAAACTTTAATTATACCCGTACACCCGTCGTGCATGTTTAACCCGGCCTCTATTCAATGTTTTGTTTGCAGCGCACCTGATAGCGGGACGCGACACGCGACACGCGACACGCCAATCGGTGGACAAACCGAATGGGAGATGAGACAGTATGACTGTGACGGGAACTAAGGAGGGATCTGCTTCAGTAGATTATACATACCTCACCATCAGTCAAAAATACAAAAACTTAAACAAATGCTTTAGATTCAAAGACGCCGGGGAAAGCTACTCAACAAATAATACTGACTCAAAATTTGACTATGGACAGATTATAAGACATAAGACAGAATAAAATTCAATTTTGAATAGATAATCACATTATTTGTTATGTTGAACACAACACAGGTGGTGTCACACACGACCCCGTCGCGCGTCGCCGACTGCAGCCGGGTTCAATTCAAATCTGCTAACTATATCTCGACGTAAGCGCGCCACTATGAAAACTTCGTGAATTTATTATAAACACTCGCTATTGAGCTCACTCGCTCTTCACCTCATGAGTTTGAGCAACAAAAGCAAATTCATTGGAATATATGTATGCGGCTTAGCTTCGTGAATAACTTTCGTCTGAATGAAATATTATTAAACCGGTATTGTTTAAAGTTTGGGCGTAAAGATTTAAAATACTAAACTTGTCCCAACCTCCGTCAAATCTCCGGCGGCGGGCGGCCGCGGCCGCGGCGGGTAAACTTTAACAGATCATAATGGGTTTTCTTCATCGCGGAATAACGGAGCGTGAATTGAACACTTGGAATTAACAACATTGTGATAAATCTCCCATCATTAAAATTTTAGCGCCGAAATGATTTGTTTATTTTTGTACTAGCTTACTCGGCGAACTTCGTATCACCTAACAATCCCCAATAATCTCTCTCCCCTGCTACCTCTCTCTCCCGCTCCTTCTCTCTCTCCCTTTAAGTTAATATTGGTTTCTTACTATAAGCTTACATACTAATTTTCAGATTTATGAGTTCGAAAATAACGAAGTTTCGTACAAACTTCCATCGCCTATTTTTACCCCTTAGGAGATGAATTTCCAAAAAAAAACGTTTACAATTAATTTTTGTTAGTGATTATAAGCTTACATATTAATTTTAACATTTCTGAGTTAAAAAATTACGAAGTTCCTTAAAATCAAAATCAAAAAATCAAAATCAAAATCTTTTATTCATATAGGTATCACTGATACACTTATGCACGTCATTTTTTAATCTACCAGTTTTTCGGAAAGGTGCTTTGTCATAGAGGAGAAGAAAAACCGAAAGAAACTCCTCGCACATCTTTTAAAATCATGAAAAGTTACATAATATCTTCTAACCTACGCGGAACTGGATGCGGCACTAACTTCCAGGCGTCTTTGTCGTTAATATATTCATTTATGCTATAGTATCCTTTGCCTAGTAGCTGAGATTTCACATATCTCTTAAACATTTGGATAGGTAAATCACGTATTGACTTGGGTAATTTATTGAAAAAACGTACACCGAGCCCCATATAAGAGCGTTGTACCCTACTTAAGCGAAAAGATGACGTCACCAAATTATGTCTGTTTCTAGTTAGATGATTATGCGTATCACTATTCTGCTTGAACATACCTAAGTTGTTTTTTACAAATATAATATTGCTGTAAATAAATTGAGAGGCTACTGTTAATATGCCTATATCTTTAAATTTCTCACGCAGAGAATCACGTGATTTCAATTTATAAATGGCTCTGATTGCCCTTTTCTGCAAAACAAATATAGAACCAATGTTAGCCGCTGAACCCCACATCAATATACCATAGGACATGAGGCTATGAAAGTATGCAAAATAAACAAGTTTCGCAGTTTCTACATCGGTAAACTGTCTTATCTTTCTAATCGCATAAACTGACCTACTTAGCTTACTCGCGAGAGCCGTTATATGGGTGCCCCATTGTAGTTTAGAATCTAAGGTGACACCCAAGAAAACTGTGGATTTTTCCATAGTTAGAATTTCATTATTTAATTTCAGGCTTTTACTAATATTCCGTACATTAGGTAGTGTAAATTCAACACACTTAGTTTTTTTAGCATTAAGTAGCAAATTGTTTGTTGTAAACCAGTGTGATAAACGAGATAGAGCACTGTTTACGTCGTCAAAATTCATTTTATTTCTATTCGTCTTAAATATAAGGGAAGTGTCATCAGCAAACAGGACAATCTCTGCATGTTTCTTAATATAATACGGCAGATCATTTATGTATACTAGAAAAAGGAAGGGGCCCAAAATCGAGCCCTGAGGTACACCCATAACAGATTGAGATCCCGATGACTTGGTATCATTTATGCTAACACATTGGATTCTACCCTTTAAGTACGACGCAATCAAGTTAAGTGAGTTATTCTTGATACCGTAGTGGCTGAGCTTAAGTAGAAGTGTTTCGTGTTCAACACAGTCAAATGCTTTAGACAGGTCACAGAATACCCCTATGGCATTTTGTGAATTCTCCCAGGCCTCAAAGATGTGTTTGAGAAGCCTAGCACCAGCATCTGTTGTACTACGGCCTTTGGTAAAGCCGTATTGATCAGGGTGGAGTAAATTACAAGTGTTGAAGTGCATCAGCATTTGATTTAATATAATTTTTTCGAATACTTTACTGAGAGTTGGTAAAATAGAAATAGGTCTGAAATTATTAACGTCTGTTTTATCCCCAGATTTAAAAATCGGTATAATCTTACTATACTTCATAAGATTTGGGAAAGTACCTAAATCTACACATTTATTGAATAACCTAGCTAAATAAGGGGCTATCACATCTATTATATTATTTATAACTTTGACAGACATTCCCCACAAATCACCCGTATTTTTAATGTGTAATGCTCGAAAAGTTCGAACTATTTCCAATGAGGAAGTATATTTAAATTGAAACGAAACACTACATTCATCAACGGTATCTTTTAAAATAGAATGTGCTGCTGCCGGGGATGAAGTCAGCGATTTAGTCAACCTAACCGGAATATTTTGAAAGAAATTTTCAAATGCATTAGCCACCTCTTTATCAGAGGTTATTTTATTTTCATTAACTAATAATTCATATTTAGAATCGCGTAAATTATTACTACCAATCTCGTTTCCAATAATACTCCAAGTGGTTTTTATCTTATTGCTTGATTTGACAATTTTTTCCTTGATATGCATAGACTTAGCCATAATACACACGGCTTTAAAAATTTTTGAATAACTTTTTACATGTTCAAGGAAAGATGGGGAATGGTTATATTGTTTTTCTCCATATAGCTCAAATAATCTATCCCTACTTTTAAAAATACCTCTTGTGGCCCAATCACTAAAATTCAAATTTTTATTTAGTTGAACCTGCTTATATTTAAAGATTTTATTAAATTCATTATTTATAGTATCGAATCGAATTAAACATTTAAATTTAAATTAAACATTTAAATTTAATTTAAATTAAACATTTACAACCCCTTAGTTTTACCCCTTTGGGGATGAATTTCGAGAAAACAGTGATACAGTTATTTTTTGTGTCTAATATTAACTTGCACCGCCTCAATTAATCTATCTATTCTAGGGGATGATTTTCCACAAAAACGTAATACTTCAAAATATTGTTTCTAATCTGGAGCTAATACATATATAAATTTTCATGTTTTTAAAATCAAAAATGTCGTAGTTGCGTACTAAGTTCCATCCCCTAAATTACCCTTTATGGAATGATATTGAAAAAAGTTGTGTTTAAGTTAACTTTTGTTCATAACTATATATATTTTTATATTTATAACTCTAAAACTGACGAAGTTGGGTTTGTATGAAAGTGACTTCCAACCCCTATTTTTACTCCTTACGGAATGAATTTCCGAAATCCGATAGCCTATGACACTCACAAATAATGTGGCTTTCTATTGGTAAAATAATTTTCAAAATCGGTTCAGTAGATCCAGAGTTTACCCCCGACAACTCCACAAACTTCACCTCTTTATAATACATATTATCGTAGTATAGAAGTATTCTATAACAGTTAGTAGAAGATCTGATCTAGAAACAACCTTCACCCATCTGTTTAAAGGATGATAAGTATTTTATATCCAATTCAGTATACAAAAAATATATTGCGAGTTAACCTTGAACACAAAATACGCTTCAGAAGATATTTATAACCATATTAACGTGCGAGACAATGCCTAACATTCAAAAAGGCAATAATATCAGCATTATAACTTTCTTAATGCTGTTCAAATTATTATATATATTTGCTTGTATTTTTTTCTATTTTAAATTTATTTTAATTTTTCCTGTACTATGCTGTATGTATTCTTTAAAACCACAGCAGCTGAAACTATGTGTTATGTTATTTTCATGCCTTTTTTTGGTTTTCATTACATTTGTCTCTTTTTTACGTTTACATTTCTTGTGCATGTGATGTTTACCTGTATGTGGTGATACATTTATTGTTTTGTTTATTTTATACATTGATTTAAGATTTACTAAAATGTAACTACCGTCGGTAAACTTACTAAAATATATAAATAAATAAAAACATAATAAATGTTACATAACTTAATTTACGTAGTTGCATGCAAGATAAAGGGTCAAAACGAACCCAGTTTCCGTAAATGGTAACCTAGCCAGTATTCATCAGATAGTTTCCAGCCGGTAGTTTCCTGGCCCGTGACGTGGTTCAGACTCCACTCGTATCGAGATCTGCTCGCAGATACCTTAGCGACTAGCGACTGCGGTTATCAAAGATGCATACAATGATAAACTTGGAATCGATACGATACAATTGAGTGGAAATTGGAAACTCACATACCAATTCGTTTATGGAATTTAACAATCTATAAAGTACAACTTATAAAAATCATATATTCGTATGCATTTCAATATTGATATCACATTTGGAATGTTTATGAGAAAAACAATTAGTCACTTATTTATTAAAGCAGTACTAATTATTTTCAATGATTTATCAATGAACAAGATTTAAGATACATTTGTGTATTCACAATTCCAAACTTTGTAAGTTTATTACATTTTATGAGACCCCGTGGCCTGAATAAAGATTTATTTCTTTCAGTACTACGTGCTTAAAGTAACGTACTCTTGTATACACGCTTGTTAATATAAATTTATCTTAACGGTTGGGAAGCGGCGATAAAATGATAACTTTGATCATCGCAACAACACCGCAGAGATCACAGCAGCGGTCAAGACTCAAGCTGATCAAAACTTGGAAATTAACGCTGATGACACTATAAATGGAATGGAGAAGCACACCCTTCACTCGAGAGATGCCTACGAACGTCTGCTTCGTACTCATAATAGTCCAACTGTGTGCTGAATTTCATGAAAATCCGTTGTGTAGTTTTTGTGTCAAAGAGTAAAAAACATCCTCAAAAACGTTCCCATTTATAATATTAGTAGGATATTATATGATCTACTCAATAGTCTCAAGAATAATTCTTGACAAAAACTGAAAAACTATTCGTCAGATCTAGTTCAAATTTCAAGTGGGACCACATGACAAGCACCAGCTTTCGATTAAAAAAAGAATCATCAAAATCGGTTCACCCAGTCGAAAGTACTGAGGTAACAAACATAAAAAATACAGTCGAATTGAATACCTTCTCCTTTTTTGAAGTCGGTTAAAAATTATTAAACCGTATATCATATAATTTAATTGGCTTTAAACAGTATCAACCTGTTAAGGCCTAAGGGTCATCACGTCGGGGTCACCAGTGTTATGGGTTGCCAATATTAATATCTCAATGTTAGATTAATGTTACTGATATGATACTGAGTTTCTTCAGAAGGTTGTATTCGGATTTAGAATGAAAGTCCGAATGTGTTGAATCGTCTCTACACACTTTTACGCGTGGAGAATACATCTACACGCAGCTCCAGTGAGGATTGGTGGAGTTTCAAGCTCTTCTAACCAACTTATAGTTATAAAAGTATCACAAAATGTAATGCCAATTTCAAATAGACAGAAAAATACCATAGAATTCAACCACAGTACACCATTTACCAACACAACCAATACAACTTGTTTGTTCAGTTACATAACAATATCAAGTTTAGTGAACTTTCAAATCTTCATTAATCAATTACAACAAAACAATCGCCCGGGTTATCTGTGAACTATTGACAGCTGTCAAGCCTGTCAGAGGCGTGAAGAATATGACAAGTCAAAAGACTGCGGCCATGTAGTCAATCGCACTATAACGTAACACCGACTACGGCCTTTAATCCCACGACGCTTCTTAAACTAGATCTGATCATTATAGTAATAAAAAAATATTATTGAAGTTATACTTCTTAATCTTCTTATGCGACTTGCAAAACGTTAAACGTTAAACGTTTAACGCTGCCATGGAAGGGATATGAAAGCACTGGATCTATCCAGCTATCTATAGCCCTAGCTTTTATCTTTACCTCTTTTAAAATGTAATGTTATTACTTATACAAATCTCACAGAGTCTCAACAGCGTGATTCAGCTTCATGAACAACGCCATCTAGTTTGTACTTGTGTAAACATAGGTAGTACACAACACAAGTAATATTTGTTCAGATAATTTATGATTAATGTTCCTTGTTTTTATTTAATACAAAATAGTTTTTGAAGATAATTAAAACTGATACACGTTATTAAATTAAATATTTATTTAATTATGTCAAAGAAGTATAACTTCTCACGCGCGTACAAAAGTACACGCATCCTTTTTTTTAGCTATTCACTAACTCAATAGATCTCATAACAATAGTTTTTAGAATGTTTGTGTGTTCATAATGACTTATTGATAGTGTTCAAAATTACTTTATTTACGGTACACGACCGACATCGGGTCAACAAATTCATGGAAGCGACAAAAACTCCTCAGTAAAATATTAGGTTCACGTTTTTTGCCGAATTTTAAATTACATAATATTATTACTCAATATCCTAATAATGAACAAAACCTAACCAGATAGTATCACAAAATACTAGAAGCGGCCTGCCACGTCTACATCAGCCACATCATTATGTTCGCAATTGATTAATTGACCGACCTTTCAGATCCGGCTCCAGCTAATGGAAGAAGCAGCATCTAAGGGATTCAAAGCTCGAGATATCAGTAGAGTGGAGCCTTCGCATTTTAATTGATTGCGTCAGCGGTATTCAATTTCCGGAAAAGGTCTCAATAAAAACTTGTAGAAAATTTTCTTTATTGAAATCCAAGTTGTAGGGGCCGATGTGAAGTGGACTTTGCAAGCTGTGAATGTCTGGAACTATCGCTCCATTTGGTATAGTTATGACATTGGTGTTCTTAAAGTCCTAGCCGTATCTGCGTTCTCATGCGTGAATTAACGCGTTAAGAATGATGATACGCATATCTATATATTATGCGCTTAATAGTTATGGCGCAAAAAATGGAATTTTAATGCCAATACACATTAAGCGATAAATTGAGTAACGGTTTCTTTGACACATCAACGTATTTAATTCTATTGGCCACATCTGCAGAGTAACGCGCTAAGTCACACGCATTCCGGCGCATAATATATCCAATAGATCCATGACAAAATTGTGGGGGTGGAGGGTTTCACCAGCTACCCTAGTGGCAGGAAATTGTGTCGCGTACAGTAAATTTCTCTGACGTCAATTCCAATTAGCAAACTGACCGTGTAATTCAATAGTTCTGTAGTTTCAGCAGCAACAATTGTCACAGCGAGAACGATTTAATCTTACAAAACTATTTGAGGGTTACTACTGTATCTTAATAGTAACGTGTTAGAGAATAATTTCTGCTGTGCTCTTATCTCAAGAGCTCTGTCTACGTACATGCGTCAGTTTATTGTATCTCAGCAATCTTCATAACGTCATGCACACATACATATATGCGTAAACATGTATAATATGCAGCAGTCAAAATTGGAGGGAAATCGAAGTGACTAAAGAAAATAAACGTTTTAATATAAAGTATATAGCCGACGAACAAGGTCCTCACTCCCTCAGTGAAAAGTTGTCACTGCTAGTGAACATTGACACCAAAAAGTCATCGATCCGTTGCCACTTGCCTGCCAAAGAAGAAGAGAGAAGAAAGATAGTGGTGGCCTCAGTCCCCAGCCGGGACAGCCACGTCACGTCAGTTACTATGGGTGACTATATACCGGGCTTTTATAAGCTTTGCTCAGACATAAGCTTTTCTCAGACTTAAAATTATCCGAACAACTAGTGTAGATTTAAAAATAAAAAACCCGCCTGCCATCTAAAAAGCCATCATGATATATCTTTTTCAAATCTCTTTGGTGAGCTTTTTCATTTGATAACCATATTGCATTATTCGATTTTTTTTTTGATACTTCAAACAATGGGATCTCACAGCCACCATATATTTTTTTAATTTCACTTATCTACGAACACTTGGGTTATTAAGACGAATCTAACGATATCTTGATTATATTTAAATCCGTTCAGCGATTTGGAAGATATGAGGTAATAAAGAATATTACATGCATACATACATACATACATACATACATACATACATACATACATACATACATACAAGATACGCTCGAAAAACATAACCCTTCCTGGCAATGGGGTAAAAATAATAGTACTAAATCAACCATAACTTAACTAAGGGCGCTTTATAGTTCTCAACCTCGTCGTTGGAGGGATAAATGAAGCAAGAGGGCGGTGGGCGGTGGGCTTGACGCAAAGATTATACTAATGATAAGTGCGATAGTATAATCGGCAATAATAATACTGTAATATTGATAATAACCATAATTACGTTTACGCGAAATCCTACGACCAAGCGCGGAGGCCGGCTTCTGTCGCCTCTTACGTCACCATGATGACAGAACTTTAAATGATAAAGACTATTGAAATCATACTTGGCAAATGCTACTACGCAAAAAAAATTGTATGGAAAAAGTCAAAAATCCAAAATGTGCCTAATGCATTTTTTTGTGGTCTCAAACCATCTTCACGTTATTGTCTTTCAAATGAAACCATTTTAGGGCATATCGGTTGGATAGTTTCAAGTCTATAAAGATAAAATATCCATACAGACATTTTTTGTGTTTTATAGATTTCAAATTAAAACATAAATAATTCTCAAAACAGATTCCCACGACCTCGCCTCGTACTAATCTCTTATCGGATCGGCATTGAGTACTGACGCAAATGTCACTCTTATTGCATTCGCTGAGTCATACGCGAATTGTTTACATATGAATCGGCTGTTGCAAAAGCGCTCACGTTCGAGTCGCTGTTTTTACTACGATATCGAATGACTACCAGCGACACATATGATCGCAAGGTTTCCGTTTTTTTTAAATAAAAAATACAGCGTGATAAACAAACTCTTAAAACTAGCACTTAAAATACTGAAGACCCCATATTAGTGCCTTTGCCATTGGTAGTGAGTAAACCTACCTACGAAGCGACATATCCTGGGTTCGATTCCCCGCACATTTTTGTGACGGATAAAAGTTTATTATTTACCACTCATTTGTGATGTCCATTCCACCCGCAAGACAGTGTATGCTACTGCGAGGGTATGAATGATGAATCATTTACTACCTTTTGTAATAATATCACCTCATTGTATGAGTTATTACTTATTAGTTAGGGGGCGTCCATTAATTACGTGAGGCTTTTAGGGGGAGGGGGGTTTCGGAAAATCTCATGTAATTTTTTTCTTGCAAGAAACAGAGTGAAGAAATTGCGAGAAAATAGGTTCCTTCTCTTGTAAAATACCAGTGATCTAAATCAAAGTGCACAATATGAAAATTATGTATCATGAAAAAAAATTTTTCACCAAAAGTCTATCGAGTGTGGAACCTAGAAACACACATTTTCAAAAATTACGCGAGTTTAGGGCAATGGAGGAGGGGGTTGAGCCAAATCTCACGACATCTCACCAGGTAATTATTAATGGACGCCCCCTTATTACCATAACGCAAGAAGACCAACCGCTTTTCGTTTGTTATTTCTAAACAAAACAAATTCCAAACAGCTGTGAGATACCAATATCTATATCCCCAGGAGTACTCGTATGTTACTCGATAGTGTGATGTGATATATAAAAGTACCTATGTATTGTGTTATAGACGACTGAAGCAGACTGTGGTAAAGTGTGGTAACACAAGCGGGATGCCTAGGGCTCAGTTGTTTCCAATAACTTGCACCGCAAGATACGCCGCCAGCGCGCCGCCGCCGCCCGAATTTCACCTCACTTGATACTTAGCTACTTTATGGAACTTCACTATACTAGCACTCGAGCTCACTAGTCGCTGCGTAACGTATTATTTACTGCCGAAATATTATAGTTACTTGCACTCTTAGTTAGTTTTTCAACAAAAAAAAAATGATGTCGAATTTTGAATGCTAGAATTATTATTTTTTATCAACAATGGTAAATAATCGCGTCGCCCTTGGACACCTGCAATATCAAAGACACCACCGATGTATTGCCGGGCAAGAAAGAAGAGAGAAGATATGAAGCCTAGATGTACTTGAGTTACAGACGTGATAATTTGCATTTTCTTAAGCTATAATTGATTAACATGCCAAACCAGAGACATACAAGAATACAAGACAGCCAGGTCACCAGAACAATAATATATTTGCATGGGCCACCAGTGCCACCACTACAGGGCACACGCCTCTCCTCATAACCGAGGAGGACCAGAACATATTGCACCACGCTGCTCTAATGCGGATTAATGCAGTAAAAATGTAAATGACTAGCTGTGCCTTGCAGTTTCACCCGCGTTAATTTGTGAATAAAACTACAAAAATATATGATGTTACATAGCCTATAGCCTTCCTCGATACATGGACTACTAGCTATCAAATACAACAAGAATTTTTCAATTAGAACCAGTAGTGCCTGAGATAAGTGCGTTCAACCAAACAAACTCTTCAGCTTTATAATATTAGTATAGATTATCCTCAGCAAAGAACAAACCCCATACCCGATAATCAAGGATCTTTACTTCACGCTTCGAGTTCGTCATCCCAACATGGTAACAGCGTGACAGTGTAAGCCATCTCAAGATGACAGGTAGTACATAACACGTGCCAAGCATGTAACTATAGGGGAACGGGCGACACAAACACGACAAAGACGCAATATATTTGTATAACAAGCTACCGTTTAAACTCATTAAAATCATTGCGGTTGCCTCTTTCCGAAAGCTTTCGTTTTTAATTACAGCACTCATATGCGAAGTAATGTAATTCCTTACAGGGATGCACATGACGCGCATAAACACGGAAGATGCAGTTCAAAACAAAAATGTTGTCGAAATGCGAAGAGAACGGTGCAGTTTCAGCTTGAGTATACAAAATCAGAGCAGGATCAATATTAGAATGAAGCAAGGGAATTCGAATGAAATATGTAAAGCACGTGCGCTTTTTAACGTCCGTCAGAAGCCGGCAACAAATTACCGTCAGTGCTGGTATCAATATCGTCGGCAGAGAGAGCGGCGACACGGCGCGGCGGTGGCGGGGAGCGCGGTCCATCGTAGCGGAATCCCCAAAAAGCAAACATGAGTGCACGCTAATTAATTTATCATAGTCCCGGCTACGACGTCGCGGCGGCGACACGACGCCGACCGCCGGCCGCCGGCCACCGACGGCCCGCCGCCGCCGCAGCGCGACAGACGCACGCCGCACCGACAGAGCATCAATTAAGGCGGCGGAAATGCGCAAGTTTACATCATTAACACCGTAAAAAGACAGTTATTGCGAGAAAATTTGCGCAATCAATTAGGAGTTTTAAGAGGGGTCGGGGTGGATGCGTGCGGAGTGCAGCGACGGCGACGCGGCCGGGGAGGGGGCGAGGGGGTCGGTCGGGGCGGCGCGCGCATCTGTGTGCATTCGGCATATTTACCCCGATAGTGGGCGGGCGGGTTCACTGACCCGACCCAATGCAAGGCGTATACGTAGGCCGCGCCGCACACGCCGGGGCCCGTTTCATTAGTGCCACCGCACCGCACACCGATGCAAAAAGCTAACACTGTGCGTCGAGTGGGCACGCACGCTTTTTTTAATCATCTGCTGGATGCAGTCGGAATTCCATTTTTGATTAGGAAGACGAGGTTAGACGTCGCCGACGCCGCCGAGGCTGGAGGCTGGAACGCCGGGTGCATGTGCATCGATCTTTCTATTCCAATCCGACAGTATTGCTCGCGAACCATTTAAAATTTAACTATTAAAAGTACAAACTGACGGTCCATCTGAAACAACACGAAGCCAAACGCTCCAGTTTGCACTTTCTACTAGTAGTTCATACATCGCGGCCACCGTCGTATCTGGTACACGTCATACTGTAAATTTATGGCAAAACTTTCCGAATACGTAACATAGATACTTTTGATCCTTGCATAAGTACCGGCGCAACTATTCGCTTGAAAATATATTCTAAAACGTGAACTAAACTCATAATTACAGCGCAGCATTCATAAATCCCGCGGTAGGGCAGACGGACACATTCCCGGCTGTGTAAACTATAAATCGAGGCATACTTAATAAGTATGCAAACCCCCTTGCAGTCTGCGAGTGGTCGGTCGCAACTCGCAATGCCATAACCTACCCCAAGCGTTCCCCTCGGTGAGGCAGGTCAGGGCAGACGCTTTTGGAGGGCATTTACATTGTATCGGTGTATTTACAAATACACATTAATGACACGCATCATGCATTAGATGCACTTCCTGTTTGCGTAGTGATGAAAAGTTAGATCTATCTAGCATTCTAGACCGATATAATACACGATTCGTAGTTACAATCACATGCTTCAAAGGATATTTTTATATAAATGAGATATTATCTGTCGAGGAAAAGAGATATAAGTCGAGGGTAGGACTATTGTGTAAAGATGTAGGCTTTGATTTGCAAAAGTCGCAATTCAAATCTCGCAAAGTACAATGGGGTCATTCACCCCGCATGCCAGACAATACAAACAGTTACGTACATTTATGTTAGCTGTATCAGTAACGCAAACTAAAAATCAGACACCCTCACTCACTCACTCACGTATAAAAGTAATAAGCTATATGGAACAATGGGGGAACCCGTCCCCATAAATCGTGGACGATATAGCCTTTTCATGTAAGTAAGTACTAATATTAACTGCCATTAAAACATCGCCAAAGGTATTTTTGCAAGCTTATTCAGACTACGTTTGTTCGAATGGGTCGTTTTGATTAGTGTAGTGCGCGGCGTGTTATAGGGAAAATAAATTTTTATAAGGCCGATGGGTGATTACTTGTTCTGAACAGACATATTTTACGCGACTGCAGCCTAGCTTCACACGAGACGGCAAGTCATATCGAGGTGGATTTAATAAATGAATGTGACATCTGACCATGATCAAACTTATAAAAATCTATACTAATATTATAAAGAGGAAAGATTTGATTGTTTGTTTGCATTGAATAGGCTCTGAAACTACTGAACCGATTAGAAAAATTCTTTCACTGTTGGGAAGCCACACTATCCTCGGATGACATAAGCTATATTATATTTTCAAAAAAATTAGGGATCCTTAATAAAACTCCAATAATGTAACCCAAGGTGTAAAAAAATTAAGAAAATTGAAGCAGGCGGTTACTCGTAAGATATATTTTAACTTTTGGAAGTTTTTTTTTCATTTGCTCTTGGAGTCCTTGTGACCGATAAAATAAATAAGTAAGGGCAAGAGTAGCAAATAATTATAATCGATGGGTACTCCATAAGATTCAATTTTTTAGAGGGATTGCCTTAGCTGCTTATTAATAAAATAGAAATCAATTATTTATTTATAAGGAACTTACATCCATGCCTCAGAGCTTTTATTAGAATTCTCTACTGATAGCGATTTTTATCTCTTATTCGTTTTTCATTATAGATTATATTGTCGTTCGATGTTTTAAACAAATAAGCAGTAACGCTGGTACTTTTAGGCCCGTATTAATGACAAATTTCAAGATCTCGCAAGATTCGTCTTTATCTTTAGCATAATAAGTATTAATAAGATTGCAATAGTGTTATCTATGTTGGGTGTCCTTTTAATAATAAATAAATAAATAAATAAATAAATAAATAAATAAATAAATAAATAAATAAATAAATAAATAAATAAATAAATAAATATGTCAAATCTTATGAAAAAGTGACATTTGTGAGTACTGAGATCTTGAGTCGAAATACGCCCACAGATTCACAGTTCCATTCACCAACTGACATCGACCCCCAAAAATATAAAACATCAAGTCAAAGTATTTCATTATTTTATTTACTGAACTAGTACCAAGCTTTCCTTACCAACAAAACAATTCACGAAGAGCTCGAACACAATTTACAAAGCACACGAACGTATACACTATAGTCTGCAAGTTCTGCAACCCACAGGTAGTGTGTAAGCGAACTGCGAATGTTAATTGAGACATTCGTAAATAAATTTGCACAGTGTCGCAGTACCGTAACCTTATCTTAATGAAACTGAAAGGGTTAGGGCGCGGCCGGAGTCACCGCGGCTCCTTACCCGGCGAAATGTGACTCACCAAAGTTTGTGTGGCTCATTCAATTTATTTATTAACCCTCCAATTCCTTTTCGCATTGTGTTGTTTATAATGGCGACCAATGAAAACGTTTATGGCACCTCTAAAGTTTGACATTTGACGGAAGTCTTGTAAAACCGAAACGTCCGAAAACGTTCCGAAAACGTCTTACTGGTGATTGAAACACTTTATAAAATGTCAAGGTGACTCGAAAGGTTTATTTTATTTACTTGAGTATGATCGCTGCTTCTGCTGCTAAATTCAATAATATCCACAGAATTACAATCGGATGTCGGTAAGGAACTAATGTTACAGATATCAATAGTTTTTACTTTTTTAACAAATATGACAATATGGTCAATCAGATCATGTTCATGGACCAAAATTTGCATTTTCCTAATAATTAAAAAAATAACTAATTGTAAAAAACACTCGTTTATTTTTTAGTTTTTTTTTTAAACTATTATTTATTTTTTAATTTTGTAGTTTGATTTTTTGAAATTAAATTTAGGTTTTTTTTTTCTTGTTTCTTTTTTTCTTTAAATATTAAATTGACATCGGTCCTCGATAAGTCTACGAAGTTTAAAAGAAATCTGACAGTTTAAAGCTAATATAAAGCGTGTACTTAGGTTTTTCTTTCTTTCTTTTTTTCTTTAAATATTGAATTGTCATCGGTCCTCGATAAGTCTACGAAGTTTGAAAGAAATCTGACCGTTTGAAGTGGGTCGAAATCAAGTCCAAAGGAGTCAGTTACAAGTTACAAACATACATACATACAGGTGAAGCTAATATAAAGCGTGTAAAAATACGAAACTTATCACTAGATTATTTATCGATGACAACGGAACTTCTATTTTGCTCATAAGCAAACCTATTCAAATTAATCGTATTAATAATATTATCTAAGCCAGTCAACTCTGTCACATCACGTGGGCTGCATGATGCGTCAGCGTATACTGTATAGTGCGTTTCACAAAAGTTTCCCCCACCAAACTATTATTATGACAGCGAAGGGAATTCTTATATGAAATGCATTAAAGCTAGTTACTACATCACCTAGATACTTTTTTTAAAACAGACTCAAACAACGATACTGGCTACCTGATAGTATGTCACCCTAGAGACACAACAACGTCATGGAAGTTCGAATCAAAGTTTGTTACCTTGAACAATTCCAATATTGATAATTCTACCACACTTTTGAGGAGTAAATGATAATAATAAGTGTAACGCACCCGCAAGTGGGAAGCATTTTAATCAATTACTTAAAACTTATCGTAACACATTTTGTACTGATACAGTTACTTCAAAATACTTAAACTGAAAAAGTGAACTCATTTAGCGATGGAGAATTAGGGAGAGTAATGATTAGCGAAATGAGTCGAATTCGGCTCCAATAATGGTATTCAAAAGGAAAAAATACTAAGAAAGAAACGAGGAAAAGGATATCTGGATGCAAACTTTGTATAAATCTGAGATCACGGAAGCTTGTACATTGCCTATAGATTTGAGAGACATTTATCATGAACGACTTCAGATAGTATATATTAAAACTGTAATGGGCAGTTTTAATTTTAAAGGTAGTGGGTAGTGGTAAATGGCAGTGGTAATTTTCTAAGAACACCAGATTACGAAAGAAAAGAATTTATTAGAAAGTATAAATAAAATTCTGAAAGAAATCCTGGTTGTAACCAGTCATGTAGCCGTGAAATATACATATGTGTTCAAAATAGATGGTGAGTAACAGTATCATATTAAAATGTGCAAAATTCACGATTATATAAGTTTAAAATCATAAATCAGGAGGTTCGCAAAATGCTACACTATAAGGCAGTACAGGTCGTGTCCAGTGTCGTGCCCGACGGTCGCATCGCGAGGTAGCAAGCAATGTTCCCCTCAAATTGTACCTGCCTACCGAGACATAAAGGCAGGTGCTTCGATTGAATGTCGAACACAATACATGACAGCCTTTTCAGAACTTCACAATGGGAAACTTAGTTCTTAGGTTTGAAAACATTCGCTCGAATACGATTTAATCGGGTAAGAATCTTTAGCGAGAATTCTGAAGGATGTGCAATTTCTTTCCTTCAGTATTTAATCTGCGTTCTTGAATAAAGTTCCTTCACTAATACTAGTAGTTCGTGATACTTTTGAATGCCGCTTGAACACTGCTCATTTACTTTGTTTGCGTTCGTTTCTTTACAGATCCTGGATTAAAAACTTTGGTCCAAGATTTACATATTTTATACGTTCAGCCAAGAACTATTTAATACAATACAAATATTTTAATTTTCGTTAATCTGTCACATGTCATTCTTCACGTAACCGACACGTCATTAGAAAATCTCTATCGTCACCGATGACTCATCAGCGAGCACGGAATAACATAGGAATAATACGGTGTGATAAATCATGTCTAATATCGAGCAGACGATGAATTGAATGCTCTTCAGATCGATGCTCCTAATTAGTTCCGCCGATACACAAAACGCTGTTATTATTGCTACGCGTACAATGTACCTATTGAAACCACGCAACTCAGGCGCCATGAACTATCTAGCTACTGATATATATTTTTTCAATGCCTCATTTACCTGCTGAAGGCCGTATAGCTCAGTGAACTACACACGGCCCTTCTCAACACTATCTATCCATAATCCTTATACTGATTATAAGAAACACGAAGGCCTTTTAGAAGTTGTCTAGCAACTATGAAAAAGTCACATCGTATTGTACTTCACCCTCTAATTTATTAAGAGACTATGGATTGATAGTTCATTAAAAACGGCCACTGAATTATTTATTCAAGTGGCTCCCGGATTCGACTCGTAACCAACAGGCATCTGTGACAGATAAGTTTGTTAATTGTTTGTTGCTCTTGGAGGTTATTTCTTATTAGGGTTCCGTAGCCAAATGGCAAAAAACGGAACCCTTATAAATTCGTCATGTCTGTCTGTCTGTCTGTCTGTCTGTCTGTCTGTCTGTCCGTCCGTATGTCACAGCCACTTTTCTCCGAAACTATAAGAACTATACTGTTGAAACTTGGTAAGGAGATGTATTCTGTAAACCGCGTTAAGATTTTTACACAAAAATAGAAAAAAAATCAATAAATTTTGGGGTCCCCATACATAGAATTGAAACCCAAAAAATTTTTTTTCATCAAACCCATACGTGTGGGGTATCTATGGATAGGTCTTCAAAAACGATATTGAGGTTTCTGACATCATTTTTTTCTAAATTGAATAGTTTGCGCGAGAGACACTTCCAAAGTGGTAAAATGTGTGTCCCCCCCCCTGTAACTTCTAAAATAAGAGAATGATAAAACTAAAAAAAATATATGATGTACATTACCATGCAAACTTCCAACGAAAATTGATTTGAACGAGATCTAGTAAGTAGTTTTTTTAATACGTCATAAATCGTAAACCGCAAAAAACATCGATCAAAGTTACAATGAAGTACAAGAACTTTTATATTATGTTACTTGCTGCTACGGAACCCTTCATGGGCGAGTCCGACTCGCACTTGGCCGCTTTTTTTGTTTTTAATTCGTGTTTAGGATATCATCAAACATGGGTGAATGTGGGACTATTAACAAAATATTATATTACTACATATACTGTATAGACGATTTCCTTAGGATATATTTTATAATTCCATCTAATTATAAACGGCGTTGCTGAAAATGAAGCTTCTGAAATTTTGAAGTACTTTTTCGGCGGGCATGTACTCTTATGTTCAGATAACCCCGCCAACAGGCTTATCCGGGGAAGCCACAGTGGACTTGGACAGATTATCTTACGGCGGTGTTAGAAATTACCAAGAATCCAGGATCGCATCGTTAGATTAGTAGTTGGAATCTTGAACACACCTCTAATATTAAGTATATCTTGCTTATCAATTAAGTTTAATTTGGATTAAGGATAACATCGTAAGGAAACCTATGACTGAGTCCTGCATATAATATTCTTAGACTATAAATAGCGATAAGTCTAACGATCCAAAATTGTCCCGGCATAGTGACGACGACAGGACCTTGAGGCCTTAAATTGCCAAGCAAGAGCTGATAATAATAAAGAGAAAGAGTTCACATTGACTTAATTCCTCACACATGTTAATATCCTAGGTAAACACTAAAGCTCAGAAGCATTAAGGAGTAACTATGCAGGAGTTATAATTATAACAATAAATTTAATTAAAACTAAGCAAATATATTTGGGACACACAATGTATGTATAATAATAATAAACCGTATGCATGCATACACTTTGCTACCACTCAAATCTTCGTACTTGCATGATGTAAGCGATACTAAAACGAACAACAGTGTACAAGAGATGTCAAGTTTAAAAAAAATCGGCTGACTGGCTTCGCCCTGCACGAGCAAAATCAAGACAACACGGGAATTTTAATTAGTAACATTAAGTAACAAGTCATAAGCTCCAGCGAGAAACGACGAAATACTTGGCCGAGCGCAATAAAGACGAATGAACAGTCCAAAGGGAGAGTGGGAATCGAGCTCGGTGCGAGCCTCCAAACCAATAATTAAATCGGCGTGATTTTGCATGACTCATTGGAGAGCTCTACTCTTGGCATCGTCGGCCGTTCTTCGGACGTAACGGTCCAAGAACGGGCCATTAAAAATCATACGCGTCGAAACAGCCCGTCTCGGCGTGCCTCGCCGTTTCAAAGTTTGACCCAGCAATTACTAAAATTGGTTTGATTTACCATTTTAATTGTAACAAAAAGCTTATTTTTTCCACCGGCATGGACGAGGGCAGGGCGCCGCGGCGTCGCAATCTCGACCAAGTGACTTTCGACGGTAAGGTCCATTAGGGATCGGTCGGGAGCGCCGGTGGACGGCACCGGGATTGGAATTTTGAGCTGTGGCGTCGTGTCGTTAAGGCGTAGTTTCTGTCGGAGGTGTCCGTAGGCGCGAGAGGAGAGCACTCGAGGTCGGATGCTGAGAGCGGGGGTGGGTGGGTGCGTGGAGGAGGGCGGGGGATGGGACAAAATCGATATCGTCGGGCGGCGCGCGACGTCTTGCGTCCTCCCCGCACCCCTCTAATGAATGAGAGCGAACATAGTCATCTCTGCGGATGGCGGATGGCGGCTGGGGCGATACGGCACGCCGGCGCCGACTACCACTCCGATCTCGATCCGATGTATTGGTTCGCGACGCGATAACGGACCCGCACCCGAATCCTGATTAATCCGCTCCCGCTGCCGCTCCCGCCACCGCCGCACACTAAATATATCCGGCCATCGTTCGTAACCTGCATCTACCGTCTAATCCTAACGTCCGCATGCTCTCATGCCACATTTACGCATCGTTGACTGGATAATCAATGGACATAAGCTTTTTGTTTTCATGATTTACCATTCATAAGTTGTATTATTATCGCCTTTTCAAGTTTTCATGCATAATTTAGAACGTATGCATGCAATTGAAGCATGTTAGTAGTAATTAAATATTCTTAACCAGTTCACAGTTCGTTTGTTATTAAATCTCCCTGATCCCTGACTGCATCAGATGGTGACCCGGACTGGCCAGGCTCAGCAGTGGTCGCAAAAACATGTAATTCGGTAATATAGGTAACAGCTTGGCAGATTCAAATGTTCACCGGTTGTGAATAGGATTGTCTTATTTCTATTGAAGTCCTATTTGCAGCTTGTAATAGGTATAAGATGCAAACTAAGCAGGTGATTAGTTGCCAAGTTGTTGCAGCCATTCAATTAAAACACTGTTATAGATCACAGATCTCAATCACAGATATTTAATCATCATAAGAAACTGTTTAGCTTATCGTACACCAACTGAATGGGCAAATCTGTATCAGTTTGTTGACAGGCTTTAAAAAAAAAGCGGCCAAGTGCGAGTCGGACTCGCCCATGAAGGGTTCCGTAGCAGCAAGTAACATAATATAAAAGTTCTTTTAGTTCGTTGTAACTTTGATCGATGTTTTTTTGTGGTTTACGATTTATGACGTATTAAAAAAAAACTGCTTACTAGATCTCGTTCAAACCAATTTTCGTTGGAAGTTTGCATGGTAATGTACATCATATATTTTTTTTAGTTTTATCATTCTCTTATTTTAGAAGTTACAGGGGGGGGGGACACACATTTTACCACTTTGGAAGTGTCTCTCGCGCAAACTATTCAGTTTAGAAAAAAATGATACTAGAAACCTCAATATCATTTTTGAAGACCTATCCATAGATACCCCACACGTATGGGTTTGATAAAAAAAACATTTTTGAGTTTCAGTTCTAAGTATGGGGAACCCCCAAAATTTATTGTTTTCTTTCTATTTTTGTGTGAAAATCTTAATGCGGTTCACAGAATACATCTACTTACCAAGTTTCAACAGTATAGCTCTTATAGTTTCGGAAAAAAGTGGCTGTGACATACGGACGGACAGACAGACAGACAGACAGACAGACAGACATGACGAATCTATAAGGGTTCCGTTTTTTGCCATTCGGATACGGAACCCTAAAAAGGAGGAGCTTCTCAATTCGTCGGATTTTTTTTTCATTTTTTTTCAGAACTCAGAGAGAACTGATTTGGAAAATTCATTTTTTTAACCCCTGACGCAAAAAGAGGGGTGTTATAAGGTTGACGTGTCTGTGTGTGTCTGTGGCATCGTAGCTCCTAAACGAATGGATCGATTATAATGCGGTTTTCCTTTCTTTAAATCAGTGTAAGTTTAACAAAAAATTGACACAAAGTTAATCTAATATTCATAAATATGTAAGCTTTGAAAGTCTACTAGCTGGACAAAGACAGACCTGAATGTAACAGCTTCCCGCTACTACTGAGATAGATTTGAATCGACCTTCAGTTGACCTCAATCGAAACAGTACCAAGAGACGACCCACGCGTGGCCACGAATCTCCAGAATCCAGACAATATGCCCGCGAAGCGTCTTAAACATCTACTATCAATTAAAAGTATCACAAAAATATCTTTATTGTCCTTTACTAGACTTCGTGAATCCTAAATTCGTGACACATTTTTTTCCTACATCTGAATTTGATCTTTTCTTCTTACTGTGGAAGCACTGTAAGTAATTACAACTTTTTCCCTCTGTCACTTTTTTTACGACACGTAACATTATAATGATTTAAAAAATCCTACAAGGCATGCAGATGTGATGTAGGAGCATTCATAACATACATTGCAACATTGAAGTATTATTACTAGCGAATAGAACCGACACCGCGATCACAATGTATGTCCCAATGAATTGGCGCCGATCGGCTTCAATTTTCAATGGATTCGTTCGATTTTGAAAGGAGAACGGGGGCTCAATTTTGAAAATAGAACCTCCCGGCGGGACACACATTTTTAACCGACTTCAAAAAAAGGAGGAGGTTCTCAATTCGACTGTATTTTTTTTTATGTTCGTTACCTCAGAACTTTGGACTGGGCGAACCGATTTTGATAATCGTTTTTTTAATCGAAAGCTGGTGGCTGTCATGTGGTCTCATATAAATTTTATTGAGATCTGACAATGGCATCCATGATAAAACCATATAAGTCTTAAATTTGTATTAAGTAAGCGCGACAAATGGACGAATAACTCAATATCAAGCCAACCGATTTCGATGATTCTTTTTTTAATCGAAAGCAGGTGCTTGTCACGTAATCCCACATAAATTTGAACGAGATCTGACAAGCAGTTTTAGAGTAACTTTGAAGTCGGTTATTTTTTGTTAGTAAAATTTAGATTATGTTCGAGATGTCTGAATGAATGAATTTATTTGTAATAGTATGTATAGGAACATTGTATATTAGATCTTAGGTTAAATTGGTGAAACTATTATACTATGCCGTTATCACGGCGTACAAATATTATTTCCTGTTCTATGACATTATACTTCAATGCACTGCAATGACTTTTTATATTCGTGTAATCACACACATATAATTGTTTATTCATCACGTGTTTATTCACGACGGTATCGAAATACTTATAGTGTAAGAAGTGTAAGACGACCAGACCTTATAACGACCAGATGGTCAAACTGATGGTAACCACCGCATGTGCATTCGCAAAAAACGCGAACAGAAACTCAGCGATGCTAATGCAATTATTTGATTAAAACATTTTCGATAGCAATCTTGTAACGTTTCATTAATAAAACAACACGACGACGCATGGCATCTGTTGTCAGTGCTGTCAACACGCGAACCAAATCGTGGACAAATGGTATGTTTCGTTCTTTAGAGTTCCGAAGTAAAATCGGAACCCTTATAGTTTCGTCATGTCCGTCCGTGGGTCCGTCTGTCCGTCTGTCCGAAACAAAGCGCCGAGGCACGTATCAATAGTGTGGAGTCGCGTATATAATATGTCACGTATCCTATAGTGTGGGGTATTGTTAAAAAGGTCTTTCAAAAATATTATTGATTTGCTAAAACCGTTTTTCAATTCAGGGGCCCGTTTGCGAAATATTCGGCTTTAAAGTGCCAATTTTGCTTAGATTCAAGTGTCTCCCCCCTCCCAGCTAAACGGTTGGAGATAGACTACTGAAAAATAAAAATAGGTTATACGATAAATTTACAAGGAAAACTGTCACGACTAGGTTAGCTTAAGTAGTTAATGAGTAATAGTCGATAAACTTACTACTTCGGAACCCTACATTGCGCGTAGCCTGACACGCACTTGCCCGGTTTTTAATGTTAAACTGGCCGACGGGTGGGTTTTGATTAGCGATGGGCCGAGTAATACTTTTTACAACTCGAGTTACTCGAGCAAAATTAACCGTTTACTCGAATAAAAACTCGAGTAAACTCGAGTAACCGAACCGAACCAAACCGACGCGACAGCGAGCTCAGCGAGTAGCCGACGCGAGCGAGTAATGAGTTGACTGAGTAAAATCGTCGCAACGCGAAGCGCGTCGGCGGCAACTCGACGAACTCGACGATTAACACCGACTGAGTTGAACCGCGTCGGCCGTCGCCGCGTCGACTTGCGTTCGTCGCTGAGTTGAATCGGCCGAGTTTACTCGAGTACGTAAAATCGTTACTCGAGTTACTCGACCAAAGAGTTTACTCGAATTACTCGAGTAAATTTCTAGGAGTTGCCCATCGCTAGTTTTGATGTTAATTAGCCAATGAGTCAAACAGAAAGTCACTCCTATTAATATGGATTTTCAACTTCAAAGGACTTTTTTCAAGAATCAAGATGGTATCAACATACTTGTAATTACAAGTACTCATCATTAACTCAAAGTAACTTCAAATAAATCCTTAATAATAATATTGTTTAAAGAGGATTAAACCTTATTATTAATATTGTAAGTAAACAAATATTATAACTTTTTTTTTATTCCATTAATTACCTTCATTATACCATAATTTAAACTAATGTAATTTAATTTGCCATTATTATTTCGTGTGCATTGTGATTACAGTTTTTTCTTTCACAACACAATCCAAATACATCTGCAGAAACCCATCCAATACAAAAGCCTGATTCCATACCGTCAACAAGGGATATCCTGGTATCAACAATTGTGGGGAAGATCATTTATCTTATCATCATCCGCCGTATCATATTTAAGATATTATAAAAATCATCGCCGTATGCATACGCGATCAAAAAACCGACATGATTTCAGTAACAAGTGGCGAATTTTTCACACGTTCTCACGTATCTTGTACAAACACAAACACATTTGTGTCAACACTCAACAGTGAATTAGAATAGTTTAAATTATCGATACCCTGTCTGTACGAGCCACGGTGGCTGGCTGGCTGGCCGGCGGGCTGGCAGCTGCGTTACGTCACCGTCGATCCTCCGGCCTCCCACGAGTCATATCTTTGCATCGTCATCGCACCATCTGCCGCTTACGTGTGTGCATTTCTGTTGCACGTACATGCTTAACACACATAGAGATGGGCAATTGAACGAGTTTATTCGTAAATTGTAAATTATTTTTATCGGTCATCTCTTTTTAATTGAATATTATTTCTGACACTGAAAGTTATTTTCTATATTTTATGTCAATCAGTGCTATTCATTTCGTACATTTATATCTGGTCGTCATAACCACCTCAATTATCCTAGTGGAGTGTACAGTGCAAAAGGTCAACGGGTACCTAATCCTCGGCCATATGAGCGGATTATCTCCGTATGTGTCCAGTCTTACCTACGTATGTCGACCTGTCGGTTGTAGCTTGTAGGTCTAATTGAACACACAGGATAAAAATATTTTTGGTATTATACCTATACGAATTACAAGTAAAGAAGCACACTAGTTTTTTTATGGAAATACAAAGGAGCTGACGATCCACTTGATAGTAAGTGAATATCGTCGCCCATGGACATAAGGGACACGGGTAAACTTTGAATGGTGGCTACCTGAATTTTACTTGATATATGTGTGTTATCTTACCCAGGGGTACGTAAAAGATATCTTGATGCAATTTTTGCGCGCGGAGACGCAATTTTTTTCACACCAAGAAAAGCCGAAATATATTAAATCTCTTAATTTAAAATAACATAATACATTATGTAAACATGAAATATCACTATTTTGTCACTATTATAACTATCACTGTGAATACGGGGACCCATGCAAACACCTTGATGCCTAATTTTTGAAGCGGTAGACACCAAAATATTTAAAATGAACTAAAATACTTTTCTTTTCACACGACATATTATAGATATAAACATTCATACCGCCATTTTGACAATGTCAGAACTGTTATAGAGTATTCAAACACTACTAGAGCTATGAAGGCAATTATACCAATCAGAATCGAAATAATCATCGAATTGAATCGTAATCGTATGGTACTACGTGACAAACATAATACTACAAATTAAAAATTTGTACCTAATGCAAATATTTTCATTACGTATCGAATAATTCTATTAGTATTGTATTTTGTAAATACTAATGCAGAATCGGCGTATTTTCATAATTGTATGATTTCGTTAGGATTTTTAAATGAATAGTTTTCGTATCTACCCACCACCATTACATTTTAGAAATGGTTACAAAACCGACTTAGTCAACCCCGACCCCACGTGGTACTAGTCTGCCCTACCCCTAGAGTGAATGTAAATCCCGGAGGCGCGGAGGGAGAGCAGCCCCCGCCCGCTGTAACAGACTGGAGGCACCATGTGAGCCGAAGCGGCTGAGGCTGGTCGCCGCAGGCGACCAAAAAGCCGAAGCTGCGTAGGCGAGCATGGAGTGCCTGGAGTTTGTTACGCAAGGGCGGAGGGGCTGCACTTCCCGCAGCGCCGGAGACGTTCGGAAGCCTGTTTGTGAATCAAAAACCCCTAATTTCTCCCTAAAAGTGCATATAATGTAATTTTGCAATTATAATGATTTTTGTCATTATTTTTCTAAAATAATAGTAGAAGTGGTGTAGTGTCACCCCATACGGAGGTCCCGTCGACATTTATGACGAAGTTAAATCGATTAAAAGAGTTGAAATCGATTTATTGGCTGAACCTATTTACGCCAATGCTATGTATGGGAAGAAAATGTAAATTGTCGACTGTCAAGTGTCATTGTCATGTCATTAAGGCAGTGGTGTGTTTAGTGTATTGTTTTAGTATTTTGAGGTTAGGTTCGTTTTTTCTAAATATCTCGATATTACGTGCGTCGCGGAGGATTGAGGGTGGTATCACAGTATTAAGAGTCGAATTCTTAACAGTTTCACATTTTAACGTCACATTCTCGACGTTTGGCATTCGTAATTTAGAGTGTTAAGTTGAATCAAAGTTAGAATTTCAAAATTCAATAAAAAAAAAGTATTCGTTTCCTGCGAAAAAAAAATAGTAGGGGGGGTTCCTTGCATCCCCCCCCACCCCTCCATCACCCCCCCCTCCCCCAAATTCAGGTAGTTTTTTTATACATTTTTACCAGGGACACCAAAGGCATCACTAGTGCGTTGCTGGCCAAGAGAGAAGAAAAAGAAAGAAAGAACTGACTCTCAAGCCCCCAGCCGGACCACGACGAGCTGAGTATAGAATAGAACTAAACGCTTACACACTCATACCCCGCTTTAAGATTCCTTGTGTCGCGGGTGCCATTGACAACATATAAAACACATCACAAACACGCACTACCTAAGAAACCACTTTTATATTTGCCACGGCCGGGAATCAAAGCTGAGACATCTAGGCCATCTAGCCCCAGTCACTGCCAACTAGGCTACGGGGTAGTCTAAGTACGGTATCCGATTAACTCGTAATCACCTTAGGGTACTATATCAATGTACTAAGTGGTAACCATGAGTTACGTCGTAAACGTTTAAACTAGAGCAATATACCTAATCATAACACAACTAACAGGACTGGCTACTTTCCTTCCACAGCAACAGGGGTAAAGGTCGAAGACCTAGGCAGAAGCTAGCCATCTGCAGATTGGCAGACTTCATTCACCTTGGAGAATATTACGGAGAATTCTCAGAGGTATGTTATTTCACCACATTTTGTTTCAGCGAGGCGAACTCGGAAAGGCGATAATTTTTTCCTTCCTTTTTATTTTCATCCTGACACGACATTAGCTCATCAACTACAATTATATTTAGGTATATTTTGTTTACATTAATTACATACACAACTTAAAAATAAACCCAAACACCTTCACTGCAAACCTTCAAAAAATAAGGCCATCATACTCATTGATGAGGGTAGTCAGATATAAATGTTTACTCCACCGACCATTGCCAAATATTTGGTAACAAAGGTCATCTTACAACCTCGGTGGGTCGGGTCGGTATATCTCGACGACGCGACGCCACAGTGCAACAGGTTTATATCATCGAAATTGCGTTTCATGATAAAAGACAACGACAACGTCATAACAATATGAACACCTCCGCTACGTCGGGAAAACAATAAACGTGCTGCAATAATACATAACTGTGAGAAGGGGCCAAGTTTGGAACAAACAATCGCTGTTAATGTTTGAAGACTGTCGATATAATCATTAATCAATGAGTCAATTTCAAAAATTTAAGAGTTTATCGTGATTTAATTTCACCACAGAATTTATTTTGGGTAACGAGCGCGCAAAACGATTGACATGCCTACAAGATACAAGTTAATCAATCATCACCCGTTCACATCGAACTTGCCAGTACACTGCCGTGCGTCCAATTCAATGCAAGGAATAATCATTTCAAATCCAATTAACATCAGGTACGCCGTAGTATAAGTCGTTGACGTTTAAATCAAAACACTCATTAGCGCGTGTACACTACACTTTATCAGCTTTGAATATTGATAACATTATTTACATCTGCGGGTCGTCGTCGCATCGAACGTGATCCGCGGGTCAGATCGTCCGATAGCTGCACGTGCGATGCAACCGATGCCCATCACACGATCGGCCCGTGGACACACGCGTCGCGCGTCGCATCGCAGTGATGCCAATGGGCACGTCTCGACCCTACACTCACGAACGGTTTATCTTTATACAGTAGTCGAAAACGAGGAAATCTCTTCATCATTTCTTTTTGCTTTTACGTATACTAAGTAAGTCCGCCTGGATGGCTCTGCGTTCTATCTGGTAGGTATGAAAAACTGCACCGAGCAGTGGACTAAAGGTGTATTGTAGACATTATGCGCAATGCTTCTTAAATTGCTTATTATAATTATATTGCTATTCTATAATAGTTTCATTGTTGTACATAACCAATACGATTAAATATCACAAATGAGCATGTTTCAGTCGCAATGGAAAGTAAGTTAAGTGTATATGTTACCGGATATCTATATAATGCAGGTATTCAACACAATTCCTAGGAAATGTGTATAATACCTGGGTCGTTTTGGCAATGTATTAAATTATATGAATATTATTTACCATTACATAGTTTGCCTAGGTAATGTATACGTTTCCCAACTACTGTACAGAATACCTGTAGGTCCACCGGCAATGAATAAAGTTAGATTTGGGTATGTGTAGTCAACTTGGACGGAAGTTGGAATTAAGAATTTACTTAAAAACACACTCAAAACAAATTGTAACCTGCATGAATAGATATTTTTTTATACATTTTAAATTAATGCTTGACCGAAATCACACTTGATGGTAAGGAGAGATGCAGTCTAATGGCTCCTACACTACACTGCTCGCCTACGCAGCTTCGGATTTTTCAAAATTGGTGACAGAACCGACTTAGTCAATCCCGACCCCACGTGGTACTAGTTTGCCCTACCCCTAGAGTGAATGTAAACCCCGGAGGCGCGGAGGGAGAGCAGCCCCCGCCCGCTGTAACCAACTGCAGGCACCATGTGAGCTGAAGCGGCTGAGGCTGGTAGCCGCAGGCGACCAAAAAGCCGAAGCTGCGTAGGCGAGCATGGAGTGCCTGCAGTTTGTTACGCAAGGGCGGAGGGGCTGCACTTCCCGCAGCGCCGGAGACGTTTGGAAGCCTTTTTGTGTATCAAAAACCCCTAAATTCTCCCTAAAAGTGCATATGTCACCGGAAGATAACAAGAACCGCAAATTTACAAACCTAGGTTTATAAACAATATACAACTAAATGAATATTACTCTAACTGAAACATTCGCTACTTGAAAGTTGGTCTTTTGAAAAGTGTCATTATAAAAGGCAGACCAAACGTACAGTTGGCAACTGTTAGGTTGGGAAATAAAAAAAAATATGTGATAAGTTGGCAAATGATTATTCGGCGAAATAAAATTCTGCGAAACGTTAGTTGGCAAGTGATAATCGGCCAAACAATTTTCGACGAAAAGGCAGAGAACCGTCTTTTACACACATCACCAACTACGCATGGAGTATTGTATAGAATGCCTGGGCTAAGTATGAAATAAATAATGTTCAAAACGTTACCTGAACGTTTTAGATATTCTATACATTGTCTAGGTATTGTATAGAATGCTGAATTATACAGATATCCGGTAACATATATAAATTCATCCAAACATTTTTAAGACGCTTTTATTAGCTTCATACGTATAGTAGTATGTGCCTATGTAACGGAAACTTTTAACATGATTTTGACCTCCTTCAAAACGTCTGATTAAGAAAACGCAGAGCAGAGATAAAACTTAAGTTTCATTTCAAAAAAAAAATAGAAAAACTAAAAAACACGCTTTTATAGAAAATCTAATTCTAAAAGAGATTTTTTTTTAATAAACTTGAATTAAGAATAGTGTAAAAAATTAATAAATATAAATTAAGAATAGTGTAAATAAGAAAAAATATTTTATTGTAAAAGAGTGGAGTGCTTTTTAAGATATTATCAAAATGATAATCCTTCTACTCATATCCGTCAATAAAATATTTATTAGCTATTGACATCAAGCACCCAACGTTTTTTTTACAATATTTCTTATTCTTTTCTTATTTACACTATTCTTAATTAAAATTTATTAAAAATTATTTTCTATTTTCTAATTGGATTTTGTATAAAAGCGTGTTTTTTAGATTTTTTTTAAGTATTATTTATTCTGGACTGGACAAGACCTCTTCTCAAGAGCGCCATTAGCATACTATCAAGATAATGTTAACGTCCTTATTAGAGAAACTTGTGCGTTCAATAAAAACTCAGGTTTATATCCTGTTAATGAAAGATCTTATCAATAAATTTCAGTGGCAGCCAACTGACTTAGAGTAGGTTGGCCTTTGAATTTGGGGATAAGTATCTACCCTTGGAATCCAGCGCGCACCTTCTATGTAAAAAAGCGTAAATAAAACTAATTAAAGTAGCATTACTGAAAGTTCACCATCATCGGCAATTTCAAGGGTATTGCTTTGTGAATTCTGCCAAGCCGCACTTGGCCAGCGTGGTAAATAACGACCTTAACCCTTCTTCTGCGGCACGGCCGGCACGTAGGCCACTGTTTGCAGTGATGACCTTAGACTAGCAATAGGGATTCAGGACAATGTTTAATTTTACAAATGTTTCGACTCTGCTAATAAACCAGAAACCCTAAAATGTCGATGTTTATGACGTCACCAAATAATCCACCGACATTGATACACCCGACGCTCACGTATATCGATTGCAAGATAACACTTCCGTTGTTAACCATAACAAGTTTTCCATACGCAACTTAACGGCGTGTGACGTCAATGGAACTATTGACGGTGAGCGGCACAAAGTATATCCATATTCAATATTGACACCAGATGCAAACACATTTATACGGTTCCTTGCGCTCCGCAAAATTAATACTCTGATAATAATTTCCACCGATTAAATACATAAACAAACAAAAACTGACACGTGTGAAAATTAAACGCCATATTAAATTAATTGCTCCAATATCAATAACCCCTCGCACGCTTCGATTAAATAATAGAAACATGCTTTTTGTGAACTCGAAAGAAACGTGTACGTGCGTTGTCGCATACCGTACACATGCGTGCATGATATTCGAAGACAAAGCATGTATTTTTTTTGTTGGCAGACGCTGACATATCGAGTTGGGTGAGGGTACTGCAAAACATACCATTGTGAGGGCACGGAGCGATCGCCAGCGGAGCGTGTCGGCCAGGGTCCTCAACAGGGCGCCCGCCGAGCTCTCCCCCTTGCGCACCATCGTCCCGGCTTCACGGACGGCTGGTGGGTCACTGCACTCCACGGCGGAGGAGCTCCTGCTTCACTTTCCCCGCGGCTAACGTGCACGCGAGCGATCGAGCGAGCGAGCGAACGAACCCGCCGCAAAACGTAAACGAACGCTGATTTATTACAGTGATGTAGCAACCGCAATAATCGGCCGCATGGAAGCGACTGGCGCGTTATCGCAACGACACCTCGTCTTCAGTACGAGTGGACGGCTCAGCGTGCGTGAATGGAGCCGCCCTCGTTGTTTTGGTCAGTTGACGCGTCCCCAATGTCGGCGTCGGGGTCGGCGTCGCGGCGGTCAAACGGGAATAATTTAACACGTCAACCAAGCAGAATTCTCACCCGTCCACGTGTTTTTAGTCACGACTCATTCGCACTTAAACATCTGTCATCTAGTTCTGTCTGAACTGTCTGTTGTGTCCATTGCCGCTCTACAGTGTCCAAACTGTAGCAACTAATCCTGGGAATAATATGGCATGCAAATGTTCTGTTCATATCTTTTAAATTAACCACCCTTTCCCACAACATCTCTTTTTCACCTAATTGCTCCCGTGGGAAGTGCAGTGTGGGATGGGATTCACGAGGTATTAAAACGGGTATTTATCATACGTTTAGTCTTATCACATTCTATCAAGGCAAAACATGTCTGGGTAGGGAGGGCGCCGTAACATTGTTTTTGTAAAAAAAGCGCTGCAACAGTTTTCTCAGTAGTAAACAAGCGGAGAGTCAATAGAGTTCATTAGACTCCAATAACGTATCAACAATCAGTATATCGCACGTTGTATAAAATGGCAAGACAAGGCAAGCTCATATACGTATATGTTTTTATCGGTGGGATGCGTGTGTACGATTCTGTTCCTTGTCACGATTAGCATGCGTCCGTATATCGTTTGCGGGTGTTTATAATTAGCAGGCGCCGCGGCGCCGGGCCGGTGGTGCCGGTGGCAGGAGTCCAGGTCGATCACTCGGGTAACGGGCTCACACTGTATCGGGTGTCGGGTCGTTGACAGAGAGATTTTTCCGGAATCGCGACCGATCGAAATTCCGACATTCCGCGGAGACAGTAAAGGTAAATAAAGTAAATAATGGGCGGGATAAGCATCGGGAGTGGCACCGGTACGGCGGCCGGCGAGGAACAAACGCGACCCGCGGCATTTCACCGGCCGCGGCACCGCGCACGGTGCATTTATTTGTAAACATGCACCGGTGCTTGTCAACTATTCGCTCGAAATCTTTAATACTCGTGTATTTAATTTGTTTAAGCTCACGTTCTCCTTGTTTGATTTATTAAGTTTCGTACTCTTGGTTGGAATGAAGAAGTTACAAAATCTAGAACTGTTTCCAAGTCTATGAATTTTAACTGGATTCGTGTACATGGCCTTGTAATAAATTCAAAGATGGATGGAGCCTCATGCACTGTCTGTAACCCTCAGAAACAGGTGCAACTGATCGTCGACAAATAATCAAATCTATTGCTGTTCAGAAAATGTCCAAAGTTAATAATGATCTTAAGTCTAAATGACAGTTTAATACCTACCAGATGGTTCCATACGTTGTTACAAGCTTGTAGATGTTGCCTTTCAATGAAAAGAAGTAAACGGTGTTAATATTCAACCGATCGTTATCTTCATACGAGCACTTCACTTCGATTAAAATGCATTCACCTTGGACTCGATGACAACACTATCATCACATATTAAACGTCATTAATTTATGTTTGACATGTCTACTAGTGTCACAGGCCTGCGCTATGATCTCACCGGGGACCAGGGTTACCAAGATAAAAGTTTTCCTAACCAAAACTCTTCCGAACCTCGACCAAAAGTCTGAAATGATTGTATACCTATGTCAAGAAAAAAATCTTAATAATTAATTTAAACAAATTGTTTAATTCATCTGATCCGGTTCATAGTTCATACCTTTTAGAGCTGGATATCACTTTCAGCAAGTAATTTTTATTGGCTCTGGATGGTAATCTATGCTCTGGATATACGCATACTCAGTTATAAATACTGACTCAAAATATCCGGAAATTTAATGCTTGGTCGCGGATTGTGCCAAGAAAAATCATTTTTCGGATTTGCAAATCCTACCAGAGACCCAATTAAATTCACCTGTGCTCGTTGCTGCCTACTCGTCAACACATCGTTACCTTGTGCAAGCGTCCGCGTCATAGCAACATGTAACATTAACTCTCCACATGACTCCGTCGATAATAAAGATATGATTGTGTGATAGCTTCTTAAAACAGAAACACGGACAGAAAGAAACAGAATTTCCAAACATTTCGAATCTAATAACTTACTTGTTTTGGTCTAATCTAATAAGTTACTGATCTATAATCCGCGATAAAAAACTAATATATTTAATTATCCATTGAAGTTTTTCAAGTACGGGTCGTTGTCTAATAAACTGTGTAACACTTTGTTTGCCTCATAAAATATACATATTATTAAATCAATTACATACATTGTTTATCCATTGCATTCAAAAGATAGCGCATTTGTTCTCTACTAAGTTTCTGTCATTTATTATTATTTATTACATACAGATACATATATAATTTCAAATTTGTTGTGTAATAACGATAATCATTTTACACAATCAACTGAAATAAATATAAACTTTTACACGTTGAATTCCATATCAGATACGTCGAACTGTTCTTGACGTAACTTCAAGAAACAAGTCGAATGCCAAGAATCGAGATAAAATCGCACACATAGCATGCCTGATTGGCCAGCCCGTTGCTCCGTTGCCCCGCCATCGCGCCACCGCGGCAGTGCCCCGCTCGACCCGGTGGTCCGATCGGCCCGGCGCGGCGGCACGTTGAAACGGCAGCGGTCAACGAGGTGTTATTAAGTTGTCAGTGTTGTCACACGACAATGTCAATAATAGCGGCCGGCTATTACGCCGGCCGGCGACCGCTCGCTTCCGAATGCTTAACTTTCTTTTTACATATTATATCCAACTTCGTGTGTTTACAGTGTGAATGTGAACGACTAGTTTTCCTTTCCTTAGTTTTGCCTTTCGATTAGATTCAACACTATGGTTGATGACGCCGCGATTATCTTAATTTGTAACTTAATTAATATTTCGGTTACTTTCAACTATGCTATCAAAACAATAAAAAGAGTTATTTCTAACAACAAGCAAAATAATAAAGGCACCAATATTGATAAACACGCAGTGCAGATTTCGTACGGAAACCCGGTGAGACCTTTTATGTGCACGCGGTTTACAGTTATGTTAATTTTGAAGATAACCAACTAATAACTTAATTAGGAAATAAATAAAATGTTGAAAAATAATTTGTGATCCATAGGTTAAATTTTCATATAATTTCATGAGTAGTCGAAAGAAGTAATATATTCGGCAATACATTCATACACAATACACATTTCAATACTGTTCTATGAGTCGAGTCGAATCAGAGTAGAGTTTCCGTCGAGTTGAAGCAATGTGCGAAGACCTTAATCTCGCTCACGTACCACGTATCAGCTCCAAAAGGGGTGTCATGTCAGTCATGTCACCACATCAATGGGTGTTCGCCGTTCAATGATCTATTAGAATGTCACAACACAATGCCGGAAAATAAGGTATAATGTATACGGAATTTCATTGAATCAAATTATGTGCCCGCGCTTAAGTTCATAAATAACTTTGTACAGCAGAGTCAAATTCATTTTCTAACGTTTGGTTCTCAATATAAGTAGAGACAAAAATTCTCTTAATTAATCCATGTCACAGCTCATAGCATAGATAGGGAATCATATTATAGTAATACAAACACAAACGGCACAGGTGTATGAACCTTGTAATGTAATGTACCAGATCAGATCATGAGTTACCATTACCCAGAGTTGAAACGAAAGCAAGAGAAGTTAAAATATTCTAGTGTTCTGTACAATAATAACGGCCGTACAAGCCGCCCAACCACAATAAATGCTATAGGGGTGCATAAAGAGGGTCGCCACGAACATCCGAACGATTCCTTGATAGAGCACGCATTTTAAAGGAATTTAATTTGAGCCGGTTCGGATTAATGAGCACAACGGAATTGGATTTTCATTGCCAGCCCATAGATGTCGCTCGGTTGAGCCAATATTTGAAGTTTGATTGTCTTTAATTTGCAAACATCAATGCAAAATTATGTCTTTGTTTAAATGTACAAACACTGTTAAGTAATTGTTCCGTAACAAATATACAAATAGTAAATACATTTATTTGAATTATAATTGTATCAGTAATATTATAGTATATGAGTGACAGTATAATATTACTGATAGGTACTAATACAGTATCTAATATTATAGTCAGGTCCAAGTGATCAACTTTTAACTTTCCGTGGTCGATCTTAGTCAACGGGCGTAGTGTTATACAGATTGTTACATTCCAGTCTTCATCCATCTAGAATCTGGATGGATGACCGTCAGTGACAAATCTTTACAGGTCCTTGCCTCAGAGAAATCACTGGTGTGGGTGGTTGGCCTCTAACTTTCCTGTGCTGGACATCGGATGGTCTTACTCTTGTCGCTTCCCAAAGTAGTAGAATGGTGCATTACATTTAAGCAGTCCCCACATTTATGAGAAGAAAGTCATACAAAGTTTGTTTTATAGCCAAAACTACTTTATTATTTATTACTTCCTATATTTGGGCCGTTACCCGTGCACCCACTGTCTTCACCCACCGGTTGGTGAACGGATAATTCGTGTTTACCCGTTTGTATGATGTCTAGGAGCAGTCACGAGGGAACAAAACAAATGAATATGAATGCGTAAATTAAAATGTTTTTTGATCTGACTATATTTCATAATTGTTATCACTTTTCAACCCATGAGATGAGTAAACTGACCAATAGGTAGATAAATCACACCAAGATAAACAATATTAAAAGCGTAATCAATCTGAAAATTGACATTAATAAGAACAAACTAATCAAATCTGCATCAAGTGCTTTAATAAATGTATATCACAAAATATAATTAAATTCCGTGCATTAATCATTTTAATTGCGTCCCGTCCGAGTCTCGTGTGCTCAGTTTGCTCATGTAAAGACAATAATAACATTCGTACGACACTCATTGTGCTGTACACGCGGAGACAACATATCGTTACTGAATCATAAATTATCAAAACTGCCTCAATTAATTTAACAACGAGTTTGAATACACGCGAAAATCACCGCAGCGGTTGAAAAATAAAGATCATTTAACTTCATAAACGAGATGTTATCATTGTTTTTTTATGTGTAAATCCATTCATTCACGCCGATACAGTCCTGCATCGTCATCGCTACTTTTAACGTTCATTTTATTATTACAAGCAGATCCACTGACACGGAAGACTGTTCTCATGTCTAAACTTTAAAGGCAGCAAGCAGCAAGCAACAAGAAACAAGCAGCAAGCAGCAAGCAGTAAGCAGCAAGCAGCAAGCAGCATGCAGCAAGCAACACGCCACACGCTCGGCCGTCGTAGACCGTAGACCAGACACGCGGTTTTCCACGTGAAAAATAACTTGTATGGTTTCCATTGCTTACTCGTATACTCAATCTTTACACTTGTATACTTACTAGTATTTACACCAACTGCATATCGTAAATTCTATAGTTCAATCATAAAAACATGAAAATGTTTTTTTTACAATATTATTCAGTAAAAGCCGACTGAAGTGGCAATGTGACCACCCACATCGTTTGGAGGATAAATAACCGATGGGATCAAAAAGTCCTCGAATGGGGACCACGTCTCGGTACAAGGAACACAGGCCTGAGGCCACTTTCCGACCAGGTGCAGTGACGGGAGGACTGATGAAGGGAGAACTTAATCCAGCGGTGGACTTCAAAAAGGCTGTTAGATAGATATAATCAGCAAAAAAAATACTCTATTAGTTTAAATAAAGAGCATCAAAGGACAATTCCCAAGCAACATCAAAGCAATCACTTTTAATTACTTACTGATTATTTTTTCAAACACCAAAAATTACCAGCCGCGTGCGACCCGATATCTAATTTCCTACATGCAACCTAGAGACCAACGCTCAAATCGCAAGCAAGTTCAAATCAGAAACCTATGCAGGTAAGGTATTAATAATAATTAATCATCAACAATACGTTTTTTCTCCAACCATATTTTCCCGTCTAACTTCGCTAAATTTCCGCAGATATCCCCAATCCCTAATTCCGATTATTCCCTCCGCTCTCGACTCGCCAGTCGCCCCGAGCGATGTCGACGAAGACAACCGGCTGCTTGCAATCAGGTAAACACATCCCGGGGCCATCCAATTTCTATTTTATTAAACGACCACTGCAACCCGGCAGCCATTTAAACACGGCATTAACCTCGTTGACGTTTATTTCTACACATAAACATACCCGATCAAGGATAACCCGGCTCGATACTCGGACGGCCAACGACCTGTGACAGTTGGAGTTCGTCAAGGTTATTAATGTATTTATTGACCAACTTGTAGCGGCGGCACGAAACACTAAATAAAAACACTATACTCGAGCTACAAGTCTCGCATTCACGACCTAAAAGTTGACCTGTCATATTTGCCAAGTTGCAACTCTTTGCTTAGGTCCGATTCAAAGTTGCAACTTGTAACTAATATGTCGAATGTTAATACGTCGAGTTCGAGAAGTTTTCGAGCGTCGTTAGTAGCATTAAGCATTCATAAGCGT
Source organism: Thymelicus acteon (assembly GCA_951805285.1). Classification (NCBI taxonomy): domain Eukaryota; kingdom Metazoa; phylum Arthropoda; class Insecta; order Lepidoptera; family Hesperiidae; genus Thymelicus; species Thymelicus acteon. The sequence goes on from OX638228.1 coordinate 15,355,595, forward strand.
CGATTTCATACAGTCGGGCGCCGCCGCGCCGCTCCCCGACTTCCCGAGCGAGGAAATGGTTATTTGATTTAGTCGCCGCAGTCCTTAATAATCTCTATTGCCATCGAGTGTCAAAGCAGTAAAATACGAAGACGACACGAAATTGGCCTCCGAGTCGGATACCCGGCGGGCGCGCGGGCGACCGGAACACGTGACGGCGGCGAGATACGATCACGGTTTTAATGGAGTTCTTCGGTGCACCCGATCACCCATTCGGGGCCATTCGTTGGGTGCACTCCGCGCTCTCGGGCCGATTGTGGGCGATGGGGCCGATGGGCGCGATTTGAGATACAACTCTTCCACGAGTCGTTCGCATTGCCTAACTGAACAGCGAGTCAACTCACCCGTGTTACACCCACACTCGCAAACATTTGTGTAAAGAAAAGAAACCATGAAATCGTAACCCACGTGTATTTATTACGAAATTTATTAAAAGACGAGTAACCACCCTCGCTTTGCTTCGGTTTTCTTATTTTTTATACCTTGGGTTACATTATTGGAGTTTTATTAAGGATCCCTAATTTTTTTGAAAATATAATATAGCCTATGTTACTCGGGGATAGTGTAGCTTCCTAACAGTGAAAAAATTTTTCAAATCGGTTCAGTAGTTTCGGAGCCTATTCAATGCAAACAAAAAATCAAATCTTTCCTCTTTATATAGTAGTATAGAAGTATAGATATAGACAACTGATGAAATTGGACAAGTTAGCAAGGAGTGCAATTTCAACTATTGTCGAAAATGTAGCGCAAGATGTTTCTAAATTACGGCATCACGAAATGCCGATCGGCCGATGGATCGAGCTAGCCTAAGGGTTCCAGGTGGATTGATCGAAGTATTCAGAGCTAGACGATATATTTATCTGTTCTATTGAGAACAAATATAGTGAAAACATGGTTACTTTAGAAGTGACTTCAAGTGACGTCGGCTTTGAAAATGGTTGAGAAATATTGTATTTGAGCTGTTACCCTTTCTACATGACAATCAATCAATAGTGGGATTTTAAGACAGGGTTGAACCATGTTTTAAACAAGATTACAACACAGGGTCAGCACTGGAGACAAGGATAACCTGTGTAACAAGTGGTATGAGCACGTGTCATCTCCGCCCGGAAAACCAAGTCTGTACCTTTTGTTAAGCGAGCGATATCTCCGACTAAGCTAAAAGGTTAACAGCAAAGCACAGAGACTCAGAAAGTACTATCTACTCCATCCAGGGATGGGAGAAATACGGCCCGCTACCATCATAATTAATTAGCCTTCAGATCGCCAAAAAGGACTTAAGAACAATTTCTCGGGTTAAAGTTGGAAACGTCATATAATAACTCAATAACATTTTTATTTCCACAAATGAATTTTAGTGAAATGAAAAAAAAATTGATTAATTGTTTTTGTAAAACTGTTGACTTAGGTTATGCCCCAACTCCCGTCAGACACCGTGAGGAACTCACGTATGTAGCGGGCTCGTGGGCGCCGAGCATCCAACATCAAGCGTCGAGCGCGCTCGGATCTGATAAAGAAAGGCGTCTGAATGTCAACGCACCGGCCGGTCACCTTGAGCTACGCAATCGCACAGAGCAAAATTTAGCGAACGTGATACAATCTTATCGCCCCCCCATGGCCCCAGGTCGATACGGCGCGCTAACCTCTGCCACGCGAGAAATCACTCTAAATTCCCGAATCGCGTCGGAATGCGAACAGTAGGTACGAGTACCTACGGAGCAAGGCCAATTAAAACTGTACAACAACAATGTAGGTACTAGATTTAAGAACCATTGTTGCTATGTCAAAAAATAGCACGCTTAATTTGAAATGTGTGACTTTAACAGTTTTAATACGCGAACGAGACGTAAATTAATACTGAGGGAGGCCTGTTTGCTATCATAAAGGCGTCTAAGTAATCAATATAATAATTTATAACCTTGACAGTTAAAAGTTTTGGTATGATTTACCTTAATCATACCAAAACTGGTCAATGACCTGACCTCGTATGGTCTCTCATATGAACCTGAACGTATGGTCACCTGACCATACGTCCCGCTTTGAGGTTGTCTGTCCCGCTGTCCCCCACGAGATCAAGAAAATCCCGCTTTGTCCCGCTTTGGTATATATTTACTTACTTGTGGACATGAAGTTCATTATAGCTACTAGATTTATGCCCAATGATTTTTTTAGCTATACATATACTACTGATTGGAGATAAACAGATGCCCAACGACCTTTTTTTAGCTATAAATAGAAATAATTGAATACAAATTTCCGTAGGCGTCCTGGTTTGACACGAAGACGCCTGATGACCTTTTTTTAGTCCAAACGCTAATCAAATTCCGTGCACGTCCCGCTTTCAGTGCTCAGAAAAATGGTCAGTTTAAGTATGATACACATCCGGTGTCAATAATCCAAACCACGCAATGTAGATGTGCACGTGTCTATGTTGTGTCATGTGTGATATCCGATAAAACGACGATATTACGTATTACTGTGTTGGCCAAGTTCGATAACTATCGATTTTGGATGGCCACTGGGTGTTGAGACTATTGAATCGATAAACTTACGCAACAGAGAGGAACTTACTTCGTCTTTCGTCATATCGCGATTCGCGACGTATCAGTGCGAATTGGTAGAAACGTGAGTCATAAATGTCAGGAACACGTACGTAGTTTGAAGGACTCTGACTTGATTTAATGGCTCCTATGCACCAGTTACCATCAGGTGTATCATCGGCTCGTTTTTTAACCAGTTACAGAAAAAACAAGAGCGATATCTCCACTCACTCAAAAATATCGATTCGATTTAGCAATTGTTTCTATTTTTTTATCGTTAATAATTCCTAATGTATTTTGTCAATAATACACAGTTTCCGATATGTCTGGATATTTAAAGAATTCACAGTACAACGTACTTTGCCTATTACGTTGTATAGTAAAAAATGTTAACAGTTTTACGTCACAACTCGGTGCGTATTTTGAATTCATACCTTATTTTAACGGTCTATATTTTTGGAGTATATTTTCATGTTGGATATTCTATTTGGCTGTTCTGTAATGTCTGTAATGTGTATTGTATACCCATTTCGGATAAACTTCCTTTTAGCCCATACCCCCGATTGAGCTGAATTTTGGTATACCTATGTATTTCGTCGCGCTGATAACGAATATCATAAGCAAAATACCCGCACATTTTCAAGGTCATCTTGAAAAAAAAAATTTTGTTTTTCACCTTTATTTGGCAAAGTATTGTTTATTGGCACAATTCAGTTTAGTTTTTCCGGGACAGCATTTCTTCTTTGAATGGCATAGTTTTTGTCAGGGCTCCGGCGCTGCGGGTCTCCGGCGGTCCCATACAAGCTTATCGTCGCAGATGTTTTTAACGCTCACCACCGCAGCTTCGGCTTTCGCCGGCCAGCCTCAATCGCCGCTTTAAAACCTTTAGAAAGCTTTAAAACCACCTGCTCCTCAGCTCTCGGGCCGCCTCGCCCCTCCGCGCCTACGCGGGTTTACAATACACTTTAGGGGTAGAGCAGACAAGACTGCGTGAAGTCGGTTTAGCAGCGATTCGTTTATGTCAGTAAATTTTGTAGCACAACACATTGACTTTTTATGACACTATTTTAATTTAAGTTACTTTAAATGCTATTGTAATTGTATACAAATGGTAATAAGCCTAATAAACTATACCTAATCAAATAAGCCTAATGAAAACAGACAGATATACCTTGCACCGTACTACGCACTTTATTTCCTATTCTTTTGATTAAATATACTTGAAATTATTACAGTACTGACTCGCAAGTCGTGATAAAATAACAAGAAACAAAATATGCGGTCGGGCATGTTTAAAATACCCGCACAGGCGTATCATAAAGCTGAAAGTATACCCAATGTCAACTCGCGCCATGACGTCACAAATGTTAGGTTTTAATTAAATGATTTTTGCTTTTTGGAATTTGAAAATATACCCGACGACAACACGGTCTCTGACGTCACGAGCGTTGTGTAAAGGTATAAATTCGCTAAGGCCAGCTCTCTCATTCTTAAGGTCTGAATCTAAACGTAGAACCGAGTCGTAGCTAACTAGGTAGTTATTTATGTACGTAACTACTGACGCTGATCCGATACACAACCAAAACAACGATATTGAATATTTTAACAACCAGTACGTACAAATTGTTACGTTGCCGTCTACAATTTTGTTAATTGTTACTGTACTTTGAGGACTAAATATAGTCGTAGGAGTATACTATTACCGTTGTTTACCGACTTTACCTCGCCGCAAGTAATTAACATAGAACAGCTAGAATATCTACTTTTCGAAACCTTAATCGATGGCTCTAATTACAATAGGATTGCGCTATTTATATAGACTCAATTTTTCGAATTCGGATTATTGTAAATACTTTGTAACGGTTTTGTAATGGTTTATGGTGTATTCGTAACATATTCACCTTTAATGCAACCAAACAAAACGATGCCATCAAAAACAAAACTTGTAAAAAAAAACCAAGTCTCGCAACTCAGTTCTTCTACCGTAAAAAGTTGTGAGATCCATGTAATACCAAGTCGGTTAATTTATTCAGTTCCTACTTAAGGGTCCTTCTGTCTTAAGTTATTACGTAATTAGCTAACCTAACAAGTAACAACATCATATAGTGACCATATTATCAATATTAAAAATCTTTTATCTTTTAAATAAATAGATCGACTTGACCATCGCATGAAACACAATATATCTCACAAGTAATACCTACATATTATATTAAATTTGATTGTTTAGTGCGATTGCCAAGTCAATCAATTTATTTAAAACATAAAAGATTTTTAATATTGATAATATGGTCACTATAAGATGTTGTTACTTGTTAGGTTAGCTAATTACGTAATAACTTAAGACAGAAGGACCCTTAAGTAGGAACTGAATAAATTAACCGACTTGGTATTACATGGATCTCACAACTTTTTACGGTAGAAGAACTGAGTTGCGAGACTTGGTTTTTTTTTACAAGTTTTGTTTTTGATGGCATCTCATTTCTTTTTGTAGATAGTTCTACTTTTTTCCTTTTACAAGTTACCTTTGAACATAATTGTATCTAGGTACCTATCTACACCTATTATTCCATTATATTATATACAGGTACACTGATTCATTCACTGCAGATGTTACTTTGTTATACAGGTACAGTAATTCATTAACTGCAAATGTAACTTTGTAACCTTATATGTATATTTATATGGGATTACAAAGTTATTTATGCAGTTGATGTATCTAGAAAACTGGACCGAAATTGCAAAATATTTTAGTTTTTCCTTGATCTATACACTAAACACTAATTGTGTTCCAAATTTGAAGCTTCTATGTCTGCTAGAAGTGCCTTAGAGTTTTGATGATCGGTCAGTCAGTCAGTGAGTGACGAAATTAGGAAACTTTGACTAGTTATAATTCTTAAACTACTGGTTCAAATTGAATGAAATTTGAAATATACCGTGTTTATACAATGCCTGCTTGGTTACTAAAAATTCAGGCTTCTAGCTTTATCCGCAACGAAGTTATAGGGGGTCGAAAATGGCCTGAATTGCTTCGAGAAAAGGATGGTACGGCCGTGCCGCTTTTTTGCTCGACTTGGCGGGGGCACTGCCGTGCCCCCAGATTCGATGACTGATCGCAATCGCAATCCATCATTCCCTTTTATTCTCAAATCAAGTCTAACCCCAGTATCGTCCGAGTAAGTGACGTATCCAATTAACGATCCAAAACCCTCCCGTAACCCATTGCGTATCTATTGGTCGTGACCTGATTCGGCGTACGATTTTTAAAGTGTGCAGCATGTTGGCTACTTGGCTAGCAACGAAGTCTGCGTTGGCCGTCGACACTGGTGATCTCGCAACACCGGTCACCCTCACCGGTGCTACTGCTAGCTGCAACACCGGTGCAAGTGCCAATGGTGCCAGTTTGCTAATCGCGGATCGATGTCAGCGCGCCGAAATAGCGGCCGAGATCGCTCGGAATACATGCAAGGTCGGCTTAACTGACCGGCCATGCACCCGTTAGGAATTCGCGCGTCACGTGACGTGATTCGGTACGATCCCGAGATAGCAATTGAAAAGAAATACAAATCGTCTATCGACAAGAAAAAGACGATTAAGACGACAAAACTAACAACTACCACCCACTCACGCATAAAGCGATTTGAGGAAAAAATATAATTAAGTTATCTGTTTCTCTGAAGCTTGTAAGTGAGACGTAAACAAACCACGTTTTTATAAATAAACAGAAAATATTTCACGGTATATTTATATCACGGTTAATTTGTAGTTAATGTCACATCTTAAAAAATCTTCAATTTTTCACAAAGACCTATAACAGTAATAACACTGACCGTGTTCAAAATGCGATTGTTAATAAAATTCTTAATTAAAACATCATCAAAACTGCAATTAAAGTCGGCAACTCATTACCGTCAGAGGAAAGTGTTACACAATGCATTTGGCATTCAATTAATGCAGTTTAAAAGCTCCTTCAGAAGTTCCGAGCGTTGGTGTTGAACCCGAAAAAGTGCAAAGGGGCCGAAACTTGCGCCGAGTGGAGTCGCGTTGACTGTTAGCAAACTTGACTAACGACTGTGAAGTGCGACTTGAGCCGCGGCCGACGCAGTTCGACAACTCTCTTCTAAATTAACGTCCGCCGGGGTAATGTGTGCGACTGTGCGTTTATCATCATCGGTCATGATTACAACTTCGTGTACACTCAGGAAAAGAGGGGCATAATATTAAAATGATCCATAAAGTTTGATATAGCAAAATCTTTGTATAATGTTAAATGCTACCCATGTAGATACGCAAGGTATGATTAAACATTGTGGTCATAGACTTAAATATATAGATGGGCTGTTCCGAAAAAAATCCGTGTCACAATTTTTACTTTGTGACGGCGCTTCGTTCGTTCAAGTTCGGCTCAAGATGGCGGTATCATATCAAAATGTTTTAACTGTGCACAATAAACAATATGCGTTATTATGTGTTCTTGAACTGTCGGGGTTTTTCAAAAATTACATCTACTTTTCTCGGTTGCTCGCAGCCGACTAAAATGTGTTGGCACCATTTGGTGTCAATATAGGAACTTTTTAGTACTAAACAGCCTGTCAATTATAGTATATACATATAGGTCTATGACTGTGGTACGTTTTTGTACCATCGGAGATGTTTATCGTGTACATGAGTCCTAATCACAAGGGTTAACAGCCCTAGAAAATCATATTAGACAAGTGCGGATTGACAGACTTCACATACCTTAATTCTATAGAAAGCGATGCGTGTATAACGTTTGATGTCGCTGGATTGCATTTAAGAACTCACGTATGTATTTACAAAATTTGTCTTTATCAAGATACTAAGCAACAACTTTTATAGTAACAAACTTGAACAACACGTTAACAGACACTCGAGTAAGAAACAAGAAAACGACAGATGAACACTATATTCCACATTTGAATAAATTCCCGCGATTTACAATATCTTTCCGCGAGACTGTTTAAAATTAGAAAAGAGTTGAGTCCATTGAAATAAAAACGCGGGCAGCGGACACTGTTAGTACTGTTACACTGGATGGAATACATAAATGGATGGATGAAATAAATACGTTAACACATTGTTATTTTGGTAATATAATAATACATTTTAGTTTTTTTTTTCATGTTTCAATTTATCAGCTCTAGTTGAATGGTGTCAACTAAGAAACTAAGTCACTAGAAGTCTAGAATCGAGGACATCAGAATTTTCAGTACATACCAGAGCTAAAAATCTATGACACAAAATAGGTATAATATTTCATGAATGCTATGTTTTTTTCATATCTTATTATAAGTTAATGCTTGACTACTATCCCACCTGATGGTATGTTATACTTTTATTATTTCTTCATATTAAATACTGTGTTTAATCTTTATTTTATACAATAATAATCATATTATAATAATTAATTTCAAGCCATTTTGATCTATTCGAAATAATTCCAAAATAAAATAAAATTTTAATTTTAACAATTTTTGAACAATATTAAAGCACTCAGATTACAAAAGTGTTAATAAACGTACGATATATTTCATCATAAAGTAATCACCCATCATGTTAATCACATACTCGTGTATATAATATTTAATAATGTCATTAAAATCATACCGTAAATCAGTTACTGCTATGAGTCATAAAAAAAACTAAAGATTCATTAATGTGTCTTACACATGGCATGAGATTGGCCACTCACTCTTTCAAAAAAATCTGAGTGCCAGATTGGTCGTAACTTTTTACTTCGTCGTTTGGCTCAAAAAATTATTGGTTTTCTTGATAAATTTTAACATTCAGAGCCTAGCCATCATACTGTACGTAGCTAGGTATTATTTTAACAAATTAGATTTACTATCTTTCGACATGTCACCTTAAAAATCGACTAAATTTCCCAAAATATTTATCATTCCATCTTGCTAGATGCACTAGAAATGAATTAATAACGTTGTTATACACAATTTACAAAATACATATGTTGCTTAGTGTCGAACTTCTAATCTTCTAATCGAATCCAGTATACGTATAAAACAAGATAAGTCTAAAAGTGGCCAAGTGCGAGTCGGACTCGCCCATGAAGGGTTCCGTAGCAGCAAGTAACATAATATAAAAGTTCTTGTAGTTCGTTGTAACTTTGATCAATGTTTTTCGCGGTTTACGATTTATGACGAATTAAAAAAAAAGTACTCACTAGATCTCATTCAAACCAATTTTCGTTGGAAGTTTGCTTGGTAATGTACATCATATATTTTTTTTAGTTTTATCATTCCCTTATTTTAGAAGTTACAGGGGGGGGGGGGGCACACATTTTACCACTTTGGAAGTGTCTCTCGCGCAAACTATTCAGTTTAGAAAAAAATTATATTAGAAACCTCAATATCATTTTTAAAGACCTGTCCATAGATACCCCACACGTATGGATTTGATGAAAAAAACATTTTTGAGTTTCAGTTCTAAGTATGGGGAACCCCCAAAATTTATTGTTTTTTTTCTATTTTTGTGTGAAAATCTTAATGCGGTTCACAGAATACATCTACTTACCAAGTTTCAATGGTATAGCTCTTATAGTTTCGGAAAAAAGTGGCTGTGACATACGGACGGACAGACAGACAGACAGACAGACAGACAGACATGACGAATCCATAAGGGTTCCGTTTTTTGCCATTCGGCTACGGAACCCTAAAAACTGAATACTATTGTGTCAACTCAGTGTACTAAAGCAAACAAAATTGTGACTGAGCCCTTGAGGAGTTCCCTTCGTCTGGAGCCAACGTAAAAGTAGATTCAGGCCATGCTTATCACAATATGCTTTGTCATCACATCAGAACTAAAGCATGTAAAATTTCGACTCCTCAGAATTAGAGGAAGAAGGTGTATTAAGCTCGCAAGATTTGACCCACACAAATGTTACGCTACATAAGAGCGTTCAATAAACTCATTATCCGGCAGCACGTTGCCGTAGCAATGTCAGTCCGTATGTTCGTGTGTCTGTTTGCAGAAAGTGTGTGTCTTGCGGTGGTCAGCGGTCCCAGAGACGCAACTGGAGCGTTAAGGCGCCGCCGCGCCGACGAGCCACGCCACGGCGCGGGCCGGGCGGCGGGCGGCGCGCGCGCACTTTATTGTTCGTCCTCGTCAAACTTCATTACGAGACCATTTTAAAATTCAAATTGCGATTATATCATTATACTGTTAAGGTGTGGACCCACTAGACCACCGATGCCCACCGATAGAAACTAACAAGCTATAAACATGATACAAAATTGTAACTTCGTTCATTTTAACCACCGACAATTTTCACTGTCTTCTTCAATCTTCGGGGTATTTTGCATGAACGCAATAGTCATTGAGCGTAGGAGGGATTAAGATATTGCACGGCCTGTCAGTGCGCATGCAGCCTAATAGCAAATCATCGGACGGCGACCGCAGCGCGCATAGTTATTGCGCATTATGCCCCAGACGCCATTTACCATAAACGCGGTATCATATCATTACCCAGTCGCTACACAGCAAAGTGAAAAACGTATACTGTAAACTTTTTCACTCAATATGTATCGTACGCTCGCCATGAATAAGTATTTGCGATATCGCATAATAATGTTTACACCGACCATTTGCATTACGCGGAAGTGATATTGAACCATGGATAACAGGTTAATCCGCAGACTTTACTTTGGATTTGTAAAAAAAGATTCGCTTCGTAGAAGAAGACACTCATACTAATCACATTATCTAAAACTTGCAAATCAACTTATGTCAACAGACAAGCGTCCCACTGCTGGGCTCTGGTCTCCCATGACAAGGCAAGAGTGTTATTAGGTGGTTTTTAGTTTGTCCTGTTTGTTTCGGTCAAATAGGAGTATTGCAAGCTGAATGAGAACTACTTCCTTTCATCCAAAGAAGTTCAAATATTGCATATTGGCCATATTGCTGTGGTTCCGAAGTCCCATGACAATACATTTTTATGACAAGCATGACCTTAGGGTTGGCTCCAAACGAAGGCACTCCTTAAGGGTTAACAGAACGGTCACGGTTTTTTCTTCAGTTCCTACAATGGCAATATAAAACAATTTATTTAGTTTTTAAACTATTAACTTGTTTTTAATGTAATCATACGACTTTGTAATAAATCTAATGTTAATTGAAATTATTGCCATAAACTAATAGGCATGATGACAGTAAGTAAAAATCACTAAAATTATGTATTTATTTAATGAAACCCTGTTAATGGATTACAAAACACGCATTTATCGTATTATTATTAGCGAGATAAACAATATTATTGATAAAATAAAACTACAAAATACGGCAAGCCGCCATCTTGGCTAAAACGCCAGTCAGTCTCAATTAGCGCAAATTACGTCACACATCTTAAAACAAATGAATATCACCATACTAAAAATGTCGTATCGTCTTTTGTTTTCCTGAGGCATGACGTCACCACCACGCCATGACAATTTAAAGTGTTTTGGTGCGAATTTTAAACTTATGGTTTGAAATGTATTTATTTTATACTAAACCTTATTTTTTTGCGGAAATATGATATACGTTGTAATTATAATATATTTCCCAACAATATACGTTAGAACAGTATTTCAAAATCAGTAATCATGCCCATTCTGTACTAAAACTTTAAAATCTACAGCTATGATTGAATTATTACCCGACTGCTAATTTTTAGATGAGTGCAGAATACTGTTAGTTAACACACAACTAAATGCATAAATTAGTATGGTTTCTATGGAAAATCAGTTGCAGATTTATGACACTCGGAAGTTGGAACTGTCACAGATCCTTTGATTCTGAACTGACATAAGATTCTTAATTAATTAACCCTATAGACCAGAAGTAATCTTCCATGTTTCCAGGCTCGCTGGTTTGATCCCTAGCCGTGGCACACATTTATGTAACAGACGAATGTTCAAATTATCTAATCGATTATCGACTTCGATCTTGCTCGCAAATTGACAAGTGAGTCGGTGACTCGATGATGATTCTTGGCACATACTTGGCCAATAATTATTTAAACTTATCATAGCCTGACTAAAATGATATATAATCCAAATGCATTTAATGACCACACAACGCATAGGGTAAGGCCGATATTAGATCACACGAGGCGATTAGGTCACACCAAAGGGTGGCCGGTCGGGCGAGCCATGTCGTGGCTAACAGTGGCGAGCCAGTACATCAAATAAATGGGCGGCCGATACCATCTCGAATGTAGCTAGTTTCACATTACGATATTGGCTTCCGCGTCGATTCCGTGCGAATACCGCAGATGACAGGGCGCGATGCATTTTTGCCGATTAAAATCAATGAGTCATTGGATACGTACGGTTTTTTCGTGGTGGCCTGGTGGCGTGCGTGGACGACGACACACGATAATAATGCAATTTTCATTACCGAGAATCGAAATAATATTAAAAAATAAGTAAGTACACCCTAAATAACGATGAATTAATGACATGCCAAAAAAGTACGAAAAAACTGTGTTATTACAGTGGAAACACCGCCCTAATAAGCCTAAGTATTTTAAATTTTATTTATTAAAAATTCAACAAAGATAGGTGAGGTTCGGATTAACTTCGAAACAAGTTACGCGACAAGTGTTTAATAAATAATGTTAGTTAGCGACAAGAAACAATTATGAGTGCCAGACTAAACAGAGCCGGCGCGAGGCTAGAGGCTAGAGGCTAGAAGCTAGAAGCTAGAGGCTAGAGCCCGCCAAACCGGGATCATTAACGGAACACTGGATGTACGTGTGTCGTGAATCGGTCCGCACGAGCCGCTCGCATTCGCAGCGAGCTCGTAAAATCCCTTCAGCGCAGACTGATTCGGCGCACTTTATCACCGGCTATAAATAACCCGGAGCCGATGCCGATGGTTACAAAAGACAAAAACAAGACAGGTTTTATTAGTGTACATACATTTCCCGATATGTGAGCTTAGTCAATCCCGATATTGGTTCATCAATCTCCTCGCTGAGATAATGGTGGGTCGGTGTCGGCCGGCGATGTAATAGTTCCTTGACCGAGCGGGCCGGCCGCGACCGATTGAAATATCAACGGGGAGCTCCGCGCTCGGGCCATGCGGCCACGTGGCGACTGTCGCCAAAATAATCACTGGCGCACAGATGTGAAAATAAATCTCCCCTGGTACGACGGACCCGACGCCCCCAATTTTGCTAACGACCACTACAATTGACGGGTTTTGTACATAACATCGTATACAAACTAAGGAATATGACGCCGCTGCTGTACTGAAAACCCTGATTTATTGGTGCTTTTAAAACAATACTGACACACGTATCTGTATGACGTTATATGTACATCGAAATTTTAAATGTATCTTTGGTCTGATGAAACGATATTTGTGGAACGCACTGAGAATCAGCAGTAGCGTCCTTTACGTACCAACTCGACTATAGTGAAAGTGATAATTTTTCGTCCTGTGCCACAGTCACGAGTGAAAAATATTGTTGTTTAGGGCCATCGTTAAAAATCATGCGAGTGTAAAACGTACCTAAACGCTCCGAACGTCATACTAGTTTTCGCATGCACCTTAGCCTTAATATTTATTTAAAAACTTTGTTTTCCACGAATACAAAGTCAAATGACAACCTTCGAGGACGAATTATTTCCTCCATCTCAACAAGCTGCGTAATGCTTACCTGAAACAATGAAAAAACAATTGAATTAGCGGTGGTAAAAAAATATATGTATTTAAATGTCTCAAAATTCCGTAGGTATGTTATATTAAGATACACTAGACAAGTTTAATATTACTTTTAATTGGTCCTCCAAAATTATAAATCACTTATTGCTTGCATTAATATTATAATTAATATTATATTAATAAAGCAGTGATAGCCTAGCGGTTAGAACGTTGGTCTCCCGAAAGGAGGGGCCCGAGTTCAAATCCTGGCACGCACCTCTGATTTTCAAATATTATGTGCGTATTAGAAGTTAATTATCACTTGCTTCGGTGAAGGAAAACATCGTGAGGAAACCTGCACATCGGAGAGTTCTCCATAAAGTTCTCAAAGGTGTGTGAAGTCTACCAATCCGCACTTGGCCAGCGTGGTAGACTATGGCCTGTACCCCTCACATTGTAAGAGGAGACCCCGAGCCCAGCAGTGGGACAATTATGGGTTGTTGCTTTTTGCTTTGCTTTATTGCTTGCATAGGTTCGTCACTAACAGACACTTCAGTCACGCATGCGAATCGTACGAAGGGTGCAAACTAAGCAACCTACCTACCTCTTTTTAACGGGATGTATGGAGCCCTAAAAAGCTACATAAAGGATGGGTTGGTGTGCGGCCGCTGCCGATAGGATCAATACCAGATCGCGAAGGTGAATGCTGCAAGTCATCGGGGTCGCCGACCGGCACTCGCCATGTTTTGACGCACTACTATAATTACGTCCCACTGGCACACCAGTTTTCGCTGCGGACTTTCGGGAGGAAAATATTTTCCACAAACGTCTGGCCCGCCCGGTCGCCAGGCCCGGCCGGTGCGAATGTGATTTATTAAAATTTCATTTAAAGACAACTTTTAATGTGTTTAGCTGTTACTAAATGTGTCTTACCGTATCTGTAAATTCAATCTTTAAAAAAACCAGGCAAGTGCGTGTCAGGCCACGCGCAATGTAGGGTTAACGCTAAAATAGCCGTGATAGTTTTCCTTGTAAATTCATCATATAACCTATTTTTGAGAATTTTTACACTTGTCCAACTCCACAGAACATCTAATAACTAATTATTAGATGTTCTGTGTCCAACTCCAACCGTTTAGCCGGCAGGGTGGGGGGACATTTGACTCTGATCGAAATTAGCACTTTAAAGCTAAATATTTTGCAAACGGACCCCTTTTCAAAAAATGGTCTGAGAAGACCCATAATATTTTTGAAAGACCTCTTCAACGATACCCCACACTATAGGATACGCGACGAATAAAAATTCATCCTGACGTTACCTGTAGGGGAGATACCCTAAAAATGGTTTTCAATATTTTATTCTACGATTCTGGAGTTTTAATAAATATGTATATCCATGCCAAATTACAGCTTTCTAGCACTAAAGGTTTCAGCGCTGTGCTTTGGACAGACGGACGGACAGACGGACGGACAGACGGACGAACAGACGGATGGACGTGACGAAACTATAAGGGTTCCGTATTTACTTCGGAAAAAATGGTAACTTTCGATTATCTTAAAGTTACATTATAAGCAAAATAAATTATAAGAATTGGAGCCAAGCTATACATTTATTTACCTGATTACAATATACCAGGAGTATACCGTTAAGCTACCATACAAACAGTCCAAAATAATAACACAGTGTACGAAGGTTAACGTTAATTTGCTAATAAAGTCGGAATAAAACCATCCAACTACAACTATTACGCATCGCAATTTTGATGGTAACGAGAAAAACAATGTTAGAGAGGATAAAATTCACAGCAGCGCGGCGTCTGTGAATGGGCGTGATGCGCCCGCAATCCGCATCCATACACCCTTTTATTGGGAGCGTAATATATAAACGGCACCCTACTGCTAGTACCCAGTACGTACAGTAAGCAAAAGAGTTATGTATGCAGGACATCATAAAAAAACCTTCCTTAATGTTTAATAGTACAGATTTTTTGTAAGTATCAATGTTACATGCTATCTTTAAACGTAAGACATGATTTAACATCGATAAATAATCATTCTGTAATATTAATCATGTTTTTACCCGACTGCCAAGGAAGGGTTATGTTTTTCACGCGTATCTTGTATGTATGTTTCTACTTGTCCGTTGAAGTTTCACTTCTGTGTGACCCAGCACATATTTCAATTTTTTTAATTTATAATATTATGCAGTCGGGTTCTTTGTTTTTTTAATAATTATCATACCTTACTGTTTTGCTGACTGTACCTACCGCCGATTGCCGGCCAATGTAGGTAACAATGAAAAAGTTATACCACGGCAGATCCCTGCGTCCATTGTTTACATAACTTTCGATGCCCCAACTGGCCGCTAGTGCCGCCATTTGCTACGAACGTGCATCAACACGGCTGATCAAACGCTCTCATTGAACCTATAACGTTGCAGTATTAAATGTTTAGTTTTATTTAAAAAATCTGGCCTATACATTGTACCTAATAGGTATCACTACGAGTCTGTAGCTTGGCTTCCAAAGTCTATCGAGTAAAGTTTCTCGTTCGTTTTCCGAGCAATGCTGATATTTATGTGACAGATGTGCCTATTGTTTGTTTCCTACAAACAACACAATACTTGAACCTTGGTTATGTTCCATCATCACAAGAAATCCTAGTATACGTAGTTTTTAGGATAAATATAATACGACCTTGTTTAAGAAGGATAAAAAATTGACCCACGCACATAAACTATTATTATAATATAACCATGACAAAAAGGATCCACGAACAAACATTTACGCTATGTAATGAAATATCTTCTACAATGGCCGGACGAAGCAGCCTCATAATTCGTTGATTTACAACATCAAAATAGCAAATTCTCAGAAGTAACCACATCTCCAAGTTCAGAACAACATTATCCACATAATTAAATCCCGAGTAATCAATCTAAATTCTGCCCACCGGCTAGATAATACAACAACACAAGAATAATTCTACGCGATCAAAACCATTTTCCTTTCCGTCATTGTTGTATTAACGTTGTGGATTACGAGTACAGTACGGCCGCTGTATCTTGGCGCGTCTGAACATAGGCTTTGCGAACTTTAGCGCATGTAAGACAGAGATAGCGACACGAACATGCTAACGTGTGACTGAGACACAATACACCGCGTATCGAGTACTGGCGTATTATGTTACTGCGCAGCCTTCTGCGCGAAGTTCAGACGCGCCAAGATACAGCGGCCGAACTGTACCTCATGATAAAATTCATTAATAGCCATTCAATGGTAAATTTGGTATTAATTTTGCTTCTGTTGGACAATAATCCAGTGGGTGTACCTGTACCTTCTGTGAGGTATGTAGGATTAAAGGTCGATGCATACGTAACGTGGACGGGACGGGGACGAGACAACGAAAGTTTTGGAAACATCGTTTCATAGAAAATGTAAACGATAGCGCATACGCAACGGTAGCACGCACGGGACGGGAACGGGGCTCGCAGGTATATTTATGCCCCGTCCACGTCCCGTCCCCGTCCCGTCCACGTTACGTATGCATAGACCTTTAGATTTAGTTATGGGGTGATCGGGAGCGATTCGGCGGGGCCCATCAAATCGCAGCGAGTGCTTGTGTCACCGGCGCGGCGCGCACGTTAACTGTCACCCGTCACGCGTTTCGGCTACTTATCAACGTTGGCGCGCTTTTTTTACCTTAACTCGGATTCATTCGTACGATTCGATGTGAGAAATAAGTAAAACGTAAGTCTATGTCTCAGAACCTTGAAGGGAAAGCCGTTATGAAATAGGTGTAAATAGGTTTCATCCATTCTCGAATGCAAGATCAACTTCTGGTGCTGTTGTGTTTGTCAGTTTCTTTTGTAGAAGACTGGTGTTTTCTAAATTATTTCCAACTGATTTTGTATCACCGCAACGTAAATTTTAATTTATTAACCCTCTCTAAAACTTTCATTAACATTAGATCGATAACTGAATCAAGAGCTGTAATTCGACTGCTAACATTATGTATCAATGTGTCTCATTTTAACGGTAACGAAAATACTCGTAGTAAAATCAATAATTCGAGTAGCTCAGTTTAACAAACTCGGTTATAAACACATAAGAAATAATAGTACTTATAATAAGTAGTATACCTATAAACAACATTCGGCTGTGTCAGGAGGCTGGTGCGTGTTTTTGTACCGCACCTTATTCTCTGTTTTTCGCACAGTCATGCACATGAAAAGAACATCGCCGGTAGCGTCTGCTATTATGTACAGGTATGATCAATATAATGTTCGAATAAGGGAATGAATAACTAAGATAATGTATAAGTTGTAGAACCTTTTATTTTAATTGCACCGTTGTTGTCAGCAACGCCATCAAATATTCAATATCAGGCTCATGGAGTAGGTAAGAACCACGGACGTAAAAAAAAAGACGGACGTAATCCCAAGAACAAATTCAGTGAAGCACCCATAGGAATACAAACTCTCGATTAGACAAGGTTACGTTTGTTCTTTTTTAATGTCCGTGGTAAGAACATTCTTCTTTTATCTGGTAAGAGACTATCTGATTCTATGATAATGACTATCCACGAACTTTGTGCCGACGCACAAATGCACTTTTTGCGATTGAGTACATTTGTACGCCTAAAGCAAGTCTAAAATAAAGATGTCGAGCGTAAAATGGATCAACGACACCATATCACGCGAATCGAATTAATTATGTTCTGAACAATGTTCGAGGAATTAGCTGCATGTTAAATATTTTGTTGGGAACAAGGAGCGGCCGATACGGCTCCGTTGGAGAATTAATATCATTAAAATTTATTCTCTTACATTAGAGAACCCCGCGCCCCGCACCCGTCCTAGAACCCCCAGTCAGTGGCGCCCTCTCAACGCTTTCGGGTCACCGTCGGACTGTATACACGTAAACACGTTTAAAATAAAATTATCGTTCACTTCGTACCAAAAGAAGAAATACATTACAAGCTCGAGATAACAGAGGCTGTCGAGCGCAAAAGAAGCTTACGGTCGACGCAATCAATGGTAGTTAACTTTCATAAATCGATCGGAACAACAACTGGTCAATTTTTCTCGCAACGAAGAACTTATGCACACACGGAACATAAAAACGATTTGTTTTTGGTACGTGGGTTTGTTAATCATAAGCTTTACAAACATAACTGTAAGGACTAACTGAAATCACCGCAAATGTCGAACCCCAATCGACCCAGCACAATTGCCATCCAACAGATTCTTGCAAGAAATAATATTGTAAGTTGAAATATAGATTCGATCCGCTTGACTATAGATTTTCAAGTAAAGTGCCGTCGCAAGGAGTCGAGTTCGTGCTACAGGCACTCTTGGTGTACTAGAGCCTGTGCCACGTTTACACTGTCGCATTTCGCAGAGCTGTCCACTTGATCACAGCCGGGAATAAATAATAGAGCCGGAACAACGGATGCAGTGTTCAGTCCAAACTGCCAGCAGCTGAGCGAGTGCAGTCGCGCCAGTTTTCTATTCCGTAAACAAGGCATAAGAGGGAAAACTTGGGCGACACAAGTATCAACAAAGTATTCGCGACTAACAAGCGTCGACTGCAGCGCTCGATACGGCTAAGTTTTTAAAACCAGTCGCGATTACGTAGATAAGAGGACGTAGTTGGTTCAAGATAATATAAAAATGCAACGACATTCTGATGATTGTAAAATTGAAGAATTAGCATTGGAGAACGATGGCTTATTTATATGCGCGATATGTCAAGAGAAGCTAACAATTTGCAAGTATCTCTCTAGATAAAAAAAAAATGTATAAGCCTGAAGTTAATATTGCTCACAAAACAAGTGTTGGAAACCTCAAACAACTAACTACATCCATTAAGTAAAGCGTACACACAATCACGTCGCTAGTCGGTAGCAAAGAATGTGTGCACGCGGAGGCGCAAAATATACCTTAAGTTAGAGTGAAAACAAAAAGAGGCGAAGAGCACCGCGAGAGTCTTTCACCGAGTGTGAACTCCGATATCCGGCTAGGAAAGGAATTCAAATCCCACATAAGAGCTCGAGAATACTTTTAATCTCTTACCGTTCGCATCGAAGAAGGAATAGATACATTAAATCACACTCTAAGGGTAAATAACTATTCGCTAGAAGATGAAGTATCGGAAAGGATTGCTTGCATTTCTTAGTTAATTTTTTATTCTGGAGAAAATGGAGAAGCGTCACAGGAAATAAACAAAAGATAACAAGTTGAAGTTAAGCGATACATGGAATTGTAGTGAAAGAACTATCAATAGAAAACACTCTCGCAAATAGATTAACTGCAGTAAGTAAGTAAGATAGCGGTCGGGCAAAACGATGTGTTAGACGGTATAAGATAAAATCCGTCGAATTCCAAAGAATCTCTTAACAATAGCTGCAGATACCGCCTTAAGATGACACTAGCCGAGATAAAGTATCTCGCATGGGATGGATCCATAGTAGCCAGCGGTACAACCGTCTATTTATATCGACTATTTTGCATTGCATTAAAATAGATCGTATAAAAGACTCGGTTGTATAGACATCTTAGCGTGGGCTACGTAAAATGTGAAACAGTGTTGTACATTACAAACGATACCACCATGACGACTAAGCTAAACTTTGGAAGATGATACCGTGAGTTTCGTATAATCTGGAACAGTTAACTAACTCGAAGTTTTATTGTAGCCTACAATAGTATTAATTCATATTAAAAGTCATTTATACCATCATGTAAATATTAAAGGAGGTCGCTATTCTAAATCGCGAATACGTGTAATCCATATTCTACACTTGGTAACAATAATTTAATATTTTATAATTAATATTCTAAATGACATTTACACATTGTGTAATGTCGTCTTTTACCAAGAATAATTATTATCAACAAAATTCATGGTCGGTTTGAACCAAGTAATATACTGGTTTGTTCTTCATCACATGAGAGTTGTGTTGGGTCAGTTCTAATCTCTGATCAGGGTGCGTCTATAATTGTAGCTCGTTTGTCTGTATTGGCAACTGGCTAGCGCTCAGTTTACTTTCGAGACGACACCGTTGCATTCTGGGCCGATTGGCCAACTGCTGCTGTTACAATTGATAATTCGTGCACAAGCGACTACATTAAATAGTTTTGAACTATTCTATGCGGAGCCCAATGCTCTCATTCTATGATAATGAGTATTAATTATAATGCAAATTGTTAACTCTTAGCATTTTTGGGCGTAGACCAAAAACATTAAACCAAAATTCGTACGATGAACTAATTTAATGGCCTTGAAGTTAAAAGAGTCGTAGACATAGACAGAGGTGCATACAGAGAAATAAAAGCATATCACACAGAAACAGTTAATAATGGTACACGAAATTTCTGGGTATAATACTATGTATTTACTTAATTGGGGTGTGAAAACGGCTGGGTGTGACGACAGCGACATATTGAGAACTTATGGATTCATATTAAATCATGTTTATGCATCAATGAAATGAAAATAAATTTCGTATTTAGCTCAGATTAAAACAAATTAGTTTTTCATTCTCCGATTTGTTCATTAAACCGAGCCTTGATTGCTCAACAAGTTCGCAACAAAGCTTAACGTCTAGACCCAAACGTTTGCCGTGCAGCTGCGTATGTATTACGATTTCCAGCGGGATCTTCCACCCGATGAAACGGAAAAACAAATATCTGAAAGGCGAACAATGTAGGTACAGTCACCAAAAGAGTTCGGTTTGCAAGGCGCAATGATGATGACAGAAACATTCATTAATGTTTAATATTACAGTATGTTCGTGTTATTTGTTATCAATGTTAAATCACACCTCACGTATAATGATAGCATTTAACATTGATAATAACCCAATTATTCTGTATTATTAAACATTACCGAACGTTTTAACTTTTTTGCTGACTGTACGAGTGTCGAGTACTGAAGAAAAAAAAGGAATTCAGTGGAAGCCGCAGCGTCGGCAACACGGGATCGTGCCGGAGCGAAAGTTGCAACGATTCAAATCAGATGCGAGAGAAAACCGAAGGTACTCGATACGAGCGGTCGTTACCAGCGAACAGTTCGCACACAGACAATTAGCCTCCGATATAAATGTCACGCGACTGTCGCCTTGGAGCACCCTTTTGACGCTTTTCAAGTCTTCTATCGCAACGGCACGGCGCAAATGGGTTAGGAGAAAGAACATCTCTCAACGACGTCGGTCGATTTCAAATCAAATATGTTTGGATCGGAGTTTACTCGAAATGAATAACTTTGTTTAGTTCGAGTATTTTTTGGGACAGTAATATTTGGTCATAATTTGACACACGATGAAACGTAATTTGAAGAAGAAACTGTAACATAAAACACATGGTTAACTGTCATAGGATGTCGATACTAGCATCGCGTCACGTGTGAAAATATATCGGAAATCAGACAATACTAATTTGTCGATCATTAAAATCAACTTTATTTAAACGGTAACAAATTTAGCAAGAACACTAAAAACTTATGCATACGAATACTTACTGACCACGGTACCATCGACAGTCATACATTTCGAATGCATCGTAAACTTTTATTTCAATCCTTAATCGTCACAAATTGGTGGCGAAGCGACTGCAATAAACATTGTAAGACGCTAATAAAATCATCAAGGCACCGGCGAGTCGGGACCGAGGGCGCATACAAACACGCGAGGAAGTTCCCCTACTCAGAAACCATTCCAGATAAATGCACATTGTGAATGCAACCAAATAAATACAATAATAACGGGAACATTACTCCTTTTGAAATGGCTGCGCGACTCAATTGTCGTGTGACTAGTGCGGAGTTATTTCTGACCGACTCCATCCCGTTTCGGCGCCGTTACCGTACTTCGCATACGGTATAAATAAAGCTAGTAAACGGACAAGTGCAAATACCGCACAAAGGAGGCGTATTGAATTTCACCACCATTTTTATGGGTCAGTGGAGACAATTGGTGTAATTGTTAAGATTTTGGTAGCGTTTAATAAATGTATTGACAATGTGATTGAACAACAAGGGGATTATAGTGCTGTTTTGAAAACACCTTGTAATTAATTATTTTCTAATAAAATCGCTCTCTTGTTCAATTCCTCGAAATTATACTCAGACGAAGGAAACTAATAAGAAATTCTCATTGTGTTCAATTACATTTATTCTTGGCTGGTTGAGACTTCAGCCTATTTCATTTTACATCCAGACGCACACCTGTTGGTTAATTTGCGTAAAATCGTGTACTGAATATTTATGTCGAAAATACGCAAACTTTCCGTCGATTAATAAAAAAACCAACGTTTATACGTACACGCATAACCGATAAATAAATTTAATAAAATAACTTACACACATTAATGACCTATCGAATGTGTTCAATCGACGTATATTCCTACATTTGTGTATGTAAATACAATTACATCCGCACAAATAACTTCTCATCCACCGTGTATTGCACAGGCCAGTACCGCTTCGCATCAGGATGTGAATATCTACACCTACAATCGGCCAAAGGGAAATCGAAATCGTTTGACTATTATACGGGACGGAACCGAGACCGCTCCATTGTGGCCATAGACGATCAGGAAATCTTGAATTATCCTATTGCAATGTAAGTGATTACGTTGAAACGTTAACTGTTTGCAATAATGTTCGCCCGGCGCGTTCCCAGGGTGATACTTTATCGAACGTACTTGCATAATACGATTAGATGGAAGAGGGAATAATGTTATTTTTAAACAAAAACAAATTCACATTATTGTCAGTTGTACCAAATCTTGGTAACGCTATCGTTGATCTAGAATTCCATTTCAATCCTATTTCATATTGCCGCTTTTGGAAATTGAATGTTTTAATAAAAAAACGATATTGTTAATAAAATAAGCAATAACATAAGCTAGTTGAGAGTGAAATTAATTAAGCAGCATTGACTTCATCAAACTGAGACTCTATTACAACCTCTAGAGTTTACTTGGAAATAATTAAAGCACAATTTAGACATAGTACCTACTTCTAAGTTAAACGACGTACTAATATTGTACTAACAGAACTATTGCCACTAATAAGTTGCCTTACGGCCGAAATTAATAATGTATCCTCAATCCGAGAATGAGATCAATCTCGGATCGATATATACCGATGGATCGATCTTCGATCTGCGACCCAATAACTAAACTCTACAGCTGCTACCTTTTTTGTCTGCAGATTGCCGACGATCCTTTCCCTCTTGACCGTTTCGTTTTACGCCGAACGTAGTACGCGCTATGGTGTGTTTATTTGTTTTTAATGCGCAAAATTACGACTGATATTACCGTATATTTATTAAATTTTATAAAATAATATATTTTTAGTATAAAATTTCGCATTTCAAACCTAAAACGTGTAATAAATTAATTATAATTTTCAATTCTGACGTTAGACGAATTACGTTTTACTATAATGGAATGTAGCTTAAAAAAAACCGGTCCTTCTATTGTGTTGTCAAATGTCAAGTTGTTGTCAATTGCTTACAAAATACGATTTAAAAATTATTTCGTGTGGAGAATCATAATAATTTCATTTGAAATGGATTCTGAAGTGTTAAGTCATATTGTTACGTATTATTTCTTGGGCGTCGCGTCCTTTTAAGTTATAAATTACCGTTTCCCGCGCATTGGTTTAGTTACAATTTCATTATGAAACATTGCGCCACACAGGTCGTCGGTCGGGTCGGGGTTATATTATTATTATTCCTGGTAGTAAGGATTTTTAAAAATGGTTTTGGCCTAGTCTTTTTATGTCTGTGTACTGTCTCTCTAGTAGGTAATTATGGTACAAAAATCACAGTTTGAGGCCAGATGTGTGGCTGACCTTTCATCAGGAATCACCTCTCAATCAGGAAACACCATTCATTCACTGTTATTGTTTTCCAGGTACAAAGAAAAGGAAACCAGATGAGGGAAGAACCGCAAGAAACATTGCATTAGCTCAACAAAAAAGAAATGTCTGGAAGACACTTCCGATAATATTTTACTAGAAAATAAAAACTTAAAATTAGAAAATCAAAGATTAGCCTTAGAAGTAGAAAAATTAAAATCTGAATTATTAAAATTACAAAACTGAATTTGTTTATTAACTTTCCATCCATACATTTTTTTCTTGCTGAGTAGGCTCCTGTAACTGATTTCCAAATAAATGCTTTTTGACTGAATATTTTTTTATTATTAGAAAGCAATACAAGAATAAAAATGTGACGCTATTAACACATTTTTGAAGACCTTTTTTGTACTTACATTTTGAGCAAATAAAGTAATTCTTATTATTAGGTAGGTATATCATATACCTGCAAATAGTTCCAGGATATTGTGACTATAAACAAAACAAAATATTTATAAGATTAGTCCTTCCACTAATATCTTATCCATATTTTGAGACCTATCTGCGACACTACTCTCACTATCACTCAAAAATAACGCAAAGGCCATTTTTCTTAATTTTGTATTAAT
This sequence comes from Thymelicus acteon, assembly GCA_951805285.1. Lineage (NCBI taxonomy): Eukaryota > Metazoa > Arthropoda > Insecta > Lepidoptera > Hesperiidae > Thymelicus > Thymelicus acteon. The sequence goes on from OX638228.1 coordinate 15,380,336, forward strand.
TGAAAGCATCAAAATAACTCTCAATCCGCGGAATTTCTTGGATTGCAATCTCAGATCGTTTACACCGATCGAACCATATGTCAAAATGGAAAGATTGGTTAATAACACACCCAAACTGTCATTTACGAACAGAGGTCAATCTTTAATCTCTGATCCGTCCTCCCAAAGATTGACCGTGTTTTCAGATTGCAATGTCAATCCGTGGATTGGTTATTAGCACAGTTTACACAAAAAAAGGATTGTGTTTTCAATCTTAGATCGCTAAAAATAGATTAGGATCGCTTATTAATTTCGGCCGTTAGTCGGTTACCGGCTAACCGGACAATCGAATTACTACCACTAGACCATTTAGTACCTACACCTACATTTTGAAGACTTTAAAAATAAAGTTGAAAGCTAAGCAACTACAACAACAATTGAAAATATCGAAGTCTGTAAATGAAGGAGTCGAATTAAAAAAAAATTTGAAACGCTGGTAATACACTTATTTCCTAGGAAAATGAAGAATGCAAAGAGAAAGATGAAACGATAGTGCAATTAGAACATGAGACGTCTACAACAGCAACACATTATTAAAACGTCCGCGCACTATCAGAACATTTTTACGTTGCAAACTCTCCTTTTTCTATTTAATCTGTTCAATCTCGCCAATCAGGGGTTTATTGTTCACGAGCTACCGCTACTGATTGGAATACATCGCTATTCTATTGTTCTCGCAATTTAAACGGTTGAATTATGTTAACGATGTTCTCCATTCTGTACGACGGATGGACATCACGGTAAGAACGGGCTTTTATTTTTAACTCGTTCGGGACCAGTTCAATGGTTTAGTTAAATTAGGAATGACATCAGATGTTATGACGTCACTGCTGATGTTACATCGAAATTGTAGGTGATGTAAGAGCTATTGTTAGGAACGAATGTAATACTATCTGGGAAGCTTCGCACGTTTAAGCACAGAAGACATAATAGTACTTATAATAGGTTTAAGTAAAGGATAATACGAATGTAACAGATATATAAAAATATTTAGAAAAAACAAGCTTTTGTTGTGTTTGGAGGATATTTCTGGTAGGGAGCCATAGATTATTATGGAGTTCAGAACGAGCTATCATAATTAAATGGGTGTATAAAATTTCATGTGTAAAAACATTGTAATCCATCGAGGATTAACCTCGTCCGGAGGAAACCCTGGACGTAGTATCATATCATTCCACCATTATTATAATGCATTGTTATTGTAACTTAAGCATAATGCAAAATTTCAACTTTATTCGAAAAAAGGAAGTAATAGTATTCACCTTACAAGACCCATACATTCTAAGTGCTAACAAACTAACGAACAAAGCGAGTAGAAATATATTTTTATACCTTATAATTTAATGCTACAATTCTACCTGATAGTAAGTTGCGATGTAGCCTAAATATAACAAATAAAAGCTTGCAAATAAATTCCGCAGAAGTGATAAAATTAGTAAGCTTCACATTGACCCACTAGGCCATATTAATATCTGTGAGAACGGAGTTCTAGAATACTCCTTCGTGGAATTTACGGTGCAACTTTATAAACCCGGAAACACCGTGGTGACGGGCAGCATGAGCCACTCCACGGCACCGGGAGCACCGGGACATCATTGACGACATGTTTACGAGCGCTCCAAGTTATCGCTGCATCTGTGTTATGAAAAATAAATGGCCTCCCTGGTGAAGTTACGTTGCTCCGACGCCGGCCGCGAAACAATAACTATTCCGGCTATCATTCCGTCGTGAATCAGTTCCGATTGTGCTACAGTAACTTGTGGATGTTATATTGTTATAACCGATAGAGCTCAACTTTTACGTAATAATTTACGTGTATTGCATTGAATTACACACAAAGTTGTGGTTTAATAAAAACACTTGGTGGCGTGAGTAAAGTTCGGAAGAAATAGAGATTGTCTGAAGGATTTATTCCATAGAATTAACTTTGGAATTTTGGCCACAGGGCAGAAATTCATCATTTTCTTACCTCATCAGTAATTCTCTGAACCGCAATTAGAGTAAGGGCTTGTTTCACAATCTTCAAGTAAGTCCGAAGTAAGCTATTCGTTGGTTAAGTTGACATTTCGTGTATGTAAAATGACACTTTAACGTCACTGTAACCGGCGAATAGCTTATTCAGGACTCTACTTGAAGATGGTGAAACAAGCCGTAAGTGTATATTCAGTAGGCTTTTATTTAACTAAATAATTGTACGTACACCTCGACTGTAGTTCGCGAAACTATTGCAACTTTTCAAAGTGATGGTGAAAGATGTATGTATGTGTTCTTTCTTTGTATCACCTTCAGTTTCCGTTATAGCCATATCAAGTAAGAATAAATCTGCAAGAAAAACCTTTAAATCTAATCAAGATCAACAAGTCAATAATTTTAAACAAACATTCACATCACCCATAAATGTTAGCGTAAATCGGACGTCGTCATCTCAAACTTCCCTATATCTCAAAACACACAATCATGTCGTAGACGTAACATCAAATCGCGCATGTTCCCACTTCCCACATAACAGAGAGCTCAATGCCCCACCTGAGAACTATTCACCCAGTGAACTCACTCGTGTGACATTGGCAGAATGTATTCAAAACATCGGCGGCATAGTACCGGCCCGGCTAGCGGGCTGTACGGTCAAAGCGGCCCTTTCAATAAGCATCAGGAATGTTGGGGACAGCATCGGGCGTTTATTGCTCGGTTTATTGGAAAACAGACTTCCGCGTTCCTTGCCGTACATATGTCGCAGGCCAATCACAAAATCAGTGATGTAAACAAACTTTTGTCTGAAAGTTTTAAGTAATGTCACATAATAAATGAAGCTTGAAAACTTCTAAGGATCAGTTCAAGCTAATTCACGCTGGCACTTTAAATAATAGGTAAACAAATATCATTTCAATAGTAGGAAACGGGGAAATTGTTTTATGAGGTCATGGTTGCCCAATGCTTAAGGATATTGTAAGGAACAACCAGGATCAACACGTTATGCACCAAGAAGGATAATGTTGTACCTATTCAAAATTCCAAATTACAATAACATACCCAAAAACTTCGGTAAAAAAAATATAGTTCTTAGTTCATTGACAAGTTATTATATCAAAGGTCGTATTTGTAAGTTTCCCTGCGACATGTCTACACTAGGGCTTGTAATATCGGAAGGTTTTCAATTCCGATATTGATTTTCGATATTTGATGCTAATATCGGAATTCCGATATCAATATCGGAATTATACAATTTATTTTTAAACATTTAAATTTAATTTTATATTGTAAAGTAGGACTTCTTGGATAGTAAAAAGGTTTTTAATCAATAGGATAATGAAATAATAAGGTCTTTAATACTATTTTATTCCCGTTCGTTGCAAATATCACCTAAATCTATTCAATTCGGTTTAGTTTTCGAGTTAAAAATTCACTACCTTAATTTTTTTAAGATTTTTGAATCGCAAAATAGTTTTTACTGATAGATGAAATTCAGCTGCACCAAATGAACTGAAGCTGTACGGCAGAAGCTATCCTTTGTACAACGATAAAAGCTGATGTGACTTGAAATATCGCAACACGCCTAGGACGCCTAGTTTCCTGGCACCTGCCTTAACTTTGGATTCAATAAACCGCTCAAATTTAAGGTTCAAGGATATCTCAATTTCTTGCAGTGGGAGTATTTCAAGGATACATTCTGAAAAGTAGGGCCAAAATAAATGCTTCTGTTTTTGTGGCATTGAATCTCACAAGATTGGCGTCGCCCTATTCGGTGACTTAAGGCAGTGATTCACTCTTTCAACCCGGGCCTCTCTTCAGACTGTATTTTGGTCGTTACTGGTCGGAAGCTTGCCAGGTATCGTTCGACCAGATCGTTGATATGCAGCAGGAATAGAGTTCTGGAGACAAAAGATCCCTGAGGAAGTCAGGCATTGTTTATAATATGTGATGTAAGGTTGCTTGGGACGAATAATCTTTGATAACGACTCTGGATGAACGTTCACTCAGAAAGTTTTTAACCCAGCTGATCAGGCCAGGGAATAGGACATACGCAGGAAGCATGATGAATAGGCTAACATGCTAAACCGTATCGAAGGCCTTCGAGATGTCAAGGGAAAAAGGCAAGCGCCTCTACATTGTTCTTAAGGTCCTCGCCCCAAATACGAGTGGGTGAGATACGCTAGAATGCGGTAGAGTGGCATACCACTATGCGTTAGGCTATAGCGCTAGGGTCACTAAGGAGATCATTGTGTTCTAGGTATGCAACGAGGCGCATGTTCAATAATAATCTTCCTGAGTATGTAGGTAATTGAAATTGGCCGTTAATTAGCAGGGTCAGCTCGATTGCCATTCTTGGGCACGGACTGCACGTTGGCAATTTTCCACGCTTGAGGCACTATGCTAGACTAGTACTAATTGAGAGACGAACCAAGCGTGGCAAAACAGTAGATAACTGGAGAGAGCTGGAATACCATCTGGTCCACTAGCTTTGTTCACGTCTAGAACTTTAAAAACCTTTGTTGTAGAACGTCTTAAAAACCTTTGTTGTAGATCTAGAATCTCCGATATACAATGGTCAATGAGGTATCTGAATGGTGAATGGCCATTGACAGTTAGATGCGAATTTTCAGCAACTAGAGATTCGTACAGAACTACAGATGATCTACAGAAGATGATGAAATTATTAACTTACGTATACCGAGATTAAGGGGATAAATTATGTTTAGAATAGATTTTTTCCGTATCGCATTATTCGTGCAGTAGGCTGAGCAGACTCACAACAGGAATACGGTTAAAAATATTAACTCTACCTCCCTACACAGCTAAAATATATCTATCTACATGCTCAATTTTATGACCTAGTGACCAATATACCTTGTGGCACGCATTAAAATCATTTTGTTTAAATTAAAATAAAAAATTACTGATTCCGATATTACGATATCGAATCACTCAGTATCGGAATTGTAATATCGGGTTTCACGGTCCGAGATTCCGATATTTCGAGATTCCGAGATTCCGATATTCAAGCCCTAGTCTACACCGTTACACATTAGCATACGCGCGCTGCAACCGCTGCCACGTCAAGTGCCCCTGCTTGTTTAGCGTTCGAGTTACTGGCTTTACGTCGCATTACATTTTTGCAGTAATTGCAATGCGGTCGATAGAATCTATTGTTTGCCTGTGTAATCTGTGTTCTTGGGTTTAATCTTCATCTTTATAAGCTTTGTTGCTACTGGTGTTGTTTGTATGATGTTAATGTAAATAAGTACCTAGTGTAAATCTGTCATAAATCTAATGGACCTTAAGTCTGATTTGAGAGAACTAGATTAGATGGATCCCTTACGAATCTAACTTTTTTCTGGAAAATGAAATAATCATTTCCTCTAGTGAATGAGAACATATTTTAGAGTTCCTGTGATATTCTTTAATGTATCAAAATCTGCCAACATGCAACAGCATGGTTAGGCAGAGAGGAAGGAGGAGGAACCTTGGAAATCGTAATCATAAAGTAACTGTAATGCCAACATTTTTTTGGTTCTAATTACCACATGAACACATTCTAGATTCTTCGAATCCGACGCCGGTATGGTTTTGTTAACGATGTCAACTGACTAGTGTTTTTATGCCAACTGTTTTTCCTGTAATCCTAAGGACACAATGCCGAAGATTCACAGAAATTAGTAACTATATCTTGATATGGTTAATGCCGTTTCTATATAAATATAAATGTGATACGATATCACAATGAATATTCCTAATGATAATCTTAACGATTTGTCTAATTACAACTTTTTCACATTCTCAAAACATGAGTTGATGTTACTAGAGTTTTTGGGTTATGGTTATCGTACAATACTAATTCAAATGATCTTAAAATAAGTAACTAGTGTGACTTAGAATAATGCGTGATGATTATTTCCATTCCATCAAGTCCGAACGCCATCGACATGGTTTGAAAAATCTAACGATAACAACAGGGAACGGCAGTCTTTATAGTCATATCATCAGAAAGACGGAAAATCCTCGAGATCAACTCCAAAACTAGTGATTGCCCCAGATGTTCCTTACATCTTTTCGATGTTTAAGAACGATATATAACATCATTGCTTATACAATATTACATGGATAATTAAGATAACCGACAAGTTTCATGACTGATTCATGTTCTTAATCCACCGTTGTTGTCATATTGGTATTAACACCTTTATAGTTATGTGAAGGCGAGACAGGCGAGACTGCTATTCGTATAACTAAAACAACATTGCCATTTTTGACCTCTACTCACAAAAAGTTACTAAAAATTTCTTTCACAAACGCTAAAAAAAGTCGACAACGCGTACCTACGGCACAAACATAATATCATATAAACATTCCCCGATCATTGCGAAATTAGGTGTAAAATCGCCGGGGTGTTTATCGCGGCGGTATATTATAGTAAATTTGCGAAGGTCCTCGGTACGTGAGGCCGATGAATAAATGAATAATGGCGGACGGCGGAGTGCTAGCGGCATACCAATTTATCCTCGAGATGCTAATAATGTGACTCTCGCATTTTTCAACAGCGCCCCCTCGCGACGTAGATCCTTCTTCATCGACACCTGATGTCGCTCCTCAGCCACTACAAAATTAATGGACTCAACGGGGCTAACAGAAACAGAAAAATGGGGTGGATGCCTGCATCTTTATAATATTTTTTGTTATTTATTTCCACCTATTCCAGCCGTAGTCACTACCCCAATCCCATGCCGGCATACTAGTGTGTCGTAAAGTGAGACAAAAGCCGACCCACTTGGGGGTAAAGCTTCACATAAGAAATATATTACTAATATTATCAAGTCATATCTATACTCTATACAAATAAATAAAATTGGAGTGTCTGTTTGTAATATTAAAATAACCGCTTTTTACTAAGTGCATTTGGATGTATACACGGTACATATAACAAAACAACATTTTTTACAATTTTTGTCTGTATGTCTATCTGTCTGTCTGTCTGCTTGTTCCGGCTAATCTCTGAAATGGCTGGACCGATTTTGACGGGAGTTTCACTGGCAGATAGCTGATGTAACAAGGAGTAACTTAGGCTACTTTTATTTTAGAAAAAAAGTTTTTTAGGCGATACGAAGTTCTCCGGGTCAGCTAGTGTGTATATATATCGAGTCATTAATTTCTGGTGCCTATACATCTAGTGTCAGCTCGTTTTTCGGCTGGTTAGATAAAACACCTTCAAAGTATGGATGAAAGCGAATATTCCTTGAAATAGGAAGGAGCAGAGGAGAGAAGCTCTTTATAATCCAATAAGCGGTAGTGCGACGGCGGTCGGCACGCGGCCCTAGATTCCTATTCCATTAGGTGTCATCGCGGCGCGCAATTTGCAAATGAAAACAACTTATTGAAATTCTTTGCCGAGACACGCTGGTCGCACTGCGCTCCGACCACTGCCTCTCGCCGATTATTTCGTAAAGCGCACTGTTAATATTTTCTGTTAATTGCTCCGACAGAATCTTACTTACGTTTGATTTTAAAACGTTCGCACAAAACATAAGACGTGCGGTGACGCGAGAAATTTTATTAAAAACTCGTGTCCACTGTCCGGACGGTGTGGATAAAGCTTCATAACGTGAGGCTTATGTCCAGGAAATGGAGATTATTAAATTGCGGCATTTGCGAGGTAATCCGGCAGGAGGTATCGCGGCCTCGCCGTACGAGTATATCAAACGATGTATACAAAGACGTTTAAAACAGACCGCCCGGTCCAATCATGCGCGGTATTTTGCATAAATTATGGCGCTGCAGCGATCCACTTGGATTTCTGAAAAATAAACGGGCGTAAAATAAGCCGCCGTGGTCGAATGCAAATAACACCATTATATGCTAATGCGACGTGCGTAATCCCCGCCGTATGTGGACTCGTACTCGGCTTCCCGAATACGCATTCCTAAAATAACTACCAAACATTCTTTGGCGTTTCGATTTAATATCCGCGCCGAAAATGTATTTGGTGTATGCCGTTCACTGCCCTTTAAGCCTTCAGCTGTGTACCTGCCGTCCACGATCAGAGATTTTTTTCTCATTTTCGCAGTCGATTCGTGCAATTCTTTCGCTCCCCGGTTCTATACAATCCGATAGTGCGGATGTGAGCCGGACGATTAGACACGATGGGGTCACGGGTTGCAAACTCGCGCATTTTAAACGTCGAAGGCGGCGTGTCAAATTAAAATATCGAATGAGGTTATTCAAATCCAAACCGTAGGCGTCTAGACGAAAGCGAGCGTAACAGACCGCAGCCGGGCCCAACATTTCGCAATCGCTTTGATGTAGTGGCCGACCGCCGAGCGATTTCTAGCGGGCGCCGGGCGGCCCTCGCAAGAGACATTACGACCGAGTTCGCTCGCTCGCGATAACAGCGCGGGGCCCCTCACGCCGCCAAAGGGTTGAGGGGACACGAATCGTGCCAGAAACAAAGTGCTCTCAATATAGTCGTTAGCGCGAAACTTAACGAGTGCTCAGTGCCACTGAGCGAATTGTTGGCGGAATTAACAAAACCTCAACATCGCGTCACTATTTCCTTTATTCCCCTAGTTACCTCGACTGACGTTTAGTGTTTTTATGCGAAAGAATTGTATCGTAAATCGTAACGCGTCGAAGCGGCGCTGTTACTGCTAGCCAGAGCGTTTCCTAGGAGGGTGCGGCGCGACGGAGCGCAATTACCCCGAATATAACTCCCATAAAATGTGAGCGATTATATCGTTACACGTTTAGTATCGAACATTGGGTTGTACTTGAAAACCCTCTGTGGAAAATGACGTGAATGCGCCGAGGATCCCAAGTCGGCAGTCGTAAAACGGTAATAACAGGCGCAGTGCGGAAACACTGGTTTATGAGGTCCCTGAAACACGTAACATGCGTACTGAATTGATTATCGTATAGTTGTTTCGGCATTTGAGACGGGTCACGGAACAAAAATAATTTATGAATCGTAAAATGTGGAATGTAACAGCCATCGATTAAATTATCCTATTTTGAGTTGCTTTAACTATACCTAGTCTATACCGTTATATGGAAGTCGGGACAGAACGAGGCAGCCGTCTGAAAACTGTGAAGTTTTTACAGCTAATCATTAAATGAATCTTTCGAAGTGCCCCTAAGCCCTACCTTCAAACTCTTCAAAGCTTTCAAATTGTTCAAAATCCGTGAAAGATCTGATTATAATGTGTGTGTCTTCAAGTCAAGAGTGAATAGGCTTTTATTAGGGTTCCGTAGCCGAATGGCAAAAAACGGAACCCTTATAGATTCGTCATGTCTGTCTGTCTGTCTGTCTGTCCGTCCGTATGTCACAGCCACTTTTCTCCGAAACTATAAGAGCTATACTGTTGAAACTTGGTGAGTAGATGTATTCTGTGAACCGCAATAAGATTTTCATACAAAAATAGAAAAAAACCAATAAATTTTGGGGGTTCCCCATACTTAGAACTCAAACTCAAAAATGTTTTTTTCATCAAACCCATACGTGTGGGGTATCTATGGATAGGTCTTCAAAAATGATATTGAGGTTTCTAATATCATTTTTTTCTAAACTGAATAGTTTGCGCGAGAGACACTTCCAAAGTGGTAAAATGTGTGTCCCCCCCCTGTAACTTCTAAAATAAGAGAATGATAAAACTAAAAAAAATATATGATGTACATTACCATGAAAACTTCCAACGAAAATTGGTTTGAATAAGATTTGATAAGAAGTTTTTTTTTTAATACGTCATAAATCGTAAACCGCAAAAAACATCGATCAAAGTTACAACGAACTACAAGAACTTTTATATTATGTTACTTGCTGCTACGGAACCCTTCATGGGCGAGTCCGACTCGCACTTGGCCGCTTTTTTATGTTAGTGCGCTTTACCATCCACGACTTCATTTCCGCTTACCATCAGGTTTTGTGGTCAAGCATTAACTTATTCTGCATAAAAAATATCACGCAGACAAGATCATCAAATTTTTATATCTGTACTTTATAATTGTTAACCATTAATCTTTAAGTCCAAAGTGACCTTATACTAATTGCGAACATGTTCAGGTCATAAACCACCTTCTTTGGAGGACTTTACTCGAAAACATTTCTTTGATCTTTCTTTAACGATCGTAAGCTCATCAAAATGCATTCAAGCTCCATACTGATATTCACAAGACTCAAACCAAAATCACTTAATAGATCGTAGACCGTTACAACCGTGAGTTTGATGTTTACGAGAAAAAGTAACCGTCAATGACGTCACCCGAGAGGTGCTCAAGCACCGGCACGACCAGACGGTCGGATCGGGCAATCAATTCCGACAAAAAAAATATCAATTTGCGTCGAGATAATTCAATTGTGTAAGGACGTAGGTCCGTGTGAATGTTGAGAAGCTAATTTCCTCAGGGATGAAGTCTGCGCGGGAAATCCCTATCGTGTGTGCGGCTGCGGCAGGAGCCGAACGTCGATGCTTCTCGTCTTGTTTTTTTTTATTGAATGAAATGTAAACGGTAATGCAGTTCGCGCCGAATTTCCGCTTTTACAGCCACCTTCGATTAACCACAAATAAAATTACAATTTTTATGCAAAATGCGACGTCATCCACGGATATTATTTTAATACTTATATAAATTGTCATCCCCTATTTCAACCCCTTAAAGTATGAATTTTCATAACTCCCCTATAATTTAATGTATAATAACAATAAGTTGTAGATATGTACAATTATTTCTTCTGTGGTAGTAGTAGTACTTTCCTAGTAGATGTATAAAGTGAACAAGAAGTCATGCACAAGTTGTGGCGATTAAAGACCCGAGAAAGTATCTGCAGTGTGTATAGGATAGTGTAGTAGAGGGTCCGTGTTTACAGTTGTCTGTGACGAAATTCAATCAGCGTGTCGGGAGCTCGCCGCCGCGCACCCGCTCTAACCACTATGACGGCTCCCGCGCTTGGAAACCTGGTACTGCCTTCATACACAACATGCCGACGCTTGAAAGGCAAAAATTACCAAACGACATGTTGACGACTTTACACTAGAGCATTTTAAAGTTTTTATTTTAGAAAAAAAAATCGTAAAAATTGCTTTATTAAAATTGCATTTCAACTGCATTTAAAATTCATTAGAATTAAGTAGCTATGACTAATAAGCCATTTTTTACGATTTTTTTTTCTAAAATTTTAACTTTAAAATGCTGTAGTGTAAAGTTGTCAACATGTCGCTTGGTAATATTTGTCTTTTAAGCGTCGATGAGGCTCCTGGTAGTTGGTACTGCCTTTATGCACATTCAACGTTCTATAACGTGTGTTCACTAAATGCTACTGTTAAATAGTTGTATTAAAGGTAATTAAGTGAACATGAAATGGATAATTATAAAGATACAAAATTGTTCATATTGTTTAAAAAATAATTAATATAATTAACTAATAGTAAATTAAAACGTTATTTGCTTAGGCCTTTGAATTATTCCAATACGGTTTTTAAACGATAAAACAACTTCAAGATCAATTTGAATAAAACAAATTGTTCCATCCAATTTAAAATCCAAAATACATATTTGGATTATTGTCATGTATTAAAATCGATAATGTTATAAAAAATTATGCGTAGCAAAATGGATGCAAAATGAGAGAACAGATAGTTTTATTTATCATGTAGTATTAAGAGTAGTATTTATCGTTAGTATATATTGACCGGTACATATAGGTTCGACCGGTACGCGTACTAGTTCCTAATTTATTTTTTACATAATATATCCGCTACCCAAGACGACACCGATCTTGCCCACCGAGCGAAGGAAGGAAAGATCGTATTCCGTTCCCGGATAATGTTTGACGGACAAATGTTTGCTGACGGGTCTTGGATGTTTGTAACTTGTTCCACATATTATATTCCATCAAAATGGGAAAAGAAGAAATCGAGAATAATGTGAATAAATAAGTAAACCTACACACTCATTCCGTGTCACAGGTAAGAAAGACACACATGACATCTCAAACACTAATCGTTTATCTGTCATAATGTAAATGTCTCTCCGAATCAAACCCAAGACATCATGCTTTGCAGTCAGTGTAAATATTATTAGAAGAAATGTGTTTGCTTAAACGTAGCGGAGTTAAAAAAAACATTTTCGGTGAATCTTTCTTCTTTAATATCTGTTAACCGCGAACAATAAACAATCAAATTAACCGGTAATCGGCTCAAAGAACAACAGCAGCAGGAAAGACTTAGGGCGAGTTAAAATTAATTACGAGGTTATAATAACGGAAAACTGCTCCGGACTAACAAGCTTATTATATTAGATCGGATGTTTTCAAAGTTAATATAGCGGAATATTTTTAGCTTTTTCATCTATTTTTACGTTCATGTAGTTCAGCTTTAATTCATTTTGGACGGCGACGTTAAATATTTATTATGTTACTGCAACAGTTATTTATAACATTTATTTGTTGTATTTGTATCTTCGGAGAAAAGATAGAAACAAAACAACGTAGGTCCTTGCTTATATGTATAATGCATTGCAACATGTTGCCGAAAAACCGCCAAATCCTTGCTGTCTAATATGAACTAGTCTTATCGCACACATTGGTTGGCTGGGGCTACATTGAATATCGCTGGCCAGGGATTCATTCGAGTTCACTTTCACGGCTTCACCAATAAAGTTTTTAGATAAACTAATGTCCGAGTCGTTTAACATGAGTTGTCCCATTAAATTCCGAAACATTGACTTTGTTAATTTTAATTTAACTTAAAATTTTCTTACAACTCCATTTTAAACTGTAATTCAAATCACAGTTTAATAACCTTATCCGTCTAATACAGAGTCTATCGCACAATAGTGTGGTATTAGGGTTTCTACGAAACGTTCCATATGGCCTTCGTGATGTCTAGACCTTTAGACGGGGTCAGTCGCTAGTTTTATTGGCAATCTATCACACTTAATATAGCTTTTAGATTGTAAAGGTATTAAAATTTAAATGTTATGACTCGTGACGGCTCGTCGACAAACTAGCCAGTGTAAAATCTTTCTCCTTCATCAGTGATTTTTTATTATTATGAAATAAGTGAATGCTTCATAACAATCCCATCTCATGATAAGAGGCGATGAAGTCTACGTTGAGCGCCCTACCTCAATAGCCTATTCGCTTTCGTCTTGACGACTCCCACATTATAATTTGGCACTTGGCAGCACCTACATAATTGTTCATCAAAACAATATAAATAAAGAAGGATGAATGACACAAAACATCATCCTGTACAAGGTCAAAGCCACCCACAGTGATCGGTGCCTGACTGCCTGCCATCCATATGGCAGGACACCTGCTGCGCTCTCAGGTCCTTCCCCCCGTATCGTATCGTGTGTCGGTAAAACGTTGCCTTTTTATGTAACGCTAATTGTGTCAATAAGGAAAAGTAATACTGGCTTTTTGGTAAGAGCACATCGGCATACACTCGTCACAAGTGAAGGTGAAAAAGAGGCGGAGAGGTTAAAAAGAGCGTTTGGCGTATAGTCGTGAGTGTCATTACACTTGTGACAAGTGAAGCTACTTTACATGAGCCTAGAGGCAAATAATGATAGGGTTTCGATGCTATCTGACAAAGTCAATTAACTTCTAAACTATATAAAAGCACTAAGTTAAGTAGGAACAGTTGACATGTCTTAAGGCAGCAATTACTCGTACATTAGCAACGTTTATATTCGTAAAGAATAAATAAAGATTTATTCTGCACTTTGCCAGGTTGGTCCCCTATACATATCATTATATCCTGTATATATTGCAGAGGAGAGTCGAGCCCAGCAGTGGATCATTTACAGACACTAAGAAAAGCTTTAACTTCTAGAAATTCACCGTGAAACAGAGTACGTTTTAAGGGAAGTAACCTTGTCGGACGTACGGCGTACCTAAATACCACTACTGTATTGAAGACAAAATTGTCAATAAGGAAAAGTAATAAGTGCGGTAAGTGATGCGAGCACATGAGCACACACTCGCGACAAGTGAGGGTAATTTCGGTACAGGGTGAGTGTCCAGATCGGCAGTTGGTTCACACTCAACCCAAGGCTCGCTCTCGAACGTAGGAAGATGAAGACGTATTCCCTTTGTATATGGACTTCAGTAGACATAAACGTCCAGCGCAACAGAAAGCACCATTGTTGTTAAGTGCAACCTATAAAAAAAAAGCAAAGCAACAACCCATATTTGTCCCACAACTGGGCTCGGGGTCTCCTCTCACAATGTGAGGGCCATAGTCTATCACGGTGGCCAAGTGCGGCTTGAAAGACTTCACACACCTTTGAGAACTTTATGAAGAACTCTCCTTCACCGAAGCACATAATATTTGAAAATTGTGCGTGCCAGGATTTGAACTCGGGCCCCTTCGTTCGGGAGACCAACGTTCTAACCGTTAGGCTATCAATGCTCTGCACTGCTGTGCAACGTATATTTGAGTACAAATTTAAAACTTTAGACATAAGATAATACTGAACGTATAGGTAAAAGAAATTGGCCAATATATTTACGATGTACGTATAATACCAGAAACCTAAAATTTCGAGCTCTATTATCGTAACAGGTCCAGAAGTGTGGTAACCCTACGCCATGGACAGTATTGATGTCTATGCAAACACACTATCGCGAATGGATGTGATCCAGTTGATCGCAGATGGGATTCCAGGATGCAGGTACCTACTTATACAAAATAGCGCCAAAAACTATTGAATAATAGTTGTATACGTACTCTTTTTTCCAACCTTAATCTAAGCTTTAACAAAAATCCTAATTTAAAAAGCTGTCAATCCTAAACAAATGTGTCAATAAAGAGTAAAAAAGGTACCTAGCATCCAGGTCCCAGGTGAAAAAACTTAACACCCTTCATAGTTTATAGCGCGAATCGCGTACAATCGAGACGTAAATGACCAGCACCCCCTTACAATGTTTTCTTAGAAGCGCAATAAATGTCAATGTTTGATACTATGGCATAATGCTCGTGCAATACAGTGTGCAACTATGCACTGTGCCGACATAATTATCGTCAACGTGTAAACATAGTTAACATTTACTATGCAAAACATTTATTTCATTTTTCATGTAATTTTTTGTGTTAGAAAAGACGGTATTCCAGATCCAGTTATGCCACAAATCAAATGTTCCAAAAACAGATTTTCAACCTTTAAATATCAATAACAATGTCTAAATAAAAAAAAACAGTATAAATCAAACCTCATTACAGTTTTTCTATAAGTAAAAACCATAAAATATCGGGAAACTTTTCAAAATAGTTGCTAAATATTTCAAGGCAATATTTTTTAAAGCTAGAAAGAAAGTTAATAGCAATTGCGAGCCAGTCGCTTTATTAGCGCGGCCTCTCGGCAAAGTGATAAACCCTGTTGGAAAGATTTTATAAATTAAAACATGCATCCACACTCCTACCACATGGAAGCTCCCTCTGCTACTTAACCCCGTAGCTCCATTACGCTACATTGCATTACAATAAGAATGTTATTATTACGTATTATGTTAATGTGATAATATTTCACAGGCGCATCTACCAGCTAGGTGGCAGATGAAAGAGTTATCAAAATCGTAACACAAGAACCAGATTAAGGTTTGTTATTTTAGTGTTAATGATTTGTAATATTTATATTCGTATATATAATGACAGTCATTAATTTGTAAACATTATAGCATTATAGCAGCTTACTAGTATTCAATACGATGACGACCCAGTAGCCTAGTTGGTAGCGGCCCTGCCTGCGAAGCGAGGGGTCCCGGGTTCGATTCCCGGCCGGGACAGATATTTATGTGACAGATAAATATTTGTAATCGGGTCATGGATGTGATTGTGATGTGTTATATGTGTCATCCATGCCACCCGCTACACAGGTAATAACCGACTGCGGGGGTATGAGTGTGTTTGCTTTTATTATTATTTCTTTAATTATTTAATGACTACTACAACTATTATGATTATGAAATTATTGTTCCTTTAACGAGTGTTGGGTAGGGATAGTCCGATTCGTAGTCCGATTAAATATTAAAATAACAATAAACATTTGATTCCCCTCATAACGAAACCAGCAAAACTTGGGCACTACAACAATATTTAGGTTAACGCTGGTCGCTTCCAAAACTCGCTCGTCCAAATGTTTACTCACGAAAGTGGATTAAATTCAGATTGTTAGAGAACGGTCGTCATCTTTTTAGCTAAATATATTAGTTAAATAACGGGCGACACCGCAGTTCCGTGTATGATTGAATAAGCCGGTCACGCCAGGCTCGGCGCCGTAAGGGTATTTCCCACACCTAGAATTAAAGGTTTGCACGTGTACATAGGGTTGCCAGTCGGAGAATAGTAATAAATAAATGGAGTTATCAGAGATCACACTTACGAACGTAAATTTAAAATGATGACATTACCTATGTTACTTTTAGGTCTGAAGTTTACTTAATTTGACGAATAATAAAATCAGCAATAGGTTAACAGAAAATTAGTAGATATGTCATATAATTTATTATTTTCACGTGATCTATATAATGAAATTCATATTTACATCATAAAAATAAAATACCAATAAACCAGTACATTTTTTTATGACTAGCACGGATGCTGTGGTGGAGTTTTGGACGAGGGTGATATGATAACCATTTTTAAAATAACTATTTGTTCGTAGACATACTTAGAACCAGCTCTGGTACCATGTAAATGCATGAATACAGTTATGCGTATTGTTGGAAATATTCATTTTATTTACCTATCTATTAAACCAAACACAGGTGTAGTGGCAAGGTAGCAACCCTACGTTTACCGCAGTTCAATAATGGTGTTTATGCGCACCTAAACAATAACAGCTGATAGCTGGATCGGCCGGCAGTTAGAGCACGTGTATTGCTTAAATCGTTGTAATTAAACTCAACTGCGAACACCATTGTACCGCCACACAATTATGTAAGTAGTAAATACTTTGTACAGTTCCATGGGGAAGTACCGCTTCAAACCATTATACGAATCACATGAGCGACTATTTGTGTTAACCATGGACTTCCGTACCAATTGAAGATAAAGAACTTTTTTTTACTTATAATAAGTTAATGCTTGACTACAATCCCACCTGATGATAAGTGTAGTTGTGGTCCAGGATGGTGAGTGCATTAACTTAGTAAAAGCCAATTCACTCTTTTCTTGAAGACATCCACGTCATAGGCGGATGGGAATGCGGACGCAAGCAAGCTATTTCAATCCTTCGCGGTGCGCAAAACGAATGACGAGGAAAACCGCGTCGTCCGTACCGGCGAGATGTTCACGACATAAGGATGGATACCTGCCGTGCGTCGTGTCGTTCGATGGAGATCTTTATAATTATTATGACAGCTTCCCGTTTTTGCAATCCGATTTTAGGGTTCCGAAGTATAATCGAAACCCTTATAGTTTCGTCATGTCCGCCTTCGTCTGTCCGAAGCAAAGCGCCGAGACCCTTAGTGCTAGAAAGCTGTAATTTGGCATGGATATACATATTTATTAAAACTCCAGAATCGTACCTCTCCTAGACGTAACGTGAGGATGAATTTTTTATTCACCGCATACCCTATAGTGTGGAGTAGGGGTAAGTAGGAGTTTTGGAATTAGGGGTTTGTTTATGAAATATTTGGCTTTAAAGTGTTAATTTTGGTTAGAGTCAACTGTACCCCTCCCCCTTCCGGCTAAACCATTGGAGTTGGACAAGTGAAAAAATCCCAAAAATAGGTTCTATGATGAATTTACAAGGAATAGCATAAGTAGTTAATAAGTATTATTAGATAAACGTACTACTTCGGAACCCTCATTTCGCGTAGCCTGACATGCACTTGTCCGGCTTTTTTTAAATGTATCAAATCAATCCTCACTTTGGAGGTTTTAGCTAGCCATAAAATAAATAAAAAAAACACCATGCACGATCAATCACGCTTGGATTCAATGACTTAGAGCACCTTACATTAAGGATTTAACATTCTGAACCGTAATCATTTCACTTAAAGAAGTAGATACAAGACAGAACAATCATCATTAGACTCCAAGCCGGACATGCACTCAAATAACCACGCACTCCACATTTCAGTTTCCACCAAAACAAACACGAAAGCCGTGGAGTCACTAAAAGGAATGAATCTCCTATCGTCCGCCTGTGTCCTGTGTCTAAAAGAGTTCTTTGTGAACGGCCAACAATAAAAGGAAACTCGCAACGTGTTCATTTCGACAAATCAGCACGAATCGTGCGGTGCGCCCCTCGCGCAATTGTAACCACAACACACTAGATGGATTTATCTATAATATTTCTTAAACTTTGTACAGTCAATATTAAAGTAATTGTAAATAGCAATAAAATTCTTTATTCATCGATTTCGTTTTTTTTATGGAAATAGGCTATCGTCGCCCATGGACATCACAGCAACACTAAAGGCATCACTGATGCGTTGCCGGCCAAGAAAGAAAGAAAGAGAGAGAAAAAAGAAAGAAAGAACTAGCTCTCAAGCCCCCAGCCGGAACACGACGAGTCCTTTGGCGGCTGACTCATGCTCAAGGGTGGTAGCTATCCAGGCGAACCCCATGGAGCAATAATAATAGTAATAATGGTATTAATTAACAGTTAAAATAAATATTATCAGTATAATCCCTCGGGACTCTACCACCAGCGGGCCGTATTTAGTCGCCTCTTACGACACCCATCCGGCGTGGGATTGGGCTTAGTATTCTAAGCCGCCCCAATACGGCTAAAAGAGTCTTGAAATTATTGCGAGGAAGGTACTAATCGCGTTTTGAAATATAAATCTTGCCGTCAGCATACTGGTCAAAAAAGATCATCATTATGATTTATGAACCTTCCATCACGTAATAAGACAAATCAAATGGTGGTAAGTTTTTCAATGCTTGGCTGCCAAGCAACCTCTATGAGTGCTAAGGTAAATATTATCTATTCTGTGACTAAATGCTCTCATTGTGCATTAGCACTTACATGTTCATTTTTCCATTACCACAATAAGGCGTGCCAAGAAGCCTAAGGTTCGAGTATCGTTATTACACACTTTCAGTTTTAATTTCCGACGCAGGTCCGATTAATATTCGGTAAAGATATTGTGCTAACGCAAGTCGCAACGGTTGGATCGGAACCGCGAGCGCGTCTTGTGATATTTCAGTCCATTAGTGGCCGCCTTCATCGGATGATACGAATACGACAACAACGTGTAAGGTTTTCAATTCAGCTGTAATTTCTTTTTGTTAGTTTCCTCAGACTCCGTTATCTTTTCGACTTTGTTTTTTATTAATTAGATAGGGGAACCATGAAGAAATGAGGGAACGCCTTGAAAATTATAGATATAAGTAAGTTTCGATTTAATATAGGAAAATCTTTGAAGTCAGGTAGGTATTTTTTGGTAAAATTTATGTAACTGCACTGTGGCAGCACTTGAGTGATGCTCTGTGTAGTCGTGTCGTCCACTGAAGGCGACAAGCTAAGGCGAAGTGTCCCGAACCCGCGGGAACTCGTGACACGGTTGGCGTTCCCAACTGTGCCAACGGACTGGGCGACGACGGCGAGGTCGGCCGCCTCGTTTCTGTGTTTACGTCATCGCTGCCTTGTGCAAGTTATTAACGCGAGGGAAGCCGGGAAGACAGTGAAATCGTTTCTGTGTGTGTAACCTGGAAGGGTATGCAATATCTAACTATGTCTAATGTATAAAATTCTCGTGTCACACTTTTTTGAAGTTGAACTCCTCCGAAACGGCTCGACCTATTTTCGTGAATCTTTGCGTGCATATCGGCTAGGGTGGAGAATCGGACATCTATTTTTCATCCCCCTACCCCTAAAATTTTTTTGGTAGAACAACGTTTGCCCGGTCAGCTAGTAATATTATAAATATGAAAGGTGATGATGTTTGTTACTCTCCACGCAAAAACTACTGAACTGATTTTATTGTTTAGCACACAGGTAGTTAATTGCGTTTATTTATATCTAATAAACAATAGACTGCAAAGGTACAGACTACAGATCAACTCATTTAAAAATGTTCATATTTATGCAAACTGGTCGAAATATATTTGGTAATTGATATTTCGACCAGTTTGCAGGATCGTAGGTATTCACGCATCACGACCACACTGCATCAGCGGTCAAAAAACCTGACAACCTGACAACACAAACTGTGTCAGGATGCGAGGGTGTAGATCCTCGACAATAATAAGTAATTCTCTCAGGGCGGGGTAGGTAAATCAAGTAAAGGCTAACTCTTCAATTCTTCAAGTATTATATTACTTTAATCAGCCATTACGTACAATATCAAATTATCAAATAATATTAAATAGGCACTGTAGTAAAATTGATAAAAGTATTCAAAAAAATGGTTGTCTGTAAAGTCAGTTTACGGACGGTAGTTAATGTGACAACGTCATGACAAAGCTCCGCTCCGCTCCGCCCCGCCCCGCTCCGCTCCGCTTAACTACGATCGCCTACCGCATCGGCTACGATACGCCGATTGTAGCCGATCGTCCCTCTCTCTCGCTTTTGCCGCTCTCTCGCTCGCGGAACGCTACATTTTTTCGTGCGTGCGCCCGGCGTTAATCGTTTTAATAGACGTTATCACGTCAAAAAATAAAATAACATTTATAAATAATCCCATTCTCTATGGGAACCCAGCTGACAGGTCTGCATTTCCTTTTGAAAACCAAAACCAACTGTCAAGATTTAAAAATTTCTAAGAAAAATGCATCTGCCAGCCAAGGAATATTGAACGAGGTATTACACCTCGTTACAAGGATGCAGAAAAAAATAATAATCTTCGTGACAATATTACACTGTCTAAAACTTATTTAGCGTCCGTATTATTCTTACATTTCATTCGTATACTCTCATGATCGCCACCCAGCAACAAAGTAAATACTTCCCAATTAGTTGAAACAATGCATAACTATGCTAATTGGTTGGATAAAATAGCATCGTCCAAGCCGTACTGAATACCTAAACCATTAATACAAAACCTGTCGGGCTGCGAGGTCCGAGCATATGAGAAGACCCATCACATCCATTCACATGGTCGCCGGTCGTGCGCCGGCGGAGGGAACCAGTTTCCGTAGAACAGAGGTTTTCAACACTACTATACATTGCATAAATACGCTCATCATATTTTATAATTGTACTAGCTGACTCGGCAAACGTTGTTCTGCCAAAAATTTAGGGGTGGACCTACCCTTAACATTTAGAGAGATGAAAAATAGATGTTGTCCGATTCTCCACCCTAGCCGATATGCACCCTAAGATTCACGAATATCGGTCGAGCCGTTTCGGAGGAGTTCAACTTCTAACACCGTGACACGAAAATTTTATATATTAGATTATTTTATTATTATAATTATTTAGAAATTAATTACAATTAACGCTCCAGTTGTCAACGTTTTGTGGACGCCCCGACCAATTGGTATAAAAAAATTATAAATTCAAAATTCATAAACAAATACAAAATAATAACGACAGCCAATATAACGAGACTGAAAGAACAATAAATTAATGTTATTAAACCTTAATGAATTTAAAATAAAATAATAAAAGTGTAATGTAAAATGACTTAAACACATTAACCACTCGGTAGTGGTTAAGCCGGTGGTTAACATACTACTGAGCACGAGTTTCTCCTCTTGACGAGGCCTAGAGCACACTTCCACCACGCTGCTCCAGTGCGGATTGTAGACTATCTGTGTACAATACGATCACGGTGAACAACAAACAGGTTGGACAGCGCTGCCCGGACCGACAGGTGTCGCCCGCGTCAATGTCGTCATTACAGCAAGCGTGCCGTTGACTCCGCCAACGCGCCGGGTCGGACTACACTCGACTTGATTCCATTTAAATATCATCGGCTCACTGTGTTGCATAGGCGACAATAACTCGTATAACAAGAGGAAAATAACTATAAAATTTTAATTAAAAAAACTCTGGCAGTTTTACTTTCACCAAACATAACCTGTCATCACTGTCACGTCAGCTTTCAAACAAAAAAACTGTAACAAAATCGGCCCATTCATTTTGGAGCGCAGATGCCACGGACAGAAACTGACGTAAAACTTATAACACCCCTCTTTTAGTGCCGGGAGTTTTTTTTTTACACAAATAAGTTAATGCTTGACCGCGATCCCACCTGATGGTAAGTGGAAATGTGGTCCATGGTGGTGAGCACATTAACTTAGTAAAGCCTATTCACTCTTTTCTTGAAGACATCCACGTCATAGGCAGGTGGGAACGCCGACGCAGGCAAGTTATTCCAGTCCTTCGCAGTGCGTATAGTTTAAACCATAGTAGGACTTTTGAACCTAATCCGTGGTAGAACTAGGCCAATGGCGGTGGCGAAATGCACGTGGAACTCATTACAGTACTGATTTCAAGATTTACGCAAGTAATTAAAATTGATTTTATTAGCAATTAGGTAGTCATTCTTTAAAATTCCACGCGTTCCCCTGTGGTTCGTGATCTCAATAATTACGGCTATTTATGTTCTTAGAACTTTTATTCATTACGTCATCATCATAAAATGACTGTGTAGTATGGTGAATATCTCAAATAAAACTAAGCGCAAAATAGCGCTCCGCTGAAAATTCTAGCTATCTAGTAAAGTATGAAAATAATGAAAGGAATTAGATCGTTGTTATATGGGCGTCAATCAATATTATTTGTGCTTATAATAACCACTATTAGGGAGTAATAACCACACTCACTATGATTTGTAAAACTGGACTGGTTTCAGTCACTATATTAATAACGAGTAACCGCCCTCGCTTTGCTTCGGTTTTCTTATTTTTTACACCTTGGGTTACATTATTGGACTTTTATTAAGGATCCCTAATTTTTTTGAAAATATAATATAGCCTATGTTACTCGGGTATAGTGTAGCTTCCTAACAGTGAAAGAATTTTTCAAATCGGTTCAGTGGTTTCGGAGCCTATTCAATGCAAACAAAAAATCAAATCTTTCCTCTTTATATATTAGTATAGATAACTTTTTTTTATGGAAATAGCCGGCAAACGAGCTGATCATTCCACCTGATGGTAAGTGGCTCTCGTCGCTCATGGAGATCAGCAACACCAAAGGCATCACTGATGCGTTACCGGCCAGGAAAGAAAGTAGAAAAAGAAAGAAAGAACTATTATAATTATTTACAATTGCGGGTTTAATGCGTTAATTGAGTACTCGTATATAGCATGCCTTAAATGACGGATGATGTTATTTAATAACTTTACGTTTATTTTATATTCTCATGTAAGTAACCATGTACCTATGTCTTTTTTGAGAATAAATATTCTATAAACCTAAACCTATTATTCGTTAGGTAGCAGTTACTATACCTTGTTTTTACATATTTTTAGTATTCTTAATTTACATTTATTAAAAAATATGTAACAAATATACTCATGGGTAATGAATGCGTAGTAAGACAAGACCACAGTAAGACCCGTGAAGTTTGGACATTTTATGCTTTGCGTAAAAAACTAAACAACGCTCTGCCTCTGAATATACTTCATCTCCCATCTAAAAATTCTGTAATAAAACCACGATTATACGGGCACAATGAAGACTTATTTTCGATATAAGAATTATTTGGTAAATTTTCGGTTCAAGGTCGCCGCATTCCACCACCGCTATTATTTCCGCGCTCTTGTTCAACGCGAATATTTCTAGTCGACAGTCGACACCGCTAGCCGCGACGCAACAGCTGTGTGAAAAACTTAACAATATATATAAAAGCTATTAATTTCTGTATACTCCCGGATCACTTGCAGCTACTTTTAGTTTTATCTTCAATTCTAAAATTACAAAGCAAACGCTTTCTATTCGTATCGCTGACATGTTTTTTTTATTTGGAAACGGTGATGCCATGTTCTCGGTGTGAATTTGTAAAAACGAGTTTTGATTACAGATGTTGAAGTCAAGGCGGGCGGACACGAGCGATCAACTGAAAAGACCCAAAATCAGATATTGTCTTACGTGCAGTATTATTTATTCTTCAGGGTAATAATTGTGAATAAAACACTCTGTTTTTGTACACTTGCACGAACGTACGCAAGTGTGAGATTTTGCACCTATACATAAAGCACGTGTGCGGGAAGCTTAATTGTTACAAAATACATTTATTAAAGAAAATAAAAATGTACGTACAAGATTTAGACCTCGGCAAACGCCATTTCACCTAATTAACTTTGTTATTAAATTGGGATTAGTTCCGAGTTTGAGTCTTTTATCACTAAAGGACAAAGCGGAGCTTAGTTTTTCCCTCAGTAAATTTTTTTAAGAAAGAAAATTTGGAAAAGTTTGTTACTTTGTTACACAGCCCAGCGCCATACTAATTGAACCAAAGGTCGGCTACGAGCTAACGCGAAAGCGTTTAGGCCAGATCCTCACTATAATGCCGCTCACAGTCCATTCTCGATCCGATCTCGGTCTGGTAAAGTCGTATCACGTACAAATTATACAATTGGAGCGAAACTGGACTGTCACGGATAGTATGAATGCACACATATCTATACTAATATATAAAGAGGAAAGATTTGATTTTTTGTTTGCATTGAATCCGAAACTACTGAACCGATTTCAAAAATTCTTTCACTGTTGGGAAGCTACACTATCCCCGAGTAACATAGGCTATATTATATTTTCAAAAAACTTAGGGATCCTCAATAAAACTCCAATAATGTAACCCAAGGTGTAAAAAAATAAGAAAACCGAAGCAAAGCGGCAAAAGGGCGGTTACTCGTATTTTATACTTCATAATATTTTATCAAACCGAGAACGAACTGTGAACGGCATTATAGTGAGGATCTGGCCTTAGAGTGCGTGGTTAGTTAGCGCCGCCGGTTGTCAGTCGCACGCTGGCATGGCGCATGGCGGCGCGCCAAATGACGTGTGCGCTTAAGGACTACAGCTCACACGCAGGTTACTGCAAGCTGGATGTTTTGCATCAGGCTTGCAGTTAGGAAGGCAGGCATTGGCCAATACCATGACAAGCATAACATACACATATATTTATGTGACAGATAAATATTTCTACTCGGGTCATGTATTGTGATGTGTTATAAGTACTCGTATGTATCGTCCATGCCACCCAATTAAATAAAACAGTTTACTAAAACAACTTTACCATTTTAACGACATCGCCGCAGAAATCACAGCGGGGACGGCTAACAAATGGAAGTGTACAGTGTACACTTTACACAGTTAATAACAACATTTACAAGGAAGGTTACAAGAAACAACTGCGTGCCCTGCGTGGGCAGCTCCCAGCGGTCACTTGTAGCTTGTAGCAGTTGTAGCCGATCATTGATTGAGTGCAAATCGAATATATGCGATACCGCCCCGTTGAGTTACATTTTAACATACAAGTCTTACGACCCAACTCAGAGTCAGTAACGGTTACTTAAATCGTTTCTTAGTACAGAATTTGTATGGTGATTCTTTACTAAACAACGATTAAAGTAACCGTTAGTGACTCTGAGTTGGGGCGTTAGATATGAATACTGGAAACACACCTTATAATTTCACTAATAAATTAGACCATTTATTGTAACTCACTGAGCTCCATTTCAAACAAGAGATTTTGTGTCAAATGGAATAAAATGTAAAGTTAATAAAATAAATGGTTAAAAGTTTGCTGGATGTTAAAATAAAATGACTTAAAAAATATAGATTTTATCATTACTTGAAATCGACATTCCCACTTAAACAGTACATGTTTAAGATGGAACTGGATTTTTCGTTTATCTACGTCAGTACAGATGCACCTAGGCACTTCACTGATAACAAGTTTACATAACATAAGTAAATGAAATTATTTTTTTTGAAGTTTAGCTTAGTAACATTAATAAATACATACCGTCTTTCTGTCTTTTTTTCTAATTACATAGCTTATAAGGAAAATGATTCGTGCATTTTACCGAGATCACTATTGCCTATTCTGTGGACATCTTCTTTGTATGATGTTTTAGTCGGCAAACTAAATTAGTTACATACTACCCACTAACATTAGTAACTAGTAAGTAGTAAACACATGCTTCGGGAAAAACATTTATGTATCACATACATAATTATCCTTGACCCGGCTGGAAAATCAATCGTGAAACGACTAATATGTGTGAAAAATGACCAAATCTTTTAATGGCACATAAAATCCTTTCCCTACCTAACAACCTAATCTTTCCGTGTCATATCACAGGCACATGCAATCAAAAGATTAAAGCAAATACCAACATCATAAGCGTGGTATCATTAAAATGCTATAATTGGCCGGTTATCAGGGATCGTCGAAGCGCACCGGTAAACGGTAACCGGTAACAGAGCCGTACACACTGAACTAGTTCCAACCGCCTGATAAGATTATTTTGGCGCCAAATAATCACGTCGACGTCAACGCGCGTCTGTTTACCGATTACAAGCGGCGGTTGTCAAGTGGAAAGCGCGCCAATTGAACGGCTCGCCCGCCCGGGAAACACGTCCAACTGTACATTTTATTAATGCTTATTAGTTATCTACTGGTATGCATATATACAATAATACGTATCTACACACGCTGATTAAATTAATACATGTATGTATATGGTAATGGTTCCACAAATAGTTGATGTGTATAGAAATACGAAAGAAATAGTGCATATGCCCTTATTGAATCTGGAGGTACCTCTACAAAGTCAGTGATCTAGATAGAGAAATATATCCATGGTATCGAGTGACCCTGCCACCGTCCAGGGAAGGGTCCCGGATACTATTCCCTGGCTGTGTCAGAGTGTATTAGTACGAACTTGTGCATCCGTAAGAATTAATTGCAACGTCATTGATACTATTAAGTAAATGACAAATTAGGTGGTAAAACTTACATAAAAAAGTACCAGTAGCTATGTTATCTCATATGCTTACCTGTAAAGAAAATAACACAATATTAGAACAACGATTACGATATAAGCAGTACTAAGAAACCGTCACTACGGCTCATATATTTCAAAGGAAAACGATTAGTCATTTATTTCCCATCACGTAGTCTGAAGTGATTCGATAAAATTTGGAAAAACATGGGCGAATATACTAATCATGATAAATTAACAGTTCCAGGTAAGATTAAGATCTTTTGGAAAGGATAAAATGTACACAAGAGTTTTTTTTATATTTTTTTCTGTTAATACTCGTACTCACAAGAAAGTCAGATGCAACTCGTGCGACAGACATACAAATCGCACAATAATCAGAGTCAAACTCAAGAGACGAGGGCGAAATATGGGCCATATTTTGTTCGCACATAACGGAGTTGAACGTACGGCGTACCCCATGAGGGACGGTAAAAAGACAAAACGGACGAGCTGCGGAAATAATCATAAGCGGAGTACTGGGGCCGTATACCCGCACCCACGTAGGGATTACGTGGTTAACGCAACCCCATTAATAATGCAGCAGCCGACATCAGCCGCCTAAAGGTCACGTTTGGTTCTAGTCGATGTTTGAGAAAGGGATTTATAAAAAAAAAGTCTTGGTCATTTTTCAAAACTAATGGATTAATGCTGATATGAAATAATACTTTAATAGCTGTAATTTTGATTTTGTGTTTCAATAACTTTATTTTATACCTATGAAATTGTTCAATCTTTTCATCTCGTGTTCGGCTATCGCTTAAGAAAATTTGCAGATGATAGGTTTTTAATAACTTAATGCGCTTTACTATCCATGACTTAAATGCTGCTTACCATCAGGTGATTTTGTTATCGAGTATAAAAAACATGATACCGTCTGATTCCAGAGTATTTCTTCTTCATGACATGAGATTTCATCTCGTCACATATGAATTTTTAAATCTCCATCCCTCAGCACTTCGACGGCTAACTTCCATAAATACGCAACGTTGGGTTCAAGCGAGTCGCTCAAAGGTCAATGGTTTCCACTCGTTATGCATATAGGGCTGCCAAGAATCCAGACTTTTAGAGTCCAGCTTTTTGATTTGTCCTAGTTTAAAAAAAATAATGAATTTAATTCGATAGGCATTAATCCTTTAATAACCGAACTAATCAGTCTCACCTAAAACAATCGGTAAATAACTTCTTATTCATATAATAAAAAATGGTAAATAATAAAAAAATTTACTATAATGTCTGATAATTTGATCATGGTAACCCTAAATGGTGGGATTTTTTAATAATTCATCGATTCAGTCGATTCCTCTGAGGCCGGAGAAAAGAAAACTCTACAACTGGACCGATTAACGCTTCTGCGTTTGTATGGTTATTTCTGAATTAATGTTATACACCCACACATATGTACACGTACATTTTGTAACAATGTTTTTGTTAATAAGTTGTTATTTATGTTATTTAACTCAGTCATATTTATTAAAGCAACGTATTTCATGCTAAAGTCAAAATATGAACATTTAGTGAGAAATCAAAATTATGATGCTTACAGTATACTCGTACACCGCCAAACTGAGATTTACTAGGCTGTGGACATTGACATCAAAAACGAGATTTTTTTTATCTGTCATGGCAATATATGCCTTTTATCGAATCTAGCACCTTTCGCTCGGCAAGGACATCAGCAGCTACAAATAAAAAGCGGCCAAGTGCGAGTCGGACTCGCCCATGAAGGGTTCCGTAGCAGAAAGTAACATAATATAAAAGTTCTTGTAGTTTGTTGTAACTTTGATCAATATTTTTTGCGGTTTACGATTTATGACGTATTAAAAAAAAACTACTTACTAGATCTCATTCAAACCAATTTTCGTTGGAAGTTTGCATGGTAATGTACATCATATATTTTTTTTAGTTTTATCATTCTCTTATTTTAGAAGTTACAGGGGGGGGGGACACACATTTTACCACTTTGGAAGTGTCTCTCGCGCAAACTATTCAGTTTAGAAAAAAATGATATTAGAAACCTCAATATCATTTTTGAAGACCTATCCATAGATACCCCACACGTATGGGTTTGATGAAAAAAACATTTTTAAGTTTCAGTTCTAAGTATGGGGAACCCCCAAAATTTATTATTTTTTTTCTATTTTTGTGTGAAAATCTTAATGCGGTTCACAGAATACATCTACTTACCAAGTTTCAACAGTATAGCTCTTATAGTTTCGGAAAAAAGTGGCTGTGACATACGGACGGACAGTCAGACAGACAGACAGACAGACAGACAGACAGACAGACAGACAGACAGACAGACAGACAGACAGACAGACAGACAGACAGACAGACAGACAGACAGACATGACGAATCTATAAGGGTTCCGTTTTTTGCCATTCGGCTACGGAACCCTAAAAAGAGGAACACTAAAAGTACATTAAGAACCCTATTCTCATTTAATATGCGTCGTCTGTAAGCGTTTATGTTCGATCGTGTTCTCAGTAGGCAAAATCGTAATAAATCCTTTTTACGCGAGAAATTTATAATAAATACTAGATCGGTCTATATCAAATTCGGTCTATTCGTCGTGGGCCATCTATTTCATTTATCTGAAACTAGATAAAGATTGAAAAAGGACAGAAATTTTGTTCACTACATAAAGAAAAAAAATACACTCTTCATAATTAGGTGAATAATTAGGTGATAAGATATAGTTAAAATCCAAAATTTTCCTAAAACTTACGGGATATCAAATCGACGTAAGTAATACTATGTAAATAAATAAATAATAAATAAATAAATAACGCTTCACACTCATAGCAACACACTAGGATTCCCTGTGTCGTGGGTGCCATGGACAACACACTAGACAAGAACATTCACACCCAGACCGAGAACAGAAATTCAAACTCATCCTTCAAATTTCCGCCTTGCTGGGAATCGAACCCAGGACCCTTGGTGCGGCGACCCGGCATGGTAACCATTGCGCCACACGGGTCCTCAAAATATAAAGTAGATAACACAAAATTGAATGGCACTCGCACACAGACGCAGGTGTGTGACTGTGTATAAACAGGTGAACGCTCAGCTGCACTGGCGATTTGCATATCTCAGCCATTGAGTAGTCTAGACATTGTTAGAATTAGCGTTTCCACAAGTGGTACGGCTTCGATCCAGTTTCTTTAAATTATTTATTTAATTTGAATATCAAAAACGCAGTATTTCGAATAATACTTTTGCTTTTAAATGTTGCAGGATTCGGGTTTTTATACGAGAGACGAGCAATCAGCAGACGAGACACTGTGTCTAAATTTTTGAGCCACCAAAAAGCCTTCGGTACGGCAGCTCACCATCCACTACTATCTTTTTTTTATGCTTTTAGCAGGCAAACGAGCAGATGGGTCACCTGATGGTAAGTTTCACCGCCGCCCATGAACATTAGCAACACTGGGGGCGTCACCAACGCGTTGCCGGCCAAGAAAATGACGATAGACCAGCTTCTTGAAGGACCCCATGTCATAGTTTAGAGGGAACATCGATGCAGGAAGTTTGTTCCATAGTTTACACGTACGAGGTAGAAAATTACGTGAAAACTGAACTGTGGACGAATGCCAGGTATCCAGGTGATGTTGGTGGAACCTGGTACTCCGTACTGTCACAAATATCAGGCAGAGCATAGGTCATCATACATTACGTAATACACATAGTACGGTTATTCGAATTGTATTGGACTTGAGTCCTAAAGCGTGATATAAGTTTACCCTTTTTATCATCTTTTTTAAAACGGGTTAAAAAAGTTTACCCAAAAAACCATTACAGTTCGGCGCAGTACTAACTAAACAACATTAAAACCGATATGAATTGTGACAACGACAACACTTCAAAATTAAACACACCATACTAGGAAATCGCTGTGGTATCGCATAAAAACCGCAATTTTTCCTAGATTTTCTAGAAACGATAACACGCCTATGGATTCGATTTTCCTATAACTTTTCCGGTACGTAAGTTTCAAAGATAATAAGTTAAGATATGAATTCCTTGACCAGTTTTTAATTTACAAATTGGGTTAATATATAAGCGACATTAAATTTTAATATAAATAGCATTTATACTTAATCAATGATTACTTACGGGGTTTTCCACTAACCAATTGATTCTTTCTTAATATCCACAAACATCCCTGTTCAAGCGATACTCTATTAATATGTAAATTTTCCTCATTTAAGTCAACAGAAATATACATATATACAGACGTCATATACGTATATACCATTTCTATAGCTAAGTCGACCGTGGTTTGCCGTGTACTCCACTACATTCCTCAAGAAGGATTGGTGGAATATGATGGTTGGCTCCGAAGTACCCTGGATGCCCGTCTATTCAGTCTTGGTCTTCCCTCAATTAG
The DNA here is from genome assembly GCA_951805285.1 of Thymelicus acteon. Taxonomy (NCBI): domain Eukaryota; kingdom Metazoa; phylum Arthropoda; class Insecta; order Lepidoptera; family Hesperiidae; genus Thymelicus; species Thymelicus acteon. Next base: position 15,411,651 of record OX638228.1, read on the forward strand.
AGCTTCCATCGCGTAACTGTGCGATCATGTGAACTTAGGTGGCTTAGCCATTGCGAAATAATTACATTGGATTAGGTTCAACCGTGCGACAATCAATCGCCGACGCAACCATAAAAGTAGTGACGCACGAGCGATAGGATTTGCAAAGCCACTTTAGAATCGGCCCACGCACTTTTCCAAATTTCCAGAAAAGCAAAGACATCAATAGACAGGGAAATACAGCGAGGATGTAACGTATTAACCATGAGGACATTACTTCCTTATTCATTTTAGATTAAAAAGTGTATGTGTAAATTAATTGTAAAATCCTAATCTAATCGAGAGTGAAGCATAGCAATGGCCGCCCGCTTACCATGTGTGCGTAATTTTTGATACGCGATTGAAGCAGTGAAGTGTAAATGTGTGGGTGTGTGTACTTGTACGAACAGAGTTTATATTACTATGGGTGCTTCACTGAATTTGTTGTTGGTATTACGTCCGTCTTTTATTTAGGTCCGTGGGTGAATACTATCAATTAATTACTTTTCAGAGGGCAATTGAGAGGGCTGCTGTTTATTGCCTTGAGACATCGGTAAAGTTCTTAAGGTATGAAGTTTATGTATTACGTATGAACATTGAACGTGCCAGGCAATAAATGCCATAGGACCTTCATTTCATTCATACTAAGCCGAGTGACCCGAGTTCAGCAGTGGGAGGGTTGTGGGTTGCTATGATGAATGGCGTTTCTGGAGAATATTATAGAGTAATACAAGTATTATAGTAGTTCCCTTATTTGGCACCTGTAAATTAGGTCCACTAGCCAAGTAAGAATCTACCTAAAGAGAGCCGGCGCTTGGACGAAGAATAACAATGAATAGACTAGTAAGTTAGTGTACTTTGCAATCCAATAATAAATCGTCAATTACCATCAGGTGAGATCATAGTCAAGCAATAATTTGATGTAAAGTAGGAAAAGTAAAAGAAATAAAAGAAAAATTCAGAATAATAGAGCGAGAGATATTTAAGAGAATCTGAAACAGCTTACTCCTCGCGTATTTACAATCTATAAATAGCGGCAGGCTATGTATTCGGCGGGATGAGGCTAAGCCCACGCGGTCTCGTGTCATGTGACGCGGTTATTTTTAAGCAATCGATGTCTATTTCAATCTTAAAGGACACCACTTTATATTTAAAGGATTTACGCAAGGAACGAGTAGGCGGTTTGCCGCCCTCAAAGATTATCACGGATCTGATGCCGAAAAAAGACTGGTACACTTCTTCGAAAGACAACACAACTCAGACACTTTTTTAATGCAACTGTATGATTTTTAGTGCAACTGTTTTTAGCAGCAACTGGTATGAATGCTTAAAAAATGCCAAGTCAATTCCTTTGTCGCACCAGGGTTGATTTTTGAACATGGAAATATCCGAATATATTTAATAAATACCGCTACGCTAAGCTATTTATTATTATCACATGAATAAATATACCTACTATCACACCCACAGGCCACAACAACTGCATTTAATAAGTAAAAACACTAAAAACAAAATAGCTTCAATCAGAAAAACAATGAAACGGTACTCCCGTATGATATTTTTTAGACAGTATTAGGAGACTATAAAGTACATTGCGATTATATTCGAACTTGTTTTCAAATTATTAATAACATCGCATAAATTATAAATAGATAGATAGCACCTATCGTGGAAGACACGCGAGCCGCCTACGGATTTTTTGTCTCGAGTTTGACGTATACGGCCACTGATAAATAAACACCGCTGTATACAACTCATCTCACATCTGGCTAAATAACACGATAGATAGGTTAATGTGCTGTATGAAGTTATGAATGAATTTATTAATGAATGAGAACAAGGCACAATTTAACGTTACCACGTATTTTAAAACCTATACCTATTCGAAAACTATTTTTCAAGATTTAATATTAAATATCGTTTTATTATGACAGTTCCAAATGTTGGAGGCGTTTCTGTCATCACGCCATTATTCCGCGACGCTATATCACACACTACCATAGTCCATAATAAATAGGATCACCAGCAATACTAAACCAATAATCACAATATAATACTTTTTTGTTCGCAACAATTCACTTAACCGATAATACTATTGAATAGTGTGTGTGGAAAGATAGAAATTCAACGATACAATTTACGTATTGTACGTAAAATTTACTCCTAACTTAAACTTAGTGTACTTGAAAAATAAAGTACACTATACAATATATTATTTAAGTTTTAAAACCAGTACTTTGTGAATTCATTCAATATATCTTCAAGTTTGAATTAAAATATATAACTTCACATCACAAAGTTTATCGCCGACAAGGTCCAAAACTCCGGATTTAATCATTATATTTAGCGTTCCTTGGAGAATAATTTACAAGTTGGGGTTTGTATTATCAAGTTATTTTTAAGCAGAAGCTTGTTGTTTCAAGGATAATTATGAAAACCTCCATTTACTGTTCAAACCAGACGCAGATCCAGGGGAGTAGCTACCGCCGTATCAGCCGTATCAATTATACGGGGCCCCGGGGCTGAGGGGGCCCCAATGCGCCTTAGAAAAATTCGTGAAATGATCCGGAAATTAATTATTATGATTCGAAAAATGTTCCGGAAAGCATCGATACTTCATTGAAAAGTGAAATCAACAATAAAATTACTTTCTACCATCTTTCATCGTATTAATGCATTAATTACTTTAGCATCATGCAATTTATCTTTAAGAGGCTATGGAAAGATGGTATAGCGTGTGGTGAATGTGTAGGCGGTGCGCGAGCAATAAGGTAAACTTCGTGATGAAGTAAATCGTTTATTACACAAAGCACAGAAAGTAAAAGTACAGGAACACTACACAGTTAAAACACACAAGAAACGTCCATAAAAACAAGAAGGAGAGAACAGAGTGATAGGATAGAACAGGCACAAGTAATAGTCTTAACACAGAATGGAATACAGCAGTTAGGGCACAGCGAAAGCACTAGGTAAGCGCTGGGTAGTCAAGCGATCGAGCGACACGTATGAGCGCGGTGCGTGTGGAAGGCTGACTGGCGCGTCCGCCGACGAACTGGCGGCGCGCGCGCGCTGCCCGTGAAGCGGGGCGCGGTGCGGGAGACGAGGCGCCCGCGACCGGTTCAGCGAGCCGCTGGCCACGGCTGGTGATATGGCGCGCGTAGACACCAGAGCGCACCAGGTTCGATTCCGTGGCGTGGTGTCAGTGTAAATGTGTATGTGCCCGTGTGTATGTATGTAGTATGTGTGTTGTGTATGATATATATGATATACTTAATATATTACATAAGTGTGAGTATGTGTGTATGTGTGAGGTATAATTATAATAGACTACATATACATAATGCGAATGTGGGACGGAGGTGCCCACATCACTCCCCCCCAGAGACCGGGTCTACGGTCGATAGTAGTCCGGAAAACGAACTCGGCGGCCAGATCGTGTGGTTTTGCCGCCTTCCGGAACTGTGGACTTCAACCGTGCGGGCGGAGGATCGGGTGAGGGAGCGGGCGTTGGTGTAGGAGTGGGCGCTGGTGTCGGAGGGAACCTAGGGGTAGGGATGGTATTGTTGATGGGGGATGGGTCTGCGAGTAGGTAGGCCGGTTTAAGTCGGTCTATCGTTACTGTGACCTCCCTGCCCCTAACCAGTATACGGAAAGTCTTGTCCCTACGTTCGACCACTTTGTGAGGACCTGTGTAAGGTGGTGATAAGGAACCTCGGGTCGAGTCGTCTCGTAAGAAGACGTGGCTCGCTGAATGGAGTCCCTTCTGAACAAAGGATTTTTGTTGCGTGTGACGTGCAGCAGGTGTGGGTCGGATTTTTGCCGCTATGTGTCTAAGGCGGGTGGTGAAATCCGAGAGGTCGGTGGTCTCGGGAGCGGTTGCCTGGAAGAACTCTCCCGGCAGACGGAGCGGCTCGCCGTAGACCAGCTCGGCGGAAGAGGACTGAAGGTCCTCTTTGAAGGATGACCTGATGCCTAAGAGCACAAAAGGCAAGGCCTCGACCCAGTTGCTATCCGCGTGGCACATTATCGCTGCTTTGAGTTGGCGATGAAATCGCTCGACCATGCCGTTGCAGGCCGGATGGTAGGCGGTGGTGCGGCGGTGCTTGAATCCGATCATTCTTCCAAGGTACTGGAAGAGCGAGGATTCGAACTGCCGCCCACGGTCGGTAACGATATCGGCTGGACATCCAAACCTGGATATCCACGATAACAAAGCTTTACCGACCGATTCCGCGGTGATATCTACCATAGGTGTTACTTCCGGCCAGCGCGTAAAACGGTCCACTGCGGTCAAGCAGTAGCGGTACCCCTGAGATGTTGGAAGGGGCCCTATAATGTCCACGTGGATAAATGCGAATCGAGCACGAGGTAAGTCGAACGTGCCCAACGGCGCTGACACGTGGCGACTCACCTTGGCGCGCTGACACGCTAGGCACTTTTGTGACCACTCGCGACAGTCTTTGCGCATCCCAGGCCATACGAAACGTTCAGCCACCAGTTGGGCGGTGGCCTTGGGACCTGGGTGGCTGAGACCATGTAGACTGTCGAATAACGGCTTACGTAGTGACAGTGGTACAAAAGGTCGTGCTGAAGGTGTGCTGACGTCACAGTAAATTTCCCTACTGCTGCCAGGGATGGTGAGCTTCTTCAGGCGAAGTGATGTTTCTCCGCTGAGGTACTGAAGAAGCTCCTGGTCCACTGCTTGTGACTCCGCGAGTGTATCGAAGTCGACTGGCAGCTGCAGTTCATCGACGCGTGATAATGTGTCCGCCACCACATTATCCTTACCGGAGATGTGACGGATGTCGGTCGTGAACTGCGATATGAAATCTAGATGACGGAACTGACGGGGCGAACAGTTGGCTTTCCGTTCATGGAAAGCGAAACTGAGCGGCTTGTGGTCAGTGTAGACTGCAAAGACGCGTGCTTCCAGCAAGTGCCGGAAGTACTTGATGCTGTCGTAGATCGCGAGGAGTTCGCGATCGTAGGGTGAGTACTTCTGCTGCGCTGGTGTTAAATTGCGCGAGAAGAACGCAAGTGGTTGCCACTTACCATTTTTGAGTTGCTGCACTACGGCACCCATTGCTACATCGGACGCATCGGTGACTAAACTCAAAGGAGCATCGCAGTCCGGGTGTGCCAATAGCGCAGCGTTTGCAAGACTCTCCTTACACTGGTCAAAAGCTGAAAGAGAGTCACCAGTAAGATGTACCGGCTGCGACCCCTTCACCGAGCCCGCAAGCAGGGCGTTCAGTGGGGCCTGGATGGTGGCTGCGTGAGGCAAAAAACGACGGTAAAAATTAACCATCCCCAAGAAACGGCGCAGCTGCTTAACAGTCTTGGGTGGGGGGAATTCCCTTATAGCCTGTACCTTGGCTTCCAGAGGCTTCGTGCCATCTTCTGAGATGCGATAGCCCAGGAATGTGACCTCTGGGGCACCAAAAAAACATTTCACGGTGTTGATTAGCATACCGTATTCCTGCATTCGAGTGAAGAGTAAACGCAGGTGCTCTTCATGCTCGTCTTCATTCCTAGAAAATACCAGGAAGTCGTCTAGATATGCGTAACAAAAATCTAGACCGCGCGTCATCTCATCCACGAACCTCTGGAATGTCTGCCCTGCGTTGCGGAGACCAGAGGTCATATAAGGGAACTCAAACAGACCAAAAGGTGTTGTTATGGCTGTTTTCGCGATGTCCTCCTCGTAGACCGGGATTTGGTTGTAGGCTTTAACCAGGTCGATGGTGCTAAAGACTCTGTTACCAGCTATATTATGGGCAAAGTCGTGGATGTGTTTGATAGGATAACGGTCAGGGACCGTCCGCGCGTTCAACATGCGGTAGTCACCACACGGCCGCCAACCGTTATCCTTTTTAGGAGCGAGGTGCAGCGGCGAAGCCCACGGACTCTCGGAAGGACGTGCAGTGCCGTTAGAGAGCATGAGTTCGAATTCCGTCCTAGCTATCTTTAATTTGTCGGCGGCGAGCCGACGTGGTGAGCAAGAGACGGGTGGGCCGGGTGTGGTGCGGATGTGGTGAACCGTGGTGTGCTTTGGTGTCCTCGGTGTGCCTGAAGGGCGCGTTAGTTCAGGGAACTTACGTAAAAGCGCATGGTATCTCGTGTCGCCCGTCGCCACCTTAACAGAGCATACATCGGTATTTTTGTAGAAAGCATTCGTTGTTAAGGTAGTGGTATTATCTACTAGGCGTTGGTTGCGGACGTCCACTATTAAATTATAATGACTTAAAAAATCAACACCTATAATGGCTTTTGTGACGTCCGCAACCGTAAAGCGCCATGTGAAATCACGCCTTAAACCTATGTTTAATTTTAAATTAACATAACCGTATGTGGCGATGTTCGAGCCGTTAGCCGCGCACAAACTGAAGTCACTTTTTTGTCGGCGGTCTTTTAGTGCCGAATAGGGATAGACGCACAAATCACTTCCCGTATCCACAAGAAATTGCACACGCGATACGCGGTCGGTTACGAAGAGGCGGCGTGCCGTTGTAGAACCGTAGTCGGCTGCCATAACCGACTGCTCTGTAGCTGCCGGTTGCGCGGCGGGAGTGGCCACTGAGTCCTCGGCGTGTGCACGGCATGTGCGTCGCGGTGATGGGCGGCGGTGGTGACTTGTGCGGTCGTCAGAGTGGCGCGGAGGTGCCCACAAGGCCATGATTCTAAATCTGGAAACTCGACGAATTGAAGACAAACAGGCAGTACAGATAATAATAAGAAAATCTTCTAATCGGTTATTTAAATGCCCTAATCAAAATTTAAACAAAATATTTAATGTAAAAAAAAATTACGTTCTACACGACTCATGATGCTCTCCGGCACTGATTGCTGCGCGGACATGCCGGCGGCAACCCCATGACACAGCGCTCCGGGAATACCTCAGGAGGAAGCATTCTACACATAGCACAGCTCATTCTACAGTTAGCACGTGCGTGGTAAAAATGATCGGGAGAATCGGACTGTAGAAGTTCTCCACGAGTCTCATCGGTGTGGATAAAACTTCAATTCGGCCATGAGCTTTTCTTGAGGTTCATGAGGTTTTCTTAGTGGTAAACGCGCCAACTTGTGTCTTCGTGGGGATGAACTCGACTAAATTAAGTAAACTCTATTCCGAGACTTGCTCCAGAGAGTTCTCGACTTAAGACACAATTTTAAGCCTGCTATCCGCCACTTGCAAGTTTTGCATCTGAGAGGAATTAAGTGGGGCTGTGTAGTAGGCATCCCCTGTGCTGTCATCTGCATAGCAACAGTTGCCACTCATGCCATGTCATTGATATGCAGAATGAACATCGTAGGAGATACCACATACCCTTGGGGAACACCAGCATTTTATAGGTTTCATATGTGAGCAACAACTATCTATTACGTCCTTGATATATCGCTCAGATAAAAAGCTGACTACCCAACTGTATAACATCTCACAGCGACCGTAAGATGTTAACTTCGTGACACCTCCCTGTGCCAGTCCTGGTCACAGGCTTTACCGAAATCTAGGCTGACTGCCAGTGCTTCCCCGTTGCGATCAATAGCCTGACGATGCCTACAGGTGCGTAAGATAAATTTGATGATCAACAGATGAACGACCGTCGCAAAAACCGTATTGTCGATCAGAGATCAGCTGATGATCTTCCAGATATCGCAGGAGCTGCATGTTAATCTCGCGCTCCATTACCGTTGCAAGCAGAGAGGCTATAGGCTTATCGCTATAGGCCTGTAGTTAGCCAGGTCACTGAGATCGCCCATTGAGTGGATGGAATGAAAAAGGGTAACCTTCCACGAAGACGTATCATGTCGCATAAGATAGAATAAGAATAAGCACGTTAAGACGGGGAATCAACCAGCCCCGGATCTACAATTTTTTCGAACCGGGGCAGAAACTTGATAGTGATAGAGATAACATAAAAAAAAAACTCACAAATAAATAATAGTTGGCATTTTTCGTGAATGGGACAATAAGAACTCTTTTTTAATAAATTTATTTATTCTCCCAACCAGGCTTCCGTATGCTAGGCGCTTTGTGCAGCAAGTTTTTTTTTTATTTTTAATCATAAATTTATTTAATAATATATTATGATTTTTGCGCCCCCTGAATTGCCGCCCGGGGCGGGTGTCCCGGTTTGCCCCCCCTTAGATCCGGGGCTGGAATCAACTCGGGAGCACACATCTTTAACACCACTGCGTGAATACCGTCTGGTCCACTCAACTTCTTGGTATCAAGCTCTCACAGATTTTTAGGCGAAGGCGATCCCTCTATCATCAAGAGTTGAGTTGCCGGCAAAAAGGATGCCAAGAAGTTCGGCATTCCCCTTTGCCGTATGGACCACGGAGTCGTCCGATTTACGCAGTTGTGGAAGAGACGACCGACAGAAGTTATAGCAGCTTGAGCTAACGAGCAGAATTCTCGACTACCAGAGGGGTAATCGTCCATTCGCTAGCCAGTTCTGCCGATGAACTTTAAATTGCCTTCCTTTTAGTCATTTGCTTCTTTGCTGACCAGGAGGCAGCGTTAAACTTTTTATTAAGCCCTAAGGTGGATAGATCTATAAGCGTCCACGCGGATGACCATGTCTTTGACAATGACCATGATGCCCTGTCGTATCACATCGGCTACTGAGTCTGCGCTCGCGTTCGGATCTCCCGAAACGAAACAGAGGTGCCCCCAGATAAAAAATTTATAGTATTGATTGTATGTTGTTTATTAATCGAGGTTGGTATATTATATTTGTTTTAATTCACGCTAGCTTTTTTATTTCTTTTGAGAAAGATCTTTACCCTCGAGTTGAGAGGGGGCCCCCGGCAAAATTTTGATACGGGGCCCCGGAAGGGCTAGCTACGCCACTGCGCAGATCTATAACAAATTCAGTACAATTAACAATTAGAATTTATGTTAAAGCTATTTAAAAGGAATATTATGATGCCGTTTAAGTGTTGTAGGTTTCCGTGATAAATCTTAGTGGTATTATAACTATTATCATATCTTTTGTGCGGAATTCCTTTTTCAAGCGAATAAACATTAAGAATTTGCCAACGACATTGGCGAACCCAAATTCAACGAGTTTTTTAACCTATCCGGGAAATCCTTAATACGATTTCTGCCTTCAAGCAAATGGAAGTTTATCAATAAATGTTTTTTTTAACAGACTCATACCTACCTGTACTAGGAGTCCCTGTGTTCCGGGTGTCACAGATGACAAATAAGACATCACTAACCCGTGAACAAACATGTATCTGTCACATAAATATCCTGACCGGGAATCGAATCCGCACCTTTCGATTCTCAGGCAATGTAACTCACTACCAACTGGGCTTCGGCACGGCAATTAGCTGTGCTTACAAGATCCCTATAGAAACCTCAAAGGAGACATTATAATTCAAACCATTAAGCTGTCATAACACAAGTAACCCATTGTAAGAACAAAAACATCTCCAGTTTAAAGTAACCACGGCATGGAAACAATCAGAATGCTAACGACACAGCCACTAACCGCTAATTTACCGGGCGCCCCGGGAGCCATGCAACGGGTGTGGGCGCGCGTCAAATGTGCATCGTATTTTTAATAGCATTTCATTTACAGTCCGTTTTATGTTAATAATGTCTGTAAAGCTTAAGAAAAGTGTAAAAATAAGAAGGCAAAATTAAGAATAGGGTCTAATAAGCCTTAAAGTCCGTCCACAAATCTTAGAGACTAAATTGGCGTTTCATAGGTGACCAGTTTCGGGTCAAATCGGAAAAAAATATTCGCAGCTTTAAAGGTGGGTCGACTATTTGTATGATTATTGAAGATTATAATAAAAAGTTTAAGCAACCATATCACACAATTCATACATATATATCCAAATATGTTTACCCTTACTAACTGAATTTAAAAGTTATTCTGCTTACAAGAACAAGTATTTTGTTATGGTTACATTCAGTATATAGCTATATTTATACTATTTAGTCAAATACTAAATAGATATCTAGGTGTCATGTTTGACAAATAATTCTATACGAGTATGTCACTATTCTTACGACATACGTTACGATTCAAAAAACAGGAAAAGTTAATCGCACAAATTTAGCTGGTATCATTATTTCGAACTTTTACATTAGTGGTTGTCATTTTAGTCTCTAACGCCCCAACTTAGAGTCACTAACGGTTACTTAAATCGCTCCTTAGTACAGAATTTGTATGGCGATTCTTTACAAAGGAGCGATTAAAGTAACCGTTAGTGACTCTTGAGTTGGGGCGTAAGATTTGTGGACAGGATTTAAGTTGCGTTATGTGTGTCATAGATGCAATGACTGCAGTGAATCACTTGAATCTTGCCGAGACTAAAAACATAGACCGATTGTATTACTGTGCCTTCCGGTGCAAGTAATACAACAACTAATTTGTTAAACATTATTAATGTTTTTCATTGGATGTTGTCAGATACAGTTGTGAATCCATGGTTTATATCGGCCTGACAAGGAAGTGTCTGTTCACACGTGCGACATCGTAGCGACAGCAGGAATATGAAAACGCATCACATTCACACGTGCGTCAAAATGTCGCGTGTCGCATCTACTATCTTCACACGTAATTATTGCTTCCATCATGTCGCTGTCGAACGTGTGGACAGGCCTCAGGACAGTTGCATTGTTGGGCCACCCACACCGTGCACCGACCATTTAGGGCGTCAATGAATATTACGGTTTGCAAATCCGTCTTATCATACATACAAACTCGCGTACGTGCTCCACACCACATGCACATATCATAATACATATACACGCCTACAAATGACGCATGCTGAATAAGTGCATTATATTATAAACTTTTTGGCTAAGTATTATAATTGGGTCTACAACTGATGAGGGCTGGAGTGCATTCCACCCAAATGCACCAGTTCAAGTAAACATCTATACATACAGAAGAATAATAAGAACAATTAATAACTTTTTTTTACTTGGCAACCATGCCACCCACCAACGAAACACCGATTGCACTTCGGCCTATCTGATAAATTCTAAGAACGCGCTCTTGGATCATTCTTAGAATCGCAGCGCAGACAGACATACGTATCTACTTCAGATATATTTGACCTTATCCTGTCCAAAGTCAACGTTATGAATTTTACAAAGGCCCCGGCCCCACTTCTCGGAACGCGCCATTAATCACTGATCATCGAAGGCATAGTTTTATCGGCGCACTTAAACTTGATGAGTGCGCCTCAACACGAATAAAAGGGGATTACATTGTAGCGCCATTAAGTATTAAAGCTTTTACGAGTTTCGAACGTGGAATATTAGGTGTGATCATTACAATATTAAATCTCAACGCGCGAAGTTGAAAACTTTGAAATTAGCAGCCGTCCAAATGTTTGGTGTCGGATGCATCAGGCGCGGAGCGTCGCCGCGTCGCGTCGGTCCCTCGAAGACAATTCTCACCTTCATAATTATTAATGTGAAAATTAACTTAAGAACCCCCGAGCGAATGAATGAGCTCGTAAAAGCGAAACTATCATTTAGCGCACCTTCTCGCTTTTTAAAGTAACTGTCTTGCTGTGCACTGATTAAGTAACATAATGAAGTTCGCTCGCGCACCGTTTTAATTACCGCGAGGTGGCGGACCTGCAAACCAACGACTGCTTTCTGCGCTGTGTCGCTAGTTCATGGGAAACAGATGTCTCTATATGTCGATATGGGATTGTAACCATTTCCCTTAGCACTTTTATGTATGGCTTAATATTCACATCACAAAAGCAACAAAATAAATATAAGTTCAATCCATCAAGTAACTTATCCTTGAAATCTTGAGTTTCAGCAGTTACGAGATGTCCAAATTGTCCAATATAGACGTTTTTTGGTTAATATTCCATTATTCCTACTGAATGGAACTGACAACTATTTAATTAATAGAAGCCTAAACCCTGTTGTGTCTGTGTCAAAGGAGATAATATATAAATAACCGTTTTTGGTGAAGTTAACATATGAACAAGGTTCGTCGTTTCCAAGCGGCACTCACTCGGCGACTATCGTCCAAGCTGTAATTGGACGATCCACAGCTGCACAACATTATTTAAGCATGCATACCTTCCACCTGTTGCCACCTGCAGTTACTAAGCTCCAATCGGCACGGTATTAGTTTGTTTTTGTTTTTATAAAAGGGCTATTAATGTAATTCGATATTTTCTTATTTGTTGCGTCGATATTCACATATTCGATCGGCGGATAATTTCGCATTCGATTTTTTTAATATGATAATTAGGGAACTTTAGGTAAAAGGGTAAGCTTATAAAAACAGGGCCTTATATGTGTAAGTCTGTATCTTGCTAGGGAAGGCCAAAAAATATTTTATACCTATACTAATATACCTATACCTATATATTAAGTAGGTACCTATACTATTATGTAGATAGTCTATACTAATAATATAAAGAGGAAAGATTTGATTTTTTGTTTGCATTGAATAGGCTCCGAAACTACTGAACCGATTTCAAAAATTCTTTCACTGTTGGGAAGCTACACTATCCCCGTGTAACATAGGCTATAATATATTTTAAAAAAATATATGGATCCTTAATAAAACTCCAGTAATGTAACCCAAGGTGTAAAAAATAAGAAAACCGAAGCAAAGCGAGGGCGGTTACTCGTATTATATAATTTTACTGTCAAGTTGTAAAATTACTGCACTTTGCACACACATGATGGCCTTTGTGATCGTACTGGAAGCAGCATCAGTGAAGAAATCAATTCAGTACAAATACTGGGATAATGTCAAACCACGTAAGTTCTTCACCAAAACTGTTTCTAAATGAAAACATCTAATAAGAACTTAACAAATAAGAAGCTGAACCGTCGGACACAAAGGTCGAAAATCTCAACCGTTTTTTGTTCACCTAGACAACCTTGATCCGCAATATAGACGTGATTAATTCCTCAGTCCACCAGGTATCTAACGCGGCTAATCCATTGCTATTCGCAGCCGATAGTATATTATAAACTAACAGATCATTATTGGCCACTCGGGTCAGTCGCAAACATTCTCAACCGGCCATCGGCCTACCATTCTTTTCGCTTCAATGTTATACAAGCGATTGTCGGCTGTATGCGGCTACAAAGAAGTTTCAAATTCGAACGGTGATCGGCCCATAGACAGCGCGGGCGACACGGTCCGAGCTTAGGCGGTTTCCTGGAATGCATCGATCTCTTTTTGCAATATCTCGTGTTATGGCGATGCAAACAAAAACTTATTGTTTTTTCCTTATTGACTCGAGTCTAATTATACGAAGGGATCATTTTAAATATAATTTATTAGGGTTTAATGCTATTATTATAATTGTACTTAGGAGACAATACGCTTTTTATCTACCTAGGCTCATACTTTAACAGTTCTGGTTGCAGTTACCACTAAAATGAAAATAAAGGAAAAAGGCACTCCAGTAGTGCCGACACTGCCGACAGAAGTGAAAACTTGAACGATTACGTGTATATTTTTTGAACTGTCAGGAAATATTTTATAATTTTATAGTGCAGGAAACTTTTAAATTAAGTGTTTTTTTATTGATTACATTTTTAGTGAATGGCTGTCAACGCCTCGTAAAATATATGTAAACTACAATCTTGATATTAATACGAGTTGGAAATTAAGTAACTATAGTTCTGTACTTTTCTGAAAGATGGCACCGCAGGTAGGTGTCGATTACAATCAGACCGGTCGCGAACATACAGAAGAGAAAAATTGGTGAAATCGCTTTGTTGATTCTACATATTTAAATTTTTATTTTTATTACAATTTTATATTTAAACCTAGGACAAGATAAGTAAATAAAAGCAAGAATTGGAATGTATTTTACATTTATCAGTTTAATACTTGATAATATAAGAATAGTCTTGTCATACTTGCATAGGTCGTGTCGGGCAGGTAAAAAATAATTTGAATTTCTCGGAAAAATGTCCCGGTGCGTGAGATTAAGACGATAAATTATTTATTTACGACCAGGGGCGCCTACATAGTTTATACCTAATTACTGATAAGTATCGACTGTTTGTACGCAAATATACTTTCGTGTACATTCTTAATTAATGGCTTTTTTTAGTAATTAATGCCTTTTCGCAGGTTCATAAACCTACCTTTATTTTTAGTATTTTGTGCGACAGTTAATTCAGTAAGCGACCAATCCAGGATATTCAGACAAAATCTAGAAATGTATGCCAGAAACATATTGTTTGTATGCGATTCTGACAGTTTATTGACTATTAAAAGCATTGTTCACTCGATGTTCATTCATAAAAAATATTATCATATATAAACAGATCTGTGAGAAGCAATACAATCTAATCAACATCGCAGCGAATCTCATTATAGAATGAGACGGATTAAGGCCATAGTTCACCACTGGCCAAGTATAGTCGCTTGAATCTCACCTTTGAGACAGCAAATAATTCTCAGCTTTCCTCGCGAGATTTCCTTTCACCGAAGCAAGTGATGAGAGGTGATATTACCAAAAATAAAAATTAATCTAATACAATAGTTTTGCAGATGACAAGCAGAATATCATAAACAAGTCGACGACGTCAACGACATCGTGTCGTCGTGTCGTCGCGCATCGTCGCGTGACTCAGCGTTAAAAGTGAAACGGGCCCGCGTCCGTGATTGTGAGTTATCACTGCAATAAGTTGCAATCTTCTGATCGTGACGCGGCCATTATGAGAATTGAATTGTTTATTTAACAAAAATATTGGCTCGTTCGGTAGCCTTGTTTGCTTCGTGATGGCATTTATTGAATCCGCAACGGCTGAAACGGCTCTGTGGAGTTGTGATCGCGAGCTTGCAAGTCACTCAAAATTATTATCGGGGAGGAGATAACGAGGGAAAATTAGCGGATCGACAGGTCTCCGTTTGTTATAAAACTTATAAGCCTGTCATTCAGCACGGTACCATGCATAATAAATTATACCTAATTATAATAATATTATAAAAAGGAAAGATTTGTTTGTTTGCATTGAACAGGCTCCGAAACTACTGAACCGACTTGAAAAATTCTTTCACTGTTGGGAAGCTACACTATCTCCGGGTAACATAGGCTATATTATATTTTGAAAAAATTACGGATCCTTAATAAAACTCCAATAATGTAAACCAAGGTGTAAAAAAATAAGAAAACCGAAGCAAAGCGAGGGCGGGTTACTCGTTTATTATAATTTTATTTACTTACATCGCAGAACGTATATTTTTATATAAGCAAAAGAATTATTTACGATATTTTTATGCTATTGTTACGATCCAGTAGCAGTTGTATAGATTATCAAATCGACTTTGATCGTAGCAACAATCTATTCAACTAGGATGTTATATCGGCATAGAGAATTCACGTAGGTAGTACATAAATACCCGAATAACGAATTACAATGAAATAAAACGAACACTTTTTGATAAATATAACATAACTAAACTATATATTATTATACTAGGTATATCATATATGCGACGTTACAGCCTACAGCAACCTATGCCGTGTCGTCAAACCCTTTTAAAATGTCATTTAAACATGAGAGCTTAAAATTTGAAAGCGCTAAAAGACATTAAAGACATTACAACTTAGTGAAAAGACGCACTTATTTTCCTACTTCACCTTTTAGTGTAATAATGTTTTCGCGTGCAGGTATTAATTAAGTAACTCCATAATACAATAATGACAGCAGAATTCTGCAGATTCTTATTTAATGAATTCATATAATCATGCAGATAGTTTTCATATTTGTATAAAAAAATTAGACAAAATGTATAAATTTAGATCTGGGATTATACAAAAAATTAACAGTGTTGTTATCTTTTTCTTTTCAAAACACGATTAAATATAAAAATATAACTATTCCTATTATTATAAATATTCCTTTCACGTTATTCAATCTGAAATGCTTTCAAATATTTGAAAAAGATTTTTTAACAAGCTGTGCAAAAGTACAACAACAAATCACCACATAATAATATCAAAACAGAGAGTTACTGAACATGACCTATCAACGAAATCTCAATATAAAATCACAATAAAATTATACTATAATTTTCGTGTTGTAACTCAAAATAAACTCAAACATAGCATTAAATATTAGAGCTAGCTTCTTTTTCTTAAAACTAATAATAGTGGGATAATTTCACCATCAACCGGAAGCGCTCCCATGGTCTTCTTTCGCCATTCGAGACAAATTGTCGCCTCTCTTAACTAGGTAATGAATAATGATGTCGACGCGCTGATGTAGTTTTAAGAGTGGCAAAAGAAAATAATGGTCTTCTGGCTACGTTTCGAGTTACTTAATGCCTGTTATTAAGTTTAAATACACTGTATTTAACCCTCTGTGTAGGTCCCTATTGGTTGGACTTCCTTAACTACGTGGGACTCTTATCTATTATTTAGCTAGAGGTATTTAATTATTGTGTTGTTTATGAATTATTAGTTTTCTTAATTCTTAGTACATTATTGGGTGAAAGAAAAACTAAGATTTTTTATCTATTTCTAAGATTACTAAAGATTGTAGCTGGGTTAACTAAGGGTGGGTTAGACAAAAAATATACAAATAGAATTATACAAAGGATTAGGTTACATTATGTTTTGGGACCATAAAATTCATCAATAAACCGTAAAAGACCTACACGACAGATGAATAACTTCTAATGCATTACCAACAGATGAATACCCATTTATAAACAGATTAACGAGACGTCATTTACCACAATGAAAGGGGGGTCATAAATCCCCGCTCAAACAATAGTATCCACTATCCGTAGAGTCGGACAAATGTTCGCATCGCTGAACGGAACGGTGACGCGGCTACCGACACGAATATTTCACTTATTTTGCATACTAACAAGCAACGGTGCGCCTGCGCAGCGCGTTGCGTCACCGGGCGGCGCGCGCGCTTGCGCAATCCACTCACGCGCCATTCATCCGGCCGCAGTCCACCGGCTGGCAACAGTCTAGATCGGCAACATCTAGAGCCATGTTTCCGTCTCGCCGTGTGAGCAGAATATGCTTATTAACCCGTCGAGGTAGTTAGGTGGCAAGGTTAGCCAGCGCCCGCGCCGCCGATCGCTGTTGCCATGAGTACCTACCGTCGCCACCGTAGCCGGCGTCAATTTAATATTTATCTTATCTTTTACACAGCTAATTACATACGTGCTCCTCGCTAACAAAAATATCAACTGTTATTTCGGCTCGAACATAATTTCTTTGAGCGGCTGCAAAAAATGTGAATGAAACAAAACGAGTTGGAACGCGGCAACGGTGCCGACACTAATAAAATATTCTAATTAAAATTGTAAAACATCAAAGGAAAATGTTTTTACACTCTGAATAACATGAAACTTTAATAAAATACGAACAGTTGACTTTCCCAACACAAGATTCGGACCTAGAGGCTAAAAACAGTATCAATAGTAAAAATTCACAACTATGTCAGCGTTAGAACATTCATTCATGCCTATACGCCGATTAGCCTCGTTCGTATTCCCATGGAAGTATAACGATAAGCGGCCGGATGTTTGGGTCTAGTGGCTGCCGTATCATTGTTCGGACTGGCCTATTGACTACAAGGTTCTACTTTTTATTTTCTTGAAAGAAATTTAATCAACGAGCCCGTGAGCGACATGAAAACTTCCGGTATTTAAGGATTTTTGGAACAATTTGTAGAACTTACTGTTCTCTAATCGCAAATGGACCAGCTTGGTGGTGCAATAAAGATAAAAAAACTCAAAAATACCTGTATAGAAGTTTTGGTTTTAATATTGAAATAGTTACCGATGTATGCACGCGTGTTCTATTGCTGGCGTATGGAAGACGATAAAAATTTAAGAAATATTTAGGTAAACTGAAATAATATATTGTACTTGCAAACTTTTAATTTAAATTACTCCTAAATAATTGTCTAATATAATAAACTATCGCGAATGTAGCACAATGTGCTCCGAACGCAGAATTAGGACGACAGACTTGTGAAAGAAAAGCAAGTAGGGTTGTTAGAAAGCCCCAAACTCCACTTCACATATTTCAGTCGGCACCTAATAAAAAACAATGGCATGTCACCACACCTGGTTATTTAACGTACAATTTATCGATTGGCGCCACATCGACCATACATACACATGAACTAGAGATATAATCCGCTTGGCAACCGGGCAACCATCTCCATTGCACCAGAACAATTTGATGTATACCCGCCGCGACACCAAACAGACAATATTTCAACCTGGCGCACAGCCATGAAGCCGTGACACACTTGTTAGGTTTTATCTAAGTTTCAACGTTATTAAGGAGTTATTTGGCGCTAAAAAGCACGCATTGTTTAGAAATTCTTTGGCCCTGAGGAGACCTAGCTAGATCATATTTCACCTCGCTGCTCCAGCGCGGATTGATGGAGATGTTAGTGGATGACCCAAGTGTCGGAGGATTTTCTTTCATCCCATCCGAAGGCCTCCGACGTGGCTTAACGCTGAAGAAATGTTTGCCACTAGCGGTCACCCATGCAACTACCGATCACGCTCGCTATTGCTAAACTCGATCGATCACGTAAATCGACACTAGCCGTCGGGATTTTTTTTCTAGTAAACGTCAAAACCATTCATTATAATTATTTTCCTATGGATCATCATTGACTTGCCATCATATTAATAATTACCAGCCTTCGAGTCTACCGTCTTCTAAGCAAAACATAAACCAGACAACCTTTTTTATTTTATTTAAACTAAACGATAACTCACCCCACTTATGGTTATAGGTATATTAATAAATGAATACAAATTATCCGCATCACTGTCATACAATAAAGAAACCTATAAAATTGTAGAGCGCAATTGTGTTATTTAATTAGAATGAATTAACCTAATCAAATTACTGGTGCGATCAATCCAACGGAGGCACGTCTATGTGGGACGAGGACGCCACAATACCAGCGTGTCAATATTGAAAGAGGTATATCTTAATTTTCTAATGACTATGATGAGATATCTGATGGTAGGAAGTAACATACTTATGCCATCCTTCCTTCAGCTTCAGAACAAAGGAGGTAACGATTCGACTGTAGCAAATGACAAAACGTGCACACGAATAGGATTTCAATAGGAGGCTTACCTCCCAACTCAGAGTCACTAACGGTTACTTAAATCGCTCCTTATTAAAGAATCACCATACAAATTCTGTACTAAGGAGCTGAACTGAGTTGGGGCGTTAGACTTATGGAGACCCTAAGGGTGAGATCTATAAACTGTAGGTACTTGGACTTCGCTCAAGCTTGACTTGCAAAAAACTTAGCTAAGCATCTCAACAAACTTTGATTCAGATTGTACCCTTTGTGTTACATCTCTCTGCCTGGATCTCGCCGCTTTGCTTCGGACAGACTGACGGACAGACTAAAATTGAAATGACGGGCGGATATGACGAAACTATAAGGGTTCCGATTTTACTTCGGAACCCTAAAAAGTATCATACGTATATTATACTAGCTGTCTCGGCGAACTTCGCATCACCTAACAATAAGTAAATGTACTTTGTTGTTACTTTTAACTTTTATTAACAAATCAGAGACCATTAAATTACGCCTCCCTCTCTCTCCCGCTCCCCCTCCCCTATTTAACTATAAGCTTATATACAAATTTTCATCCTTTTTACTTCAAAACTGAAGAAGTTGCGTACTAACTTCCATCACCTAAATTAACCCTTGAAGGGATGATTTTTCAAAAAAAGTGTTAAAATTAATTTTTGTCAATAACTATAAACTTACATAAAATTTTTCATGTAAAACTGACGAATTTGGTTTCTTTGAAAGTGACCAATCCCTATTTTAACCCCTTAGGAGATGAATTTCCAAAAATCCATAGCCTAAAGCCTTCCTCGATAAATGAACTATCCAACACAAAAATAATTTTTCAATTCGAACCAGTAGTTCCTGAGATGAGCGCGTTCAACCAAACAAACTCTTCAGCTAGTATACTTAGATAGGAAACAAATTAAAATGTTTAACATTGTCTAACTCTTATCACTTCTAATTTCTTTAACGCTAATCACGTCAATCTTACTGTTAACGAACGTTGCTTTAACAAACAAATAAACGTATAATCTTCATCACCAACAAGGGTCCCGACCCCCGAGCCGAAACGACCGCTCGCCCCCGGCCTACATCGCCTGAGCGCCCGGTCGCCCGCCCACAAACAATACAGTCTACGCACCTCACGTCACAAGCTAATTGAGATTGAGACGTTTCATGACGCAATCGGTATTGATGTCGGATGTCAATTGTTGTGTAAACACTGAATAACCGACGAGACAACAGCAGGTATCCCCTGGAGTCAGAAGGCTCAAAACCGGTCAGAATGGCGCAAATTAGGGAGGCCTATGTCCAGCAGTGGACTCGTAAAGGCTGATGGATCGATGGTGTAAAGAGACATTTCCAGCGTTGGGCGAATGGACGTATGAATCGTTCTTCATATTTGGTGAATTAAACTAAAAATCAAATCAAATCGACAAAATCAAATCTGCTGTGGGCGGTCCATTGCATGAGTGCACCAAAATGACGACCAACCGAGCAAAATGGCGAGAGATTGTGAAGAGAATTACATCTGCCACAAATGTGACTACATGACGACCACGACCGCTCTGCCAAGAGCGAAACGATTAAGAAGAAACTAAAAAAACATTTTGCTAGTTGAACTTTAATTGTAAGCAATGGTTGTCTTGCAATAGAGTTGGTATTTTTACCCCAATGCCAGGAAGAGTTATGTATCTTGTATGTATGTATGTATGCGTGTAATATTTTTTATTACCTCGTATCTTCCAAACCGCTGAACGGATTCATATAATTAAGATATTATTATCGTAAGATTCGTCTTGAAAAAAAAGCAATATGGTGGCTGCGAGATGCAATTGTTTGGAGTATCAAAAAATAAAAATCGGTTAATGCAATATGGATATCAAATTATCTGTAAAGAGCTCACCATAAGGTATATCATGATAGCTTTTTTGATAACAGATAATATATAGATGATAGGTTTTTTTTTTTAATTTTTTAATTTATTTATACAGGAATTTAAAAGCCAAGTTAGCTTAAAAGTTTTTTTTTCAGGATATTAGATTAAAAATGTATCTAACCGTAA
The DNA here is from genome assembly GCA_951805285.1 of Thymelicus acteon. NCBI lineage: Eukaryota > Metazoa > Arthropoda > Insecta > Lepidoptera > Hesperiidae > Thymelicus > Thymelicus acteon. Next base: position 15,432,797 of record OX638228.1, read on the forward strand.
CAGTATGTATTAGTTTTACCATCGAAGAAAGTGTTACAAAGTACCGGGAGAAAGTTTGAAATTCCGTGTACTTAAACCAAACGGACGGAATACTGATTTATCCATTATCATAATTTTAATAAAATATTCCGTTAATTATTTGTGTTTTCACACGAGTGCCCTATAAAGATTACATTCATGAGCCATGAAACGATAAAATTAATTCGTGGAATATGTAACACAATATTCACGACAATTAATATGAAAAACTTACTGATCTTTTGCACGCTAGTGCTCCCGGTAAATCCAGTGCAAAGATAAATTCCTGTCTCCTGATATCTAAATATCTTGTATTTTTTAATCAAAGTCTAGAAGATTTTCATACCGGCAAACTTATTGCCGCAATGTTATTGTATTATTGGTATTAATACTCAGTCATTCTATACAATGCTGAGCTCATCCAGGCATTATCTAAAATATTTTATCTCTAATTTTTATTTATAAAAAAAAATTATTTTGTAGTTATTCATGTCGTTTGTAGATTTAGATATATGAGGAAATTCAAAGCCAATCTTCCGTGCCTGATGTATCTTCTACGCAACCGAAGACGATTTTTGCAATGTAAGAGTCAGTTCATCAGGTTGATAGTATCGTGATATCTTGTCGGTTCCGCCCCTTTTATATGTAAACTTGAGCATCAGTAACTTATAACCATCAGGCCCGTCTGCTTACCGGCTATTAACGAATACGATACCCATGGGTAACAGTGATCAAAACAACATAAAAACATTACCGCGTTGTATCGGTATTTTTAAAATGCTGATATCAGCGGACCACTCACAATCATTACAACATTTTACGAACGCGGCGCGATATGTGGGAGAATAATTGACTTCTTACTTCTTTTTCGCCTCTCGTATGGGCTGGATAAAACAATTATGCCCGGGGATAATTGCATTCGCTGCCATCGCGATATTCGGTTCACATTCAAGCAACCTCATCGGACATTTGAAGACTTATTCCCTATTGATATGGTAATAGCGACTTATAAGTTGTATGCGAACCCCAAAGAAATCTGACTAAATGAAGCCAGTCCTACTAGGGAGACGAGACTTGTGCAATAGAATGTCTCGACTGGTCAGCAATTAGCATACACCTAACTTCAATACCTTTCGATCATAAGTTCGATGTATACCTACCTACCGAATTTTCCGAAAAGCAAATATTTATTATTAAGCTCAAGTGTGGTCACACTTACTGCATGGTTAACATCATAACGACATTTTATTACTGTAACCATAATAACACAAATAGGATTGTGTGGGAGATTAAGAGTTTGATTACTCTGTGCACTCTATGGTGCTGTGTGCATTTGTCTTTGCCTATAAAAAAGAAATAGTACAAAATGGTTCTCAGTCTGCTAACTGCTTGTGTTTTATTTAATAAATTCATACAAAAATCAGATTCCAAGATACAACAGATTGTATCCCAACATTAACGAAACACAATCCCCATTCACAAGTCCGTTATCTGAATATTTCAAGAGCAACATTGCGTACGAACTACGCCATTATCGGGCGCCGCTGACCGCTATCGAAGGTGCTGTGAGCTGTCCACCTATTTTATCTCAACGGATGTTTATGTAAGAGATATGCGAACTTTCAGCAGTTTATTAACCTCTTGACTTTGAACTCGCCACTATTGATATGCGCCGTAACACTAAGTACTTACTGTACACTTTCGTCACCGTTAAATTTTATTACGGTCTCGCGGCCCATTCATAAAGCGTTGACTTATCGCATTGAGAGAATTTTTAACGCCGGATAAACACTTAGCGTTGTTAGTTATATTTCCGCGCGAAGTCCAATAAGCTTTGTAATAAATATTTAAAGATATAAACGTCCAGGAAACCTATTCAATATCAGCCTTCTGCGTTTTGATTACCGGACGAGTACACGGACCGACAAATTAAATAAAAATGTTACGTGATTCATACGATGTGGGTGCATTTCAAGTTCTCTTGCACCCGCTCGACTTGTAGTTACGTATAGTACGTATAGCATTCGTTCCTAAGTACTCGTAGGCGCCGATTAAGTATTAATCTATTACAAAACAGATGTAAATAATTATACAGCATTTATAAATTATATCCTGCATGACACCGCGACAACTTCCGCCTTGCTATCATTTGTGATTAATTCTTGACTGACGTAACGATGTCAACGGTGATCTCACACCTTTATCCGATTCTCAGGGTACTTGGTAACTTTGCGAAGCAACTTGCTCCAATTTGCTTCAAACTAAATACGAATTCCGGTTTCAAATGTATCGTGGCGGATGACATTAACATACATGTATTTAATGTCAACCACCGTGATAAATCTGGTAATAAATAGAACTGTATTAATTTTTGAACTTGTGAAGGCTTTTTACTAGCAGACGGTAATAAGCCATTAATGTATTACTAGCTGACCCGGCGAACTTCGTATCGCCTAACAATTTTTTTTCTAAAATAAAAGTAGCCTAAGTTACTCCTTGTTACATCAGCTATCTGCCAGTGAAAGTCCCGTCAAAATCGGTCCAGCCATTTTAGAGATTAGCCGGAACAAATAGACAGACAGACAAAAATTGTAAAAAATGTTGTTTTGATATATGTACCTTGTATACATCCAAATGCACTCAGTAATAAAAAAAGCGGCCAAGTGCGAGTCGGACTCGCCCATGAAGGGTTCCGTAGCAGCAAGTAACATAATATAAAAGTTCTTGTAGTTCGTTGTAACTTTGATCAATGTTTTTTGCGGTTTACGATTTATGACGTATTAAAAAAAAAACTACTTACTAGATGTCATTCAAACCAATTTTCGTTGGAAGTTTGCTTGGTAATGTACATCATATAATTTTTTTAGTTTTATCATTCCCTTATTTTAGAAGTTACAGGGGGGGGGGGGGGGGACACACATTTTACCACTTTGGAAGTGTCTCTCGCGCAAACTATTCAGTTTAGAAAAAAATGATATTAGAAACTTCAATATCATTTTTGAAGACCTATCCATAGATACCCCACACGTATGGGTTTGATGAAAAAAACATTTTTGAGTTTCAGTTCTAAGTATGGGGAACCCCCAAAATTTATTGCTTTTTTTCTATTTTTGTGTGAAAATCTTAATGCGGTTCACAGAATACATCTGTCTACCAAGTTTCAATGGTATAGCTCTTATAGTTTCGGAAATAAGTGGCTGTGACATACGGACGGACAGACAGACAGACAGACAGACAGACAGACAGACAGACAGACAGACAGACAGACATGACGAATCCATAAGGGTTCCGTTTTTTGCCATTCGGCTACGGAACCCTAAAAAGCGGTTATTTTAATATTACAAACAGACACTCCATTTTATTTATTTGTATAGATTTGTATAGATTACTATTAAAAGTACTATTATGTTTTCTGTGGTATTATAGTACTATCTATAGCCAAGAAGCACTAAGCGACTACAATTGCAATGATAGAATGGACTATTTTTATCAACTCCTTTAATACCACCACGCCTTCCATGGTACCTTCAAATACAAGATATTATCGATTCGGTGACGGACTAGATGATTTCTTATAGTATGAAAGAGTGAATAGGCTTTTATTAAGTTAGTGCGCTCACCATCCTGGACCACATCTCCACTTACCATCAGGTGGGATTGTGGTCAAGCATTAGCTTATTCTAAGTAAAAAAAAAAAGTATGACAATTAATTCCAGTTCACAATGTTTCGGAAACCGCAGCTACCGTCACCGTCAAACGCCCGTCAACGATCGCCATTTGTTTATTTCCACGATTATCTACAGTGGAGTGGACTACTCAAATCGTTAGTCACCTATCATCAGAGCTGTGCAGTAGGTACACTAGGTACAGTAGGTACACCGAGTGCACGGTAGATTGTGCAACTATCAACTTATCGACGACGTCAGCAGCGAAACCGAGAGTGGGCGGTTATCGTCCGCCACCGGCCGCATGGCGCACGACACGTCGCAATAACGTCACCGTAACGTTTGCGTCATGTTAGGGTTTGTGATTGTTCTTTTATTTTATTGTTTTAGTTCGCGTAGGTGCTTTACGTATGTTTCCAACGCTGTGTAAACAAGGGGAGGGCATTTCCATTGTAAATTATTTCGTAAATTCTTTATTAATGTTTTTGTTTATTATTGTATGTCGTTTCAACGTAAATATTTGCATATTATGACGTCGGCATCGTTGTGAAGAAAAATGAATTTTATTTGAAAAAAAGTCTCAAATGCTTTCCATGTTATGGTATCTACAAAATTAATATCCAAGAAAAGACAAAAAAAAAAAGAATTACAGTATTAAGTTAGGACTTCGTACATGACATGGAAGTGTGGAATAAAGTTTTTTTTTAATGCAGAATAAGTTAGTGCTTGACCACAAAACCACTGGTAAGCGGAAATGAAGTTGTGGATGCTAAAGCGCACTAATTAGTAGAAGCCTATTCACTCTTGACTTGAAGACACACATTATAATCAGATAAAATATAAAATAAGTGGACAAAATATTATCGAAGCTGGATATTGCTGTATCTAGACCTAGTCTCCTACGACTCACCTGTAGCTCTTAGCCCTGCGGCTTGTGTCAATCGTAAAAGATCCAGCGGGTAACGTCGGAAACAAACGGGAATCGGATAAACTTGTGGAACTACCTACTGGTTGCAAAACTTCTTGAGGGCCTGAAGGAACGTCTATCTGTTCCCGACACAACAGTTACTACAACAGTTAAGAAGATCTAAATAAAATATTATTAATTATTGTCCAATAATAAGAATAGGAAAATAATTTGTGCTGCTAAGGTTGACCACGAATTTTACCAATGGAGGTGATAGAGATTCGTGATGGAATATTCTCTGTGTAATTTAAGGAGGTAATTCTAAAGACACCTATCTTCTCATAAGTATTTTAACAGTTTATACCATGGCATTAGAATATTTAAATATTCACAGATACAGACGGCAATAAACTGACGAACTACATAGAATTAATTAAGCTATCAACACGATGGTGTGGGAAATCATCATTACGCTGTGTGCAAATCGGCGAGACGGCCGAATACGGCCTGTCGTGTAAATAATAGGTTCAACTACCCTACCCGCTGACAAACGCCGAATCTACGGACACGTTCCGCTAGTGTGCAGAGTTACCACAACTATAATAAGCGTGTAGCTGAGCACACGTGGATGTGGTACTTAGTAACATCTGTAATTCGTTCTCAAATCAATTAAATATTTATAAAATTATTCTATAATCGTCTGTTTATTATCAAATCACGCAAAAACTCTACTGACTCAGTTATAAATGTAAGAAATGTTATTAGTCAATCAAAAAAAATCCATGTTACATCAAAGTCATTTCGATGGGACTAGCGTAACAGATCTGCTAATGCTGATAAATATCATCAAAAAATATTATTTTAACAAGGAAAACTAAACTCGCTAAATTAATCTAGTTCCACGAATAAATTCTTCAAAGTAATAATTTATTTATTAATTTAATTAACGTTAAAAATAATAAAGTATAGCTACAACGTTTGTTTAAGTGCAACAAAGTAATATTATCTGCCTGTGAGAATGCATTCATGAGAGTTCACGTTGAGATGAAGGGCGTAACGTTGACGCGCCCGTTCTAAAGGTGAAAATGTCATCATCATCAAAATTTAGCGATGACTCAAAATGACAGCATAGGTCTGTTGCAAGAGGCTGCGCCTTCGATGAGCGGACCCTTCAGGTGAGCGGGTGGTGCCGCATGCCGTATCCGTACAGTTTCTTAATCTATGAGATCAGCGGTGAGCCGGTGAGTGCCGGTGACTCACGAGCCATTGCCACATCAGATGACTCAGTTCACCGGTGAATGGGAATGGGAAACCCATTGTTTCTCGCCGCGTCCTTAATTCAGCTCAGCTGTTATGATAATAGCCCGCAGCCGGATCGTGCGGCGTGAGTACGTCTGGCTGTGTTAACTGTTACTGATGCGTTGTATTTGGTGATGTTTTGGTTTTAGATACGCGAAACCGCTTCAGCATAATATGCCGCTTGCAGATCATAACCACCGGCATACTCCGATGACATAATATACAAGATTAATCATTTTATGATTCATACATAATGATAAGTTCCACTACAATCTATTATTTTTTCATTTAATGATTCAAATTAATGTCAAAAAATATACAATAACTGAGTCACTTTTATCGAATAACGTGCATTTAAGATCAATACGTTTCCATAAATCGTGATTCATTCCATCCAAAATCTGCCACACGCCCCAACTCAGAGTCACTAACAGGTACTTAAATCGTTCTTTAGTACAGAATTTGTATCGTGATTCTTTACTAAGGAACGATTAAAGTAACCGTTAGTGACTCTGAGTTGGGGCGTTAGTGACATAACAATGTGTTTAAAGCTAGTTTTGACATAGCTTTCAATAGCATAAACTCGGGTAACTCGAGCTACTGACAAATTCATTACCATTATGACATGTCAGTTTAATAATTTATAGAAACCCTGCAAAAAATACATGTATACATTAACCGTCATTTCCTGGCGTGATCATCGTAATGCTGTCAAATTAAATGTCATCATTAAATAATTACAAAATTGTAATTGATAAATTACTGTCACTGTCCGCATAAATTAATGGACAATTACTACATCAAGTAAAAACATTAATAAAAAATGTATTGCGTGTAGGTACCTCAACTGAACGCGCGTTTCTCTTATTTATTTATTTATTATTTAACAAGTGCACGTGGCTCTTTTAAATTATTTCCAGTGGAGGAATAAAAAATTATTATTGGCATTTCTTAAACGTTTCTAGATACAATTTAGTATAAAATATATACGTACAATTAATTTTTATCGGCTGTAGTATGTAGCACTGTTCTTTTGTTTCCATATGGGTTTATACGTTACAAATTTTTGGTCGTCATAATAAAAAAATATATTTTAAAAACTGTTCCTTCCAAAAAATTATTAAGTTATAATTGTAGGTAAATATTATGCATGCTATTTGTATAATCTGGCGTTATTTTTAGCGGCAGTGACACGGAAGATTATAACATTTCGAATAAGGATAATAAATGTAGCGGATACAATTTTCCCACTTGGTAAATCCGGGTGACACATCCGCGAACCCACGCGGTTGTCGTACGCAGGTACATTTAACCTTTGAATTTATACAGGTACTTTGCTAAATATGACATAAAAACCGGGTATAAATAAAAAATCCGTCTTTTAATAATAAAATTTAAACCATAATATGACAAGATAAATTGATTTTTTTTTCGCAACTGAGAAATAGATATATTCCTAAATGGTTAATGTTTTGTTCGTATTTTGAACAGAACTACTTAAATTTTTTTTAAATATAAAAATATTTTATACACCAATTTGACAAAATAATAGCTTTCTCCGTAAAGCACGATTTGTTATGGCATCTTAAATCACTCTAGGCAACTGCATCAATATAAATTCGAGTACGTGTAATGCGAAGAACAGACCTTGTTAACATGTTCCGAATGCAACCATTAACCAGTCAATGTGAGAGTTTCCGTCCGTATGTTACTTTGTAAGATGTGTTCTGTACGGAATAACATTTGAAGCTTCGGGGTAACTTTAACACTAAACTTGGGTTTGTAGTTGAAAATAAAGATAAGCAAAGCCAACGCAGTCATAACATTATTGCTATGTTTTTCAGTGTCAAACTTTATGTTCAAGTTATTGAATTCCATTATTTCCATTAATTTAATTGTATTAAATTGAAAATTAACCTATAATAAATTAAGTTCTTTTGATAGCGACTATAAATGAAGAAGGTACACTAATTATGCTACCACAAAAACATAAACACAAAAAATCTAATAAAAATCCGGCGATGTCAATAATAGAAAATCCGTGTCAAACGGTGTGTCTACACATTTTGCCGGTATAATTCGTATGTCGAGAAATAAAATATTACGTTCGGGCGGTTTGTGCAAAAAATTGGCTAGTTGAAATAGGCGGCAGGCCAGTCGGTTCACGGCAATTGCAATCAGCTGATTCATTCGTCGGGCGGCTGGCGACGGCGGCGGCCTTGCATGCTATGCACACTGTCATTGACTCTAATTATTGTTTAGCAGGATATTTTCGCGGTACAATGGACAAAAGCCGATAGAACGCACCAAGTACGTACCACGTCTTTGTTTTTTCCGTCGTTGCCTCGTTGACTAGTTTAATGGGAGTTCGTGATTTTTGCAGTTCGTTCGAATCAATTCGAAGGAAACGGTAATTGCTGCATTCGATTGCTTATGGCGCAGCTTATTACTTGTATAATATAAAAATTTATTACAATACGAACCCGAAGTTCAGTTGCTGCCGAACGAAGAATCAAGAGTTTAATTCTTGCCTGCGACACATCTTGTACAATTCTAGTTCAATTTGGATTGTTTGTGACACCTTCAAACTCACGACACAGTATCCTACACCGCGATGTATTGTTGAATGCGTGTATATTTATTTACTTATTCACCAAGTAAAAGTTTAAAACGATACGTGGTCAAAATATAGGGTTTAAGGATAAGTATGGACTTGCAAGATTGTAGCGGGACTTGCAAATATTGTCGTTTATATGCAAGATCATGGCCGGGAACGGCGCTGTGCTCTAGCTGCAGTCGAGAAGACTCGTCTCATACAAATGTGAACAAAGGAGGATCTTACGTTGCATCTTGTGTTCGTTGGTATCATCTCGTTAGGCGCCATATTTACTAAATATCTTTTATTTATATTAATATTTAAGGAACAAATTGTTTCGCATTCCATTTCCAAGTGCAATTAGGTGGCCACAGTTGCAAATAAATATCTGCAACCAACCTCGTAGCAATCGTAATGTTTGCCTAAAGGTTGGTTAATCTAGCTCTACCTGGTATAATAATAAAATAAGTACCTATTTTAAATAAGCACACACCGCTGCATTAGGATTCCATATGTAGCAGGTGCCATGGACGAATTCAAAAGAGACAACAAACATTCATGAGTCATGCTCATGACCCGGTGAACGGTCGTAACACTCATGATGACCAATTGAGCTAAATATTTCAGCTAAGATATAAATCGAATGTTAGGATCGGGAAAATGTCACTTTCCCTTTGCCACCTGTAAAGTGACATCATCTCATAAATAGATATAGGAACAACAGTTTAAATCGTATTCCTAAGAAGGAGCGTCCAAAAATAGCAGCAATTACAGAATAATAGTATGACGAACAACTAGTTATTGAGTACCTAGTGTTTATGCATGCGATAAAAATATCGTCGATCAAGTTTCGGAAGCAAGGTGACACCGGGCAGAGGTGACCCGCGCCGCTCGCGGTTCGACGAACTCCCGCGTAAGCTGATTACTTACAACTTACAAGTTTACTGTTTATGCCATCATAGGAATACTACGTCAATATTATTCTATAGAAGACGTAAAAACCTTATGAAAAACCTATTAAAAAAAGTACATTCTAATGTTTTTATTTTCACCAAGAGATTTATCGATCACTTATCACCCCCGTCTGATGAAATGCTCAGCACTGTTACCTGACGGTAAATGATCATCGTGGCTCATGGGCATCAGTAACCCCTTAGCCATCACAGACGACGTCAAGAAAGAGAAGAAGGCTTGAGAGCCAGTTCTTTCTTTCTCTTTCTTCTCTTTCTTGGCCGACAACGCATCAGTGATGCCTTTGGTGTTGCTGATGTCCATGGGCGACGATAGCCACTTACCATCAGGTGGACCGTCAGCTCTTTTGCCGACTATTCCCATAAAAAAGGAGAAGAAACAAATACTGAAATGTATACCTCATTAAGTTCAAAGATTAAGATACGATATATCTTTTAACTTTATTTAACTTCAAGGGTTTTTAATTTAAGGTCGTACATATTATTATCCTAGTAAAATAATAACATGAAACATTGTATCGGACTGCTAAAACTTAAAGACATGAAGCGGCAGGACAAAGGGCAACGAGGAGTTGTATTTTCCTCGGAGGGACCATGGAAGCAGTCAAGCAGCCAGTCGCCGACTAATTGTTAGAAACGAGATTAACGCCAACTACAGACGCACTAAACGGGTCGACGCTGTTTGCCGCGTCGTGTCCGTTTCTTTTACAACGCCAACGCCAGTAATAGATCTTATTTTATTAGCCAGAACGTCGAGATAGCTTGTCCATGTTTATTAGCAACTTAGTAATCATCGTTAAATCAACACTATTAAATAGGCGAGCGTCGACGCGTCTATGCGGACGGTTAGTAATTACGGCGACATGTTTTAGAGGCTGTGTTCCGTTCAATGGATTGACGACGACGTTTATTAGAGAGTTAAGTTTAAGCGTTTATATACCACCATGGTTTCTACTGATACCTAGTTAGCGATCGAGTAATCCTACTATGCCATAAATGTGAAAGTTTGTAAATTTTTCACCCAAACACTACTGAACGGATTTTCATGTTTAGTTTAGCACCCATGTAGACCATGATCTCGAATAACATATAGGTACTTATTTGTAAGTAGATATCATCATTCACTTTTAAACCAAAGAGGAGAACAGTATAACAAAATCAAGTAGCCAGAGTGGACAAAACATAAGTTACTAACGCGCGCTAAAAATTAGCCTTGCCGATTGCGAACATATCGCAACAACAACACAAGATCGTATGTTACAAGTATATCGGGTTACAAAACAATTTCTCCGACCGCAATAATTTAATATGTCATACAGTACGAGCGGTTACCGATCAAAGAAAGTTATATGCGAGAGTGTGCCTACCGGCGGTACCGGCTAGCTCCGTCAGACTCTTCACATCAGGGCTGGTAATATTAAAACATTTTGAATAACCGTCATTCAAAGTATGGAATGCAAGCAACTTTGGAAATTAAAGTCATACATTTAAAATCATAAACTCGTTAAAGCTGATATTATGTAGTAGGTAATCATTATTAAATTAATAAAAAATAATTTTCTTGGTTTTTTGTTTTACCATTTCAAAATAGATACAGAAAAAGTTCTAAATTTACTAGAAATATAAAACGTGTTATTTTGATAAGTATAACTCAACAAAAGCAAAGGTTTTAAAAACAGATCACGCTTTATAAACACTTAAAAAGGTTACTCTCCAACCCTATTAGTAATCATAACAAAGTGTAATGTATCTCCGTACGAACGTAGTTGACCGTACGGTAAGCGTATCGCCCTGATTCTGGTTACAAACCGCAACCAGGGGGCAGGAAAGTCTGTTTACAGTGGAGGTGTACTTTAGAAACATTTACTCGTAGTTACAGAGGCGTCATGTCAACTACACGGGATGTGACTTACGTTGGCTGACATGTCGCCGAATGCCGTTGCCTTCTTTAATGGTTGCAGTATGACAGTAAACTTACAAATACTTATAAAATTTGTCTTACGTGATAATTTCACATCACTAAGCTGTTTTTTTTCTAATGGACTGTTGTTATTAAACTCGTCATTTAACTCGTTTTCGAAGGCATAACACTTTACCTGCCGTTTCCTGTCATACTTAAAAAAAAATTGGTAACGATTATTAAAAACATGGCTTTGATAGTTAAAGGCTAAAGCGATGCTCGCCACTGTCAAACGACTTACATACGTGGGGGTAGAATAGTACCCCCCGGTCCCCGAGTGTCCGTTCATCGCGCTACACGAAACACGCCTGTTGCATCGGATCGTGAAACTAAACTCCGCGCCACTATAAAACTTTATTAGCTACTAATATTAACACTGCAGCTACACTAATTATCTACTTGAATGCCCTTTGTAATATGTAGCGTAAAGTTAGATTGTAATAGCTGTTTTGACTATTACCACACAACGAAAGTTTTACCTAGTAACAATTTCAAAATGCAATCGAATTATTCATCACCTTCGGTTAAATATGTTGTATAGAAAGAACATTTATTCCAACGGGTCAGGTTAGGGCCATCTATAAATTACGTCACACGTTAGGGGGGAAGGGGGTGGGTCGATATATTGTGACATTGTGTGACAAGGGGTGGGAGGGAGTCCTAAGTTTCGTGACGTCACGTTTCAAAATCGAATAATTGGTATGTATAGGTAAATATTAAAAATTATTATGTAATGGAAATAAAACTTATTTTGGAACTGCTGTTTTAATTTAATAATTTTTAGGTGTAAAATTTCATAATATGTATGTGACGTCACACTAGGGGGGGGGAGGTCTCACAAGTGTGACCAGCTGTGACAAGGACGGGGGGAGGGGTCAAAAATTTCATGAAATTAGTGTGACGTAATTATGGATGGCCCCTTATTGATAAAGTGGATAATTAAAAATAAAATCTACGAGTAGTTGCAGTTTAAAATTTCGGGTAGGATAGTCTCAAATGGCAAGATATTAAAATTAACAACAGTACCAATTCTAACACCAAAAAGCTTCGGTTACATTTACTTTCAAAAATTAGAATACGTCAATATTAAAATATAAAATATGTAACTTAAAAAACAAAACGGAGTAGGTAAGTGGCTGAAAAAATAAAACAATCGTGTCCGGTGTCCGGCAAGATTAACGTGGGATCAGGCAACAAGCGGACAACGACGGCTAATTGTCGGTACGGGACAGACGCGATTACCGGCCGGACTGCCGAGCGACACGGTTCCACGTCACGACACGCTACGGTATGCGGCATTGTCTCGTTTCACTGTTTTTTTCTGCTGCATAATATAATATGTTTGTTCAACGTCCAAGATGAAAAAGAAAAACACACCACATGTATGTTCAGCAAAGACGTTAAGCCAAAATGAATGAACTTTTTAGAATAAAAAGAATAAATTAAAACAAATAAACAAAACATAATGTAAAATCACTAAAAACTAAAAATTCTTCCATTCTTCAGTGCAGGAGTGGACAAAGAGAACAGACTTTAAATTTAAGTATTCATCCTTATAATTATCTTGTTATGTAAGAATATATGAATGCAGCATTATTAATAAAATATACCATATCACCATAGGTGTAGCACTGCAATGGAAACACGCAATCCCGGCAAGCGGGTCACTCGGGAGGCCGCGCCGGGCCGGCCGGGCCTGCACCGGAGCCCGGCCTAGAGCCCGGGACTCGGACGTGCGCCCCAATCGCGCCTGACGCAATCCAATTAGTACAGGGGAATTGTTGTTTTAAAAACGGAATTTTCCACGCTGCACTCGCAACCCCACCTCGGATTACACGTTATTCCGACCGCCGCCGCGCCGGTATTGGCTTTCAGGCCAGAATTAAGAATACGAGGCTCTTTTACTACATTTTACACGGGATAATTTCGCTAGGCACCAACTGATTTTGAAAGATTCTGCCGTTCTTACAGACTGCCATGTAGGAGTAATTCTTTTTGAGGCGGTTAAATTGAAACAGTAATCAATTTTGCAATATACAGTATGTCCACCAAATTAGTGATAATTATTTAAGGGTTAAGTTATCTTTTTTAGGGTTCCGTAGCCGAATGGCAAAAAACGGAACCCTTATAGATTCGTCATGTCTGTCTGTCTGTCTGTCTGTCTGTCTGTCTGTCTGTCTGTCCGTCCGTATGTCACAGCCACTTTCCTCCGAAACTATAAGGACTATACCATTGAAACTTGGTAAATAGATGTATTCTATAAACCGCATTAAGATTTTCTCACAAAAATAGAAAAAAAACAGTAAATTTTGGGGGTTCCCCATACTTAGAACTGAAACTCAAAAATGTTTTTTTCATCAAACCCATACGTGTGGGGTATCAATGGATAGGTCTTCAAAAATGATATTGAGTTTTCTAATATCATTTTTTTCTAAACTGAATGGTTTGCGCGAGAGACACTTCCAAAGTGGTAAAATGTGTCCCCCCCCCCCTGTAACTTCTAAAATAAGGGAATGATAAAACTAAAAAAAATATATGATGTACATTACCAAGCAAACTTCCAACGAAAATTGGTTTGAATGAGATCTAGTAAGTAGTTTTTTTTAATACGTCATAAATCGTAAACCGCAAAAAAAAATTGATCAAAGTTACAACGAACTACAAGAACTTTTATATTATATTACTTGCTGCTACGGAACCCTTCATGGGCGAGTCCGACTCGCACTTGGCCGCTTTTTTTTCAAAGTAGCACGTAGCTGGACGCAAGAAGTATGGAAACTTGCATAAGGCTCATATTCAAACAGCAATAAGTCACCAGTCTTGCAACTTAGAGCAATAACTTTGATGTCGTTTTGTATATAATATTCTTGTTAATCAGTGCATTTACTAAAAAAGGTGGTTAATGTGCTAGTTTTTGAAGTATTTTAGAAAAAAAAAAACTAGTGAAAATTTGACTACACTGAGTATCATAGGTAATTTTTTAATTACCTTTGTAACTTGAAATTTCATTAAATCTTTTTTTCATCATATATGGGTATTTTTTGAATTTAAATTTCTCAGTCTGATTTATGCGCGGTTCGTTTTTATTTGATTTATTATTTATATTTTAATATTGATTTTAATTTTTTTGCTTATCTTATGTATTGTACGCCTTTAAGGCAGGACATAGCGAACAATTTGCTTATTTGTAACATCTGTATATTACCTATTGTCCACAATAAAGAGTGATTTGATTTAAATTATTGCTAGTTGTCAAATCAAATCAAATCAAATCAAAATCTTTTATTCATATAGGTATCACTGATACACTTATGCACGTCATTTTTTAATCTACCAGTTTTTCGGAAAGGTGCTTTGTCATAGAGGAGAAGAAAAACCGAAAGAAACTCCTCGCACATCTTTTAAAATCATGAAAAGTTACATAATATCTTCTAACCTACGCGGAACTGGATGCGGCACTAACTTCCAGGCGTCTTTGTCGTTAATATATTCATTTATGCTATAGTATCCTTTGCCTAGTAGCTGAGATTTCACATATCTCTTAAACATTTGGATAGGTAAATCACGTATTGACTTGGGTAATTTATTGAAAAAACGTACACCGAGCCCCATATAAGAGCGTTGTACCCTACTTAAGCGAAAAGATGACGTCACCAAATTATGTCTGTTTCTAGTTAGATGATTATGCGTATCACTATTCTGCTTGAACATACCTAAGTTGTTTTTTACAAATATAATATTGCTGTAAATAAATTGAGAGGCTACTGTTAATATGCCTATATCTTTAAATTTCTCACGCAGAGAATCACGTGATTTCAATTTATAAATGGCTCTGATTGCCCTTTTCTGCAAAACAAATATAGAACCAATGTTAGCCGCTGAACCCCACATCAATATACCATAGGACATGAGGCTATGAAAGTATGCAAAATAAACAAGTTTCGCAGTTTCTACATCGGTAAACTGTCTTATCTTTCTAATCGCATAAACTGACCTACTTAGCTTACTCGCGAGAGCCGTTATATGGGTGCCCCATTGTAGTTTAGAATCTAAGGTGACACCCAAGAAAACTGTGGATTTTTCCATAGTTAGAATTTCATTATTTAATTTCAGGCTTTTACTAATATTCCGTACATTAGGTAGTGTAAATTCAACACACTTAGTTTTTTTAGCATTAAGTAGCAAATTGTTTGTTGTAAACCAGTGTGATAAACGAGATAGAGCACTGTTTACGTCGTCAAAATTCATTTTATTTCTATTCGTCTTAAATATAAGGGAAGTGTCATCAGCAAACAGGACAATCTCTGCATGTTTCTTAATATAATACGGCAGATCATTTATGTATACTAGAAAAAGGAAGGGGCCCAAAATCGAGCCCTGAGGTACACCCATAACAGATTGAGATCCCGATGACTTGGTATCATTTATGCTAACACATTGGATTCTACCCTTTAAGTACGACGCAATCAAGTTAAGTGAGTTATTCTTGATACCGTAGTGGCTGAGCTTAAGTAGAAGTGTTTCGTGTTCAACACAGTCAAATGCTTTAGACAGGTCACAGAATACCCCTATGGCATTTTGTGAATTCTCCCAGGCCTCAAAGATGTGTTTGAGAAGCCTAGCACCAGCATCTGTTGTACTACAGCCTTTGGTAAAGCCGTATTGATCAGGGTGGAGTAAATTACAAGTGTTGAAGTGCATCAGCATTTGATTTAATATAATTTTTTCGAATACTTTACTGAGAGTTGGTAAAATAGAAATAGGTCTGAAATTATTAACGTCTGTTTTATCCCCAGATTTAAAAATCGGTATAATCTTACTATACTTCATAAGATTTGGGAAAGTACCTAAATCTACACATTTATTGAATAACCTAGCTAAATAAGGGGCTATCACATCTATTATATTATTTATAACTTTGACAGACATTCCCCACAAGTTGGTCTCTGGACACACTGTATTGCTGTTAGGTCAGGTTAGTTATACAGTGAAACGCGGTTGAGGCCCTAGAGTATGGCATTATCAAGTTACCCATGGGTATCGTATGACAAGTTTGTTCTTTTTGCTCCCATGACTACCACTATCTACTTAAATATCTATTTCAACAGTTAGCGGCGGGTAATGAAAAATAAACATTGAGAAATAAATCGAAACACTGCGAAGCGAGTGGCTAAACAGTAACACCGTTAGGTACTTGTGCCAGTGAAGGATAGTTTTAGATATCGGTTTAGGATTATTAAGGAACACTAAGTAACTAACCCTTTTCTATGTATAATATGTATATGTTTTATTTTTTATCATAAAAAATGTAGAATATAATGGAATAATTAATTTAAATTATGTTTAAATGATAGAAATGTATAATACAGTTACTATTTGTTCCTAATGTTTACAAAAGTAAATAAGTAAATGAAATAAACAACTGTGTAACTTTATAGTACAAGTTACAAAATTAAAATGAAATCAATAGATGAATTAATGTGTTAAATTACGATATTAATTAAGTGTCAATACGATAGACCACTGAACATATACCATATTCATATAACATATTCTTAGGTTTATGGTATGTCTCGATAACTGGAGCAAACACCTTATCCTTTGTTGTTTGCGAACAATTCTGAATAACTGCCACTCAGTGACACAATAATATCGCACAAATTTAGAAATTAATTAAGGCCGGAAACAAATTACGTTCCTGTTCAAATTGAATAAAGACATTATTTCAGTTGGAGGTAACCTAATCTGTGCTGATTGTTCCGCAACGGCAATTTTGTGGAGAGACGTCATAATTAGATATTGAACTGTTTTTTATTCTTGGTTGTGTTCAAATTGAACTGGTATTAATGAACGTGTAGAAAATCACATTGGAACGGAGGAAGGAAGTGACAATATGACAATATACAACTGTCTGTACTGTACTGTTCATTTCGTTCGATTCGGAAGCTCGGAAGGCATGATTTCGATTGAGCTTCAATTTCAGCTTGCTTAGTACAGATGTTACCATACAAGCTTGCTAAATAAATACTTTGACAACAATGTACTTATAAACAAGATAGCTATTCTGTCGTATATCTTAAGTATTTGCGACAACAAAGCAGTTCAATTTGGGTTAAGGTTACATTCAGCTTGGGTAGTAAAATTTTAAACGTTCTTTATCAGCTGAGCTACATAGTGAACTGGTTCAGTAGCTCGCTCCTCGTATAGCAGTATGCATTCGGAAAGCGACGCAGCGAGTGCGACAATGTTACTGTACCATCTCCTTGAAACAGTTTATTATCGCGAGCTGTGGACGTGACATAAATTTCCCGTAAACACCATTAACTCTTATGCCGATATTTAATTCACATTGATTTGCGTTTTGTTTGCAAGTTTTCTAAGTTAGTTGTAACACAGTTGTTTTATAGATTACCAGTACCACAACCGGAATTCCAAAATTCTAAATTATATTTCAAAATTTGTAAATTACTTTCAATCACTAATATAATATCTAAATTATTCAATATAATTTTAGCTGTAAGTTTTCCAAACATAAAAAAATAGTGAAATACCAGCGACGATGCCAGCTCAGATTGATACCTAACCGGGGTAGATTATTTATATGATAGACTAGCTGACCCGGCGAACTTCGTATCGCAAAAAAAACTATTTTTTTTTCTGAAATAAAAGTAGCCTAAGTTACTCCTTGTTACATCAGCTATCTGCCAGTGAAGTCCCGTCAAAATCGGTCCATCCATTTCAGAGATTAGCCGGAACAAATAGACAGACAGACAGACAAAATTAAAAAAAAATGTTGTTTTGGTATATGTACCGTGTATACATCCAAATGCACTTAGTAAAAAGCGGTTATTTTAATATTACAAACAGACACTCCAATTTTATTTAGATAAATTTTTGGAGTCGGGTCGTTTGGGTGTGTTTAGGTGTTTTTGTAATGCTTTTGTATGCTCATTTCAACCACAACATGACAACACCTGTAAACCATTTGCATTTCAAATGCAAAAAAGGGCTTCGTAGCTTCATAGCTACTGTCCCGGTGTGACGATTGTGGAAGACGCTCTCAAGAAGATTCAGTTACGTAACTGACAATAAAAACTAACTTGTACTTCAATTTTATTTCATTGCCAAATGGATTTTTTATAATGACTTGATAACCAACGAATGTTTGTAGCGACCAATTAATTACAATTATTGAATAATTAACAGGAAGAGGAAGACTTCAAGCTTTAAAACCGATAACGAATAAACATGACATGTAACATGTAAATTTTCCTTTAGTTTTACATATTAGTCTCCAAGTGATATGTTATCGGTTGCTGTGTAATGTTTAAACGTAAATCCCAGGAAGCGAATAATAGTATGAATCACGAGTTAGACCGTCTGTATCTAATCAATATTTTGTATTAATAACTAGATGAATCGGCAAACATTGTTCTGAAAAGAATTTTCTGGATAGGGACATCCTTATCACTTAGCGGTATGAAATATACTTTACGACCTATTTTCATATCCAAAAAATATATACAAAAAATTTCATTAAATTTGGTCGAGCCGTTTCGGAGGAGGGCGGCCAAAAACACCGTGATTTTTTTATATAGAATTATTTTCTAAAGTTTCAAGCCATGTTAAAGTCAGCTGTGTAGGAAGCTTAAGAATTTATTTTTGATTTTTTTATTGGTTACTTACTGCATATCAAATACCTACATCAAACTAAATTTCTTATGCGTTTTCGTGCTTGGTAAGGTTACTATGTCGGTCGCGCGATGGCCATGGCCACCTTTGGGTTAAACACTAATAATTCAATCATCCATAATGGGACATCAAGATAGAGGCTCAGGTTTTTTAAACAAGTAATAGTTTAAAAAACTATTTACACGGTTTTATACTGTCGATGTAGATACTGAAGAAAAAAATTGGGATTGTGCTCTTAACCATTAAGGAGTTCCTTCGGCTGGAGCCAACCCTGGGTGTAGTATCAGGTCAAGCTTGTCACAAAAATGCTATAGTAATCAGAACTAAAGTAATGTGTAATTTAAACTCCTAAGGATAAGTGGAAGTAGGTCTAATTAGGCTTGCAAGATTTGACCCAGACAGGGCAAGCTACTCGTAAATAAAACCGTTTAAAAACTAGGCGAGACCGTTCCCTACAGGCAACTACACTACATTTCTAATACAAATATAAAAATGTTATTGAATCCCATCTTTAAACGTAACAAAAATGACCAACTCGCCTATAAGCCGATTCTCAATGAAGCTATAATTCGAAAGAACGGCGACGGCAAACGGCCTTAACGATGAAATATCGAGAGCCGCGGTCGATTCATTAATTAAACAGCCAACAGAACAACAGGCGGAGAATCGCGTCCCCATTCCCGGAGAAGTTTCAATACAACGGCATCGGGGTTAACTGTGACAAGGTTGCAGACAGAGGACCACCTGAGAAACAGCGCAGACGGTAACGTTTCCGAGTAAATCATGTCCGTGACCAACCAAAGAATACCCCCGACCACCTATTGTACTCCGTACGACGTGCTTCGAAGCCGCGGCTCTACGTACACCAGTCGTAGACGAAGGTTAAGCGACGTCAAGTAAATTTTAACACGCAATTAGTAACCCGCCGGACACCTTGGCACCGATAGCCTAGGTCGTTCAGGGACTTATAGCTTCAAGTCGTTAATAAAACTTAAAAATTATAAAACCCCGTTTCGCTTAGCCGCTAAATTCGATGCTAAGTAATAAATAATCCGATCAAAAACGTAACTGTGTAAAATATTCACTGTTACTAGATAATATTTATGTCATTTACATTTCATGTCCATTTGAAATATGCGCTATTCTTGCCAAATGCTCACAAACTACAAAATGGTTCGTACTAAAAATACTATTGTATCCAAATTATACTGCACAACAATCGGTAGTAATAGATGTAATATAAAATAATGCAATTAATTTACTAAAGGATTCACTGAACAATAATTCAAGCTTTATATTTCACGACTAATTTTACGATTAATCAACTAATTTTACGAACTGACGACACTTTTCCCGAAAGCGACAAACGCACTGCCGCACGGCACCCTGATTCAATAAGTATTATACACGGACAAAACGCCAAAACGGATCAGTAGTCGGCTAGTGGGTACAACTGTTAAATTTATCCTGTTATATGCCACGACTAGTTCTATTATCAAGCTGCTTAGCGCACTTTTTCCGTAACAGGGCTTCGGCAACAAATGTCGATTATTGTTTCAGCGCACGCAATCAGTTATTTTACGGATTGCACGACAAGACGTAGCGAAGCTATGTCGTTGCCGGTCTAATTGTTTTTATTAAGAAAATGTTTCAAATATTGTTGTAAAAAATAACAAACGTAACTAAGCGACTCCACAGTTTTGCAAGGTAGAAATAAAACATCGAGCATTGCGTTGGGCATCTTTTTTTTAATAATTTCAAGAATTACGTGAAACATCAGAAAGTAACAGTGCAGTGGGCTGCTGAGTAAAAATATTTCAAAATCCTTACTTAAAACAATTATATCAAGGATATAACTCTACGAATCGATGAAACAGAATGGACTACTCCTCAATCAATTAATGGAAAAATCATGACAAATACAATAAAATCAGAAGAATAATATTAAAAACATAATTCTTCATATTCAGTCTCTATTTGTCCACAACAGTCTTTGAAAATATATTTTTAAAGTAGACCATCATTTTTAAAAACTAATAACTGTCATTTACTGAATTACGCTGTTATTTTAATAAGCTAGTTTCAAAGCCTACATTCCCAAGCGATTTACGACCACAGTACGAATCAATTAAAAACAAATACCGTTTAGGTAATTACTGTCATAAGGAAGTGGTCGATTGGTGTGAGTGGTGAGCGGTGTAACTATGACACATCGCTGCTCGCATGGCGACACATAGGGTTGCCAGGCTGATATATTATATGGTCGGACTCGGATACTGGTTGGAACTGGGCTGAAGCGCCTGAAGCCTAACTGCTACGTGGTTACGTGTTCACATTCAATAAAAGCGCTAGATGGATAACGCATAGATGAAAGCAATAGCTTAGTCTACTCTGTTCTGAACTTGGCACATTTTTTCCTTCGGTTGAAAATAAATCTTGCTGAAAACGATAACAGGTTGGTTAAAAACCAAGCCATTTAAAACTAATCATGCGCTTCTTGAAGGCACTGCGTGCATGCGTAGTCGTACAAACTTTAACAAGGTCTGGATTGCCTGACATATCAGTAAAAACATGCCCGGTTAATGTCTGTGATGCCTGGCAACCCTAGGTGAGGACATCACACCACGTCGTGATCTACCGTTGTCGGAGCTAGACTGTTTTCCGTTTGACGACAAAGTCCACAAAGTTATTTGTATGGAATAATGTGCGGTATTGTGTAATAGTGGCTAGAATTCACTGCACGGTTTGACGAATCTATAGTCCAATTCCAGTAGATAGTGACCCTGCCGTCGAATATAATAAATAACATAGTAAATAAATAATAATATTTCTATATAATATTCTCGTCGGGTCGAACCTATATGCCTGAAGAATCCATTTTGTGTAACAGACACACACACACACACACTTTTAATTCTGAATTTTCCACAGGAATGGGAAATCCGATCTAATTATAATTCAGCATAGTTGCTAATTTTATTGCTATGGTAACCTGACCAGGTTTAGCTATTTTAAATATCACCTGCATTTCTAACAAAACCAAATGAATCATAATATCATTAAAAATCATATTTCCTACTGGTAATCCCTATACATTACGGACAATTTCGCCATTACAAATAAAATCATATACCGATACTGCCTTCTCGCAATCTATTTACCTACAACCTGGCGTTCACGTGCAAAATTAGTAAGTTTTAGGTGCATGCGACACCGTGCAAATACCTAGCGGTGGCAAACTAATCCGGATGGCAACAGCCAACAGCCAACAATCCAAGAAGTGTGACGTCGGCACACTCACCTTGACTCACTTTACTCGGCCCGCTTGCATTACACTGTTTGCCGGCGTGTACTCTTTATTAGTCCTACATTACATCGGCTCTTGCGTCTTCACCTTATCAACGCTGGAATTTTTATACCATCGAGCGATTAAACCTACGACTGAGCAACGTCATAAGTTTCTCGCTCAAGTTTTACGTTACGAGGTATATCGCTGTCGCTAACACTACCCAACAGCCAACTGTGAGAAGAATTGAACGTTCAGTCTTTCGCGTTTGTGAACCTTTAGCTCGCGCGAAAGCCGAAAATGATCGGAAGTCTAAGGCAAAAAGACACCAAGTTTTTCCTGGTTCTCTACGCCTTCGTCTTAGCCCAACTTTGATCAACTTAGTGAGCATTACAACCAAAAGCTTTATCATGGAAAAATTTGCCATTACATTCCTATTACTAGTAAATTTTGATGCATTTACATTGAAATGTGTTCTGATTGACTCACTTTTTTACGATCATTACTTGGAAACAATTTAGTGATAATTATTTTCAAATAGATGCAATTTTTTTTCTGCAATATCTCAATACTGCATATCCATGCTACACTCATACGATTTTGTAATCTATGTGATAGAAAAATTCACTTATAAAATATATTACGCCATCGATTGTTTCGTGAAATCATTTCGTCATATTAACAGTTGTTAGTGCTCGATAAAATTACGAGAAAATAATGATTGTGTAACGGTATGCACTAAACGCGGTCATATTATTGTGCTCTTGCCTAGTTCGTTGCGCAGTAGTAGCTCATACGAGACATACGTCACATACCTATGGCTTACTTAAGAGTAAGCAAGTTTTGCAGTTATAAATAAACACGTGTCTTAATTAAGGTCAGGTAAGGTCAGCTCATTTATTAAATTATAGCGAATGTTACATCATGTATTTGTGACCTAGGAATTTTATTGATACTCAGTAGTTCACGTGGAGTTTGGTTTGCGGCACTTTCTAGTTTTCATTATTTATATGGAAGTAGTAAACAGGTTTGTTTAACTGACGTTGAGAAGACACAGACACACTTAAATGAAAATCTAAATCTAAAATAAATTAATCGATATCTGAAACCAGTGACTAAGATTGAGATACAGCTTTGCTTCTAGTGCCCTCAATACAAGAACAAATAAATTCAAAAATTATTGAACAAACCAATGTCCAAACGATGAACGGTCTCATATGGAGCATATGTAAATCTCCTCTTAATTGAAAAATCCTGGCAAGTAAAGTCGATATTCCATGACTTTGGTACCAAATTGCATCCAGTGTGGATTAGTGAAGATGCGGAAGTACTCGTATATTTGGTTACACAACTAATTAAAATAAAAAAATATTCCTGAGCATTTCCGTGCTTCGGAGAGCACGTAAGCCGTCGGTCCCGGATGTATTCATAAGATGACAGTTGTTACGCTATGTCGGAGGCCCGCGGGCGGTTTGAAAACTTCCGACACTCGGGTTGGCCCATAAACCCTCCACCAATGCATCAATCAATGGGTTGAAGTCAATGATAATTTAATATTTGATAACTGTTAACATTCAACCGACCTTAACGACTATTACTCGGTCAATCTCTAATGAAAGTATTAATAATACACCAGCATATTAATAATACAACCAAAAATAAAGAACAAAAATCAGTTATCTAGCCAGCATAACATCCAAAATTCCTGAAACATTCTCGAAGACACCTACAATCCCGAGCTATTTCACTCCGGAAACTAAACATCACCAGAGCATGGCAGCCATGTGCGATCCGATCACGTACGCTAGGAACGCGATGTTTTCTTTTCTCTAATCACCGTGTCGCATTCGAGGTATTGCAATTAATTTGCAGACAGTCGAACAGCTGATGTTCGCCGCCGCGCCGCCGCACGATAGTGTTAGCTCGGCGAAAGCGTGGTAATGACAATGCTGATCGTAATTGCGCGGTACACATCTGTGGGAAGTTTTGTTACTTAACATCTGATCATTTTTTAAACGCTCAACTCCCGTTACAACTCGCTTGGCTCTCACCGATGTGTTTTGTGGTCTTTGTTTAACTAATGGCGAATTAAGTAGATGGTATTCAAATGAGTTTTATCTGTGTTTATATCAATCGCCAGCAAACAGGCCACATGTTGGTAGTAGCAAAGGATTGATTAACGCGGTGTTGATGAACCAGCTACTTTGTAACTCTACAACACTTCAACAATAAAATTAAAAGACAACATTTTATGTTCAAAGACCGAAAACGATCATTGAGCACCTGTTACATTGCAAGTTATACTGCAACGTCTGAACTGAAGATGAAGGATATTATTCGTTTCATAAATGGTAAAATCTTTGTACAAATTATCATAAAGGTTAGTGGGTAATCTTCTATCGTACTGCCAATTCTAACGTGCAGCAAGTTGCTTCATACAATATTTGTTAGTCTACCCAAATCGCAAATAATTATTTATCGACATCAGTACTGCAGGAATGCAGCAAAATTTATTGGGATTCTTAATTCCGATAATTTCGAATAAAACTTTGATATCATAGAGTGGATAATATTTTTTATGTTTCACACTCTTTCACACTTGTTGCATTATTTAGGACTTTTATTGTAGGACTTTCTCATAGATCTGTAAATGTAACTACTAATTTGTTTTTCTATCTGGCTGCTTTTCTGCCATTTATGCATATTATGTGCATAAAATTTTACAGAAAACTGAAATTACTCATGGATACATTTACATTAAATGAACTTATTATCTGCGAATCCAGTCTAGCCAGAATCAATTTATAAATATTATCTTTCATTTCGTAAATCATTCCTCTACTCAAAGGCAGTCTAAAGACGCCCTCTTAACGCAATAAGGTCGTCTTTCGGAGGTATTACTATGGTATATACTCAAGAGTGTTAAAGTGGTTGTTCAGGACGAACGGACAAGCGCAATGCGGCTGGCAGATTGCTATCGCTCCGCGGTGACCAGGCGTCTACGGCGCCAATTTTTTTGTCTCGCTCGCACGTGCACCTACTGAGTACTGACTAATACGGATGAAGAGCCTTTGTACGTCACTAAGATGACTTGGAGTTTGCACGGTGCTTTTCGGACTACCCAATCGGAAACCTACCTATAATCACATAATGTTCTTTGATAAAGGGAATAATGTACTATACACCAGACTGGTTTGTTATGTAGCCAGGACGGTATAAAAACTCTACCAGCATGTTTAAAGGTGTCATCTAGATTTAAATGTGTCGTGCGAAACTCAAAGGGATCAGGTGTCGATCATGCTTGCACAATAGAGTGAACTATCGTTGGCTTGGACTCAAAAATGGACAGACACTACAACTAAGTACGTATACCTATATCTATTTAGGTTCAGAAAATACTTAATGGATGAAGTTGATTTTGTTGGGGGTATACGATTATAACTGCAATCGACTAAAAACAGAACTTCGTTTTAGATCAGTTTCCATTCACAATACATAACACGAAATCAATAAAACGTAATTGAATTAAAACAGTTGCCATAAATCATCTTCGATACAGTCAGAAGCGGGTCAGCAAAGTAAATCTGGAGTCGGTACAACTATAAATATTGATCGGAGCTCTCCTTGACTCGAATCGGTGGCGGCCTGGCGGCTCGATGGCGGCCGGTTGCGAAATTCGCCCACAACCGTTAGTCATTGTCGCCGATTGCCGATTGCACCCATCGACTATAGTGCAGGGCTCGACATTGACTCATGTATGAATATGAGATCGTCTAATGCATAAGACGCGTACGCACACAACCTCGCACTGAAATTCCCTGTTTTGTCCGTAGTGTGGATGTATACCCTGCTATTTACAGGCGGAAATTTTACACATGTGGTGGTGTGGAGCAAAATTTTATTGTGCCTGATTAAATGCATTTATCTGTAAGGTAGATAAATAATTGACCACGGGAATTAAAAGCCTGGGCCTGTTGTAAACAGACAGATTATAGTGGTTTAGCTGCTACGTATCGATATTAAGTAATGATTTTTCGTGTAGATGTAGATGTAAAGTATTCTCGTCGTAAACCTTTTTAGACATTAATCGCCGTCGCTTGGCCTAGAGCTTAGTTGCTTCATAACAACAGGGGTGAAACCATTGCGCAATTTTTCCTTCAGACACTTAGCCGCCAATCAGGCATAAAATATAAATTATAATTGGGAACAATCACAAGTTGGGAAACAACGAAACTTTTAAAATGAAGTCCTGGAAAACTCGTAAACTAATCCAAAATACAGAACTATTGTTAAGCAGGGACAATAGAAGGAAGCTAAACATCAGCAGACGTTGTTCCAAAAAAAAATCCAAAAAAAGTGTTTATAATTAACTGCATGTCATTAACGTTTTAATCATATTTGGAAAGAGTTTCCTTCTTTTCCTGAAGACCTTCTCCGCTTCCATTTATTTCTTAGGAATACCTCTTAACTTGTCTGTGGCAAAAAAAAAACTTTATATCGTCTCATGCCTCCATGAAAATCCTTACTTTCAATCAGTATCCTTCCAGTTTCGTTTCAAACAAGTTTAAACAGGGAACGAGCAAGCGAGCGATTTGCGTTTCACTGCGGATCTATTGTCAGTCAGCGGAATGTCCGATGTTGCGACAACCGGGTCATTCGAGACCAATAACTTGGACGGCAACCGCAAACTGGTACGAATGGGCTGCTATCTACTGAAATGGTACACTTACGAAGGCTGCTACTGCGGCGGCGGCCTGGAAAAATTAATCCCTGACGAAAATCCTTTGGTTCGTCGGTTTCGTCTGTCTCGCGTCATCTATAGATTCACCATCCATCCAACTAATTGATAGGTATAATATCATTAACAGACGTCACATTTAAAAATGGAATAATTGGTAGGTATGTATAGGTAAATAATAAAACAATGAAAATAAAACTTATTTCGGAACTGCTGTTTTAATTTAATAATTCTAAGTGTAAAATTTCATAATATACGTCACATACTATAAGACATGAGGTCTCACAAATGTGACCAGCTGTGACTGTGTGTGTGGTAGGGGTCAAAAGTTATGAAATTAGTGTGACGTAATTTATAAATCGAAGTTGAGTTTCGAACAGAGGTCAGCAGAAGCACAATAAATAAATATTTCGTACCATGGCAGAAGGATACATTTTGTTTACACCCACACTGACCTTCAGGGACAGACACCCAGCGACTCCTTGTTCAATTCATGGTTAAAGATAAAAGGACATGGAACACATCGTATCTTTAAAGATTACTGTTAACTTTTCATCTTTTTCATAACTTTTATTAAGTTGTATTAAAAAAATTCATAGAGTATTAAGCAGGTATCACTTTGGCCTCATGTATTAGAGCCTCTGCACACGGCGTATGTTTACGAGGTACGAGAAAACGCCTCGTCGTTTGCAGCGCGGAAAACGCGCAGATTTCGCGCGTTTTCGTCGGATGCGCTTCAAAAACGCGCCGTGTGCAAAGTCTTACAAGGAGCGATAGATATCCAAAAACAATTTCGTAACGTAACATTAATTATCGCTTTACATTGTACCCTGATGTCTAAGAATCTTTGAGGAATTAAGCGACGATGACTTGAAACAATCATAAAAGCAAGTTGTCGAAATTAATTCAATTTCCGAACG
The DNA here is from genome assembly GCA_951805285.1 of Thymelicus acteon. Lineage (NCBI taxonomy): Eukaryota > Metazoa > Arthropoda > Insecta > Lepidoptera > Hesperiidae > Thymelicus > Thymelicus acteon. The sequence goes on from OX638228.1 coordinate 15,460,849, forward strand.
CGTGGTCTCAACCATTAACCGTTCACGTAAGGCCCGTTCACTTCTTATACCTAATTAAGGAGGCCTAGTCGTATGGAGGCATACTATTTCAATTTGGAACAGCTGGAAGTATTAGCATAATACAACCCTGCTGCTTCGATATTAATACTGATAGTTGGAAGGGCAAGCATAATACAAAAATGCTGCTTCGATTTTGATACTGATATTTAATAGTAATTGTAAGATAAAGAATATTACAACCAGGGGCGTAGCTACCGTCGTATCAATTATACGGGGCCCCCACTAACACTCCCAAAAAAAAGCTCGTCAGCGGCCTACGACCGCTACAGTTGGCACTCCTTTTATATTTGACAGCTGACGTTGAGGGGGCCCTACAACAAATATTGATATGGGGCCTCCTTAGGGCTAGCTACCCCACTAATTACAACGTTGCTTCGATATTGAGTTGGAAGGGATTGGAAGCCAATCGAAGCCCGGCCTCCAAAGTCGCTAAGGAATTGACCTAAAGATTAAAGATAACTACCGGGACGGGACCGATTCCTTAACCTGCCCTCCGAATCTATCGAAGTACAGAAGCTTTGGCACACGGAAGTAGGAACTGCGAAAGTAATTCTCCTCTTAATTCCTGTCATCCGCAAACTCGTCTCGTCGCCATACTTAACACATCATCACGCCCACACGTATGCGTGTGGCCACACGTCACTAGCTCGAGATCGGGGCGCTCCCACACTTAACATGTAGAACGATACAATCATAATGTTGCCTAATAAATGTATTTAGGGGGGTCAAGAATGAAAGTTCATGCATGGTTTTTTTTCGTTTAGTCCACAGTAAGTACGAAATAATAACTAAATACTGATTGTGAGTTCAAAATACTATAAACGCATTTTTAGGGTTCCGAAGTAAAACCGGAACCCTTATAGTTTCATCATGTCCGTCCATCCGTCAGTCCGCGACCCTTAGTGCCAAAAAGTTGTAATTTGGCATGGATATGTTGTGTACATATTTATTAAAACTCCAGAATCGTAGAATAAAATATTGAAAAACATTTTTTTTTCAGGGTACCTCCCCTACAAGTAACGTGAGGATGATTTTTTTATTCGTCGCATATCCTATAGTGTGGGGTATCGTTGAAAAGGTCTTCCAAAAATATTATGGGTTTTCTAAGACCATTTTTGGAATTAGGGACCCGTCTGCGAAATATCTGGCTTTAAAGTGCTAATTTTTGTTGGAGTCAAGTGTCCCCTCCCCTGCTGGCTAAAAGGTTAGAGTTGGACAAATCAAAAATTCTCAAAAATAGGTTATTTATGACGAATTTACAAGGAAAACTATCACAGCTATGTTAGCATAAGTAGTTCACGAGTAATAGTCGATAAACTTACTACTTCTACCTTGCGCGTGGCCTGACACGTACTTGCCCTGTTTTTTATATTGTAATATTAAGCGTAAGTGAAAATAAGTTGGTTCGCGTAATAATCCACTACGTCCACAACTTTTTTAATACAATGCTATTTCTATAATCATCGACTCCATAATGTTTGTTATTCTACTTTATTAGAAGACGTATCTAATTATACATACATTTATTCATGGTCAATTACGTACCCTTGGCCTCGAGGTTAAAAACGAAATCATAACGTTAAATTAAAATGTATAAATAATTGTTTTCAAATTAGTATTCGTATGACGCATAAAAAAAACTTAAACAGACGTAAGATAATACCACGATGTTTACCGCACAACGCTAACAAAACAAAGTTTAATAAAACCAACGTTCAGTTTAAGTAAGGCTTCTTAACGTATCCTATTAATAAGTTAAAGTGTAATCGGGCATATGTGACAGTCCCCTTCGCTGGCGCGGCGCCATGTAAACACACGACCAAATAGGGCAATGACCATTCTAAACACAAATAGAATACTCTAATAATACAGCCCACATTTAAAAATAAATACAGCTCCAGGCTAGGGGGCGCCACGTGTGACGCTAAGATTAATACGCCCGATCGCCGACCAGTGTGCTTAGTGCGAGTTGCATCGAAAAGTTCACCTACCTCGATAACGTCAGTACATGCCTAACGAGAAGTTGCGAGTGCCAGTTCCAAAACGTGACTCGTATCAATCCACGTTTGTTCATTGAAAATATCTATTATTATGTTGGCAGCAAAACCGTCGTTAAATCTCGTTAAAACATCGTGAAAGAACCCAACCAAATTGAAAATAATACATTTATTTAGTTGGAGCAATAGTATCAAGCTACAATTAAAATAGTGGTGTTATACTGTAGTTTACTTGCGTAACGTGCTATAGATTAGTGTTTTGGTTGTTTGTTTCATATTAAATATTATTTTTTTCAGTACTTACTTCTCAATCATATTATATTGTGGCATTTTAAGCGAGAAAACAGGCAATATTAATTAATGAACATAGCTACAGTGATACATTTGATATGGAAAAGTTTTTGTGTGGTGAGGTTATGTGAATGAAATTTATTATTTATTTAACAAGCTCAGATCAATAATTAACAAGTTCACGATTGGTGTAATATTTATTTAATAGGATTTATATGTATAAGCACAGTGATCTTTGGCTGTAAATACTTATTCACTACAAACAACAATTAATGGACAAATCATGTCTATTTTGAACAATGAAAGTTTTTATGATACCTAACATATTACAATATGAGGAAGTGTACAAAGTAAGAAATGTTATGTTCCTAGTATTTATTTATATCTTTATATTTAAGGTACAAATCAAGAGAGATGGCAGAGTATCAAACTTGTCTCAACAGCACTAGCGCAGACTACTACTTCCAACAAAACAACAGCAATGCAACATTTTCCTCATTGTTATTTAAGAGTAAACGAGTAAACAAATACGTATATAAAGTAAAAGTATAAACACAGCAACATGGATTTGAGAATTGAGAAGATATGTGAAAATAAGGCCGCTACAAATATAATCATTAATTTATATTACAGTGTATGAAATGTGAAGTCTGTGACCATTGTAATTTACTCATTGGTTTTCTATTGAGATTGGAATTGAAGGTATAACATTATGTGGGAGAAATAAAACTTTAAAAGACAGATTGTGGTTTTCTTGATAATTTTATTTTAGGAGGCATATTATGTTGAATATGAAATTATTAAGGCATTACAGCATAATTATTATTATGTAATTTTGGTTTAAAGAGTGGAAATAAAACGTTGAACGGTAAATAATTTTTAATATAATATTTTTGTAATTCTTCTCCGGACAACAGTATTCAGCTGGATGTCAATAGTCTTAGTTGTAATTCAATCTTCCCCTTTTGTTATTGTATTCTTTATAATTGCTCTTCAACACCTTTCCTTTAATAAAAATATATGACAATTTTATTGTGATCAGCAGTATATTAAAATCTTTTATAACAAAAGCTAAATATATAATTGTAAAATATAATACATAAATATATTAAATTAAACATTTTAATATATTATGCCTTATTAAATTATTCTCTATCTATTTTAAAACAAAGCAGGCCCTTAATATCATTTTGGCACGTTACAATGGCATGGTATAATAAAATTATAGTGAAGTACTATCAATAAATCTTCTTGCTGGGTATATTGGCTTGGCAATAAATCTAAAACATTAAGAACATAGATATAATTTAGGATCTCAAAAGTGTAGGTGCTGATACGTCATAATGATAATATAGTCCCAAGTAGATAATATATTGAATGTTAATTGCATTTCTAGTATCTAGTTACCGCTTGCCTCGCAGCTGGGTATTCAGTTTATGGGTTTATCAAATATGTCATTATTAAATAAATATTTTCCTTGATCCTTGAGAGCTCCAATGCAAACGATATTGTCACCTTTGGCAATATTAAGTTGCATAATAAAATAATTCATTGAGTTCATACTTGTAGACAATTTTAAATAAACTTATTTAAATCTTAATTGTGTAGGTAATGTAAGTACCTTTTATTTCCAAGAGTCCAAGTCAAGACACAATAATATTAGGTTTATCAAGTTCCTTGCAAGTAGTTTAAAAGTTATCTTCTTTAAAAATATCTTCATAAACTTTTTAAAAACTTGGTGACATTCGCCATTGGATTAGTGTTTATGTTTAAGTACTCTGTGACTGTGATTGCGTAGTGTTTAAGTACTCTGTGATTGGATTACCGGAAATTCTTTCTTGCATGAACAATACAAATACTACTTATCAATAATTTTATTCACTTTAAGATTTAGTGGCCGCAAACATGCTCCGAGCAATTATAAATTTCCAGCCATAATTTTCAAGAAACAGAAAAAAAGTTTAATTAAAATAATAAACCATCTTTTTATGATTTCACTAGTAAATTTCGCGTGAAAACTTTTCGGTCACGTGGTCCCATAGTTTTCGCAAGCTACGTATTGGAACTGTCAAATAAAGCCACTCGCACTCGCGCAATGTTCGAGAAACAATACAATAACCACTGACAGATAACTTCACTGTGAACTTTACTTTCGTGAACGTGAGCGCATGAAACTCGCACTCGCGCATTTTTTTTCTTCACTTTCCCGCTAGATGGCTCTGCTTCGATCCCATACAAATTTGCATTTACGTAGCGAGCCCGTTATGTTACGGAAAACTCGCACTAAGCACACAGGAATAGTAAATGTTTCAAGTCGGCAACGAGAGAATTATTTTCGAACATCTGTAAGCCGAGGTAAATGTCAAGTGAAGTTAATGTACGATGTTATGGTACGAATAAGTAATAAAATAAATTGTAATTATAAGTTGCGGGTTCACAATATCCTTCTATAATGGGTTTGTCATCCTAGTGTTATTAAATATCCTTATTGTAATTTTATTATCGTGTACACAGACGTCGAAGACAAATTTAATTAACAAATATAAACAGATTCCGTTCTCCCGGACCTAGCCTGGCGAAAAATCTCTATGCTACAACAGTAATCAGGATCTAACCAAAAATTTAACATAAAAGTCGAGCTAATACAGGATCTACATCATAGGACCAAGTAAGTCAAAATGCAAATTAAGTAAATCAGCGAGCGACAACTCGAAGCAAAAGTCATAAAGAGCACAAAACCGTGTACCGTGTTGGCATTTAAAGCGACCTCTAGGGTGGACGAAGGTATTTACATACAGTTATCGTCAGGTCGTGTATCAATTTCGGGTGGCCGCCTGGACGGCAATTCTAATTACACGAACAATTAGCAGAAATTATAATCGTCAACCGCACGAATTTTTACCGACCGATTCCATGAACCAACGCTATTTTAATATTAATCTTAGTTTCTTTATTCATGCATTGCTTATACATATTTTTAGATAAGAATAATTTACTGCATATCGTTAGTAACAATCCAATTATTTTATTAAAATAATAAGGTAACCGAGCGTATAATATTATTCTGCAATATATTTCAATATGAATGAATATCGTTCATTCGTCAACCGGTTATTAAGGCTGCTCTAAACACTATGCCGCCGGCATGCCCGATCGCTTTTGCCGCGCGGGGATGCCGTAGGCACGTGCCGGGGACCTACGGCCCGGGTACTAAAAATTTCATATACCCGGGTATACCCGGATAGAAAACCCTAATGAATACTAATTATGTAGATCAAAATCATAAAATTGTAAAGAGAACTGTTGCGCATTACAGACATTTGAGGACGTTTTCCTTCTACATATAAACGGATATTCCGGGAAGACCGAGCATGATCAGCAAATATATTTACTGTCGCGTATTCCAGCAACTGTGGCCAGCAAACGACACGTGTACTATGACGCAAGACATATAAGGAACGCGCAGTCCTACGCTGCAGAGAAAATTATACGCCCACATCACTTATTGGAATGTAATACAGATAAAAGCGATTGAATCCATCGAATGAAACAAAACATTCTGAGCAGACTATTCTAACGTACTTTTATGTAAGTGACCTACAAGCTATTTGATGGTAAAATTGGTTACCGCTGACGATTGTTTAAGGACAAAACTGGCCACTCCGTATAGTTTTATTTCGGTCCTTATTTAAGAACAATAGACAACGTAAGTATATAATCTTCCTCATAATGGGAAACATGCCAGTTTAGGTTGCTTCCTAGTAACAATAATACAACCTACTCGTAAATAAACATTACCGGCACGCAGCAAAACAACGCGAAGACGAAAATGACTGAGAATAGAAAGGGCAACGTCACACGAAGGTCGGATGCAATCACTGTTTGCGCTTCCTTGTTCCAGTAGCAAGGGCGAAACAAAGGTCGCACGCGTATCAAATAGAGGTTTGCACCGGAGCGAAATTTTGAGAACCGATTGAATTCACCGGTTATTGAGCCAATATCCGGTGATCACCGGTGAATCACCGGAGATATCTCAAAAACTGATGCACTACATAATAAAGCACATTTTACTCAAATTATCTGAAATATTAAGAACAACCTTTTTATTTATTAAAAAAAAAGAAATTAAATGTTTTACAAAGTGAATAAATGCTTATTTTGATTTATAAAGCATAACATTTCGACAGCGTCAGAGCGTAACATGTTCCTTCTGTCATTCAGTAGTTGTTGAAAATACCCTCTCCGATTGAACAGAAGTTGCAGGGACAGCTAAATATTTAAAGGCAATGTCGTCCAAAGTTTTTAACGTCTGCGGAAAAATCATCGAAAACATTTCATCTAATTCCAATTCGCCGAATACAATACATCAAAAAAATATTTCGGCGAATAAACAAAATGTAGAACAACCAAGTCATCGAATGACATTGTTTCGAATAGCATTACGTAGAACAACCATTTCATCGAATGACAATAATTAATCGAATTACATTTCATCGAACAACATTTCATCGAATGGCGATTTATGAATGAAAGAAAGAAAGAAAGAAATGCTTTATTCAAAAGTTACTTACTACAGATAACAGGTTTTGGTATATTAACAATAGTAATAATAAAGAATATTAAGACTAGATTAAAACTACAATTTTCTTTAGTAAGCACTAACGAAATGCGATATAATGTTTTCAGAATTTGGAATAGCGGAATTAATATGATGGGCGGAACAACAAAAATAGCGCTTTGTGTAGAAAATGTTGTCTTTAGCGATTTTGGGCAACGCAGATTTTGAATCCGATATACGATTTTGATTCAGTTAAGATTAACACCGACAAATTGTCAATCGTGGAAACAACTTCTAACGAAACCTATCGAAAACACGAGTTTGTCAAAACGTTTACGTTAGTGACAGAAACGAATCGCTGCAAAACCGACTCCATGTAGTCTTGTTTGCCCTACCCCTAGAGTGTAATGTAAACCCGAGTAGGCGTGGAGGGGCGAGGCGGCCTGCGAGCTAAGGAGCAGGTGGTTTTAATGCTCGCCGCAGCAGCTGAGGCTGGCCGTCTGAGTCGGCCAGCAAGTCGAAGCTGAGGTGGTGAGCATTAAAAGCATCTGCGACGATAAGCTCGCGTGGGACCGCTGGAGCCCCGCAGCTCCGGAACCGTGACAGAAACAGTGCTTGCTGCATGCTGCTTACGTCTTAGTGCTGCCTTTCAAGGATATGTGACTTTTGAAATAGTAAAAATATTTATTAATGATCATATGAAAATTATATTATTCGATTCAGCGAATTGCGATTCGATAAACTGTCATTCGATGAAATGTCGATTGGATCAATTGTAATTCAATGAAATGTGTTCGATGATTTTTCCGCAAATCGTTTTTAAATGTGTAGCAGTGTATTTGTAAATACCTACTACTTTGGTTGAAATACAATGAAACGCATGGGTTTCCATCGTTCTTGTCTATTTTAGTATTGGCATCGCTTAGTACAATCTAGAATAGTTTTCAGCTCTTAGTTTAACGCTATATTTGTTTAATTATTACATTACGAACATTCAACAAGGGCGATGACATTCGTATGGAAACTGCTCGATAACTACCGAACAGAACTTAGACGTTATAGGTATCTTTGGAATCGTCATGAATTCGTCTTCTTGAATATTATATTAGATTAGAGATTCGTGATAATCTAATTTCTAATATTTTTGACAACTTATAACTCATTCAAAGCATAGACTAGATTGGTATTTATTGCGTTTTGATATCATCACATTCAGCCAGACGTTTGTCTATGGTGATACATTCCTTTATTTGTTTCTCCGCAATTAAACATCCGTTCTACGATGTACTCATATATTTTCGCATAAAGGAATATTAGTAACATTCCTGATATGAATCATTTAATAATTTCAATTATCATAAATCATCATATTAACTGAAGTCTGTGGCTGTTAAACGTTTTGTACTCTGTGAGCAGTGAGCGATGTACGATTTCCGATATCGACGGATGTTATCGAACGAACAGATGAATCAGTTCGGCTCAAGCGCTCGCGCAGGATACGCGTGTCGTCCTGCGCGACTGACCGGCTCATTTTGAACGGCAAGGCTCCGCATGGCCGCTGCCACATTCCTTTGAAAATGTACAGTTTTGCCTGAGTTTTTATTCAGTAGCGAGTACGCTCCTCGCAATGTTTAACTTTCCCTAATCGAGCTGGGTCGCCACCCGCTTTCTTTGATGTAACTTAGAGTACTTATTCCGTAATTCATCGTACGGCGCGCCATGGGACCGCCGCCATCTTAGAACTTCACGACCGTGTTCCACATAACTTTATTTCTACATGATGGACCGGGACTCCTCCCGCTTCGCGAACGCGAGATCACCGGCTGGGAAGGGTTTCGTCGTCTCCAGGTGCCGATGACATACTCGGTGAAGAGCTCTCTCCTGGAGTGCTCTCCACGCCACGCCACGTCACGCCATGATGGCTTTGCTTTGGACGGGCGTCCGCAGGGCTAGTTTTCTAGCGTCTGCTGGTCATCCCAACCAGTAGATGATCCCAAGGACTCACCGCGCTCTACTGCTACCGCTGCCGTCTTCTTGCATGATCACGCCACACCACGCACCGCACGTTTCTTTCATCCGCCTGCCTGCGCTTACCATCCTGGATGCAGCTGCAACCCTTGCCATCACGCTTCAGCTTCGAGGCGCGCCACCCAGCGACGTCACGCCCGGCAGACAACCTTTCTTCGTTCGTCTATATTACGCGTGCGGAGTGATGCGTTCATGGTACCATGTAAGTCAATTTAAATAACCTATTATCTGGCCAGAAAGTGTAGAATCAGTGCGCGACGTATTCCACGGGCACCGTTGCCTTACCGTTATCACGGATAGCGTAAATAGAACTCTGTTAACGTCACATAACCTAGCCTAAATTTGCATGCTTTAACATTGTCTCTGCGGACCGAGCCGCCATGTAATTCGCGATTTTTACCAATATAATATCTGGTCCTAACTACCATCTTTTATTTCGAACAGACATCCCACCGGATAAGCCTGCAAGAGGTCCTTGATCCAATAGTTCAGTGTATCTACGAGAGCCGAAGGAGTAGACCATTTATTGTAATTCATACAAATGATTTGTTCGCGTAGAATTTGACTTTCCTCTCTATGCACTTATAACCCACATTAGTCGTATATTACCGAATACCACCACCACTCTCTTTTTTATACGCGACAATGGCGCCCGAACATATTTAATTATCCTTATCCTGTGGATTCTGTTTGGGATATTTTTTTCTTCTTTTTCGGTGAAGTTACTTTTTACATCAACTTTTGATAATTTTTTTTGAGTTGTCATATTTTTGTACAAGAGAAACTATTCTCCAGTACCGTTTGGTAACTAAACAGTGAATTTTGGTTTGCATTCTTTGGAATGTTTCCTTAACGGAACATTGATTTTTTTGACAAACTTACAGGTTTGTATATTTTTTAGCAGTCGCAAACAATAATTATAAAAATTTTATTATTGTACTTGCAATTTTTTTTCTCTGGATATCACAGCCCTCGACTATATTGTTAGCGAGGTCTGGAATATACCAGCCTTTTCTTTTCGTGCAAACACTGTTTATTTACCAAAACTAAAAAGTTGTTTTCACAACTATTTTGTAATAATGGCGACCCCACTTGAAGAAGCTTTTCATGACTCGAGCGATAACTTAACTGATGATCCAGATTTAAAAGAATCTTTTAGTAATGTGACGCATAGGGATAAACCCATCTCACAGCCACAAACATCAGCCTCTTTGTTTCATGGTTCAAATTATAATCAACCTGTCCAAAGTCAACCAGATAATAGGGTTACTTATGTGATGAGGGATGACAATCTAAAATCGTGGAATTTAAAGTTCACAGGCGATTCAAGTTTAGTGGATTTTTTCTTGCGGATTAACGATTGTATGAGATGCAGGGATATTCCGGAATCAAAAGTTGTCAAATGTTTTTCAGATCTCTTAGGAGGCAAAGCCCTCGACTATTATAGGCAAATCAGAGATTCAGTAGTCACTTTAGACGATTTACAGATTAAATTTAAATCATTCTTTACAGCCTTTGATAGCGACTATGTTTTAGAAAAACAAATTAGGGATCATAAACAAAGCTCGAATCAACCTTTACATATGTACATTTTAGACACGCGGTTTTTGAAAAATTAGCTATTTTAGTTGAAGAGGATCACCGGAAATGGCCGACATTTCTCCCTCAAATACAACTATACTTAAATACTACAATTAATCTTGCTACTGGTTATACACCATACTTTTTGGCTCGAGGTCGAGAACTCATCGCCGACGGTGCAATGCACATCTTAAGAGGCACAGCTCCACATTCGGATGATGAAATCGAACCAACACCTAGGAACATAACAGCTCAGTCCTTAAATGACCTGTCAGATATCTTCCAACGTGTAAGCTATGCACTGACCAAGGCGTACAAACAGAACGCTCACAGATATAACCAGCGTCGCCGAGAGCTCAGGCTACGCGTTGGTGACATAGTGTGGAGGCGTAACTTTGTACAGTCAAACGCAGCAAAGTTTTTCTCAGCTAAACTAGCACCGAGGTTTGTCAAATGTAAAATAGTTGACAAACTATCTGATGTCGTTTACCAATTAGAGGAAATTGACACAAAAAGTATTGGGAAATATCATGTAAAGGACATTATAAAAGTGCCACAAGGCGTATAACATGTGCAAGTATTTTTTCTTTTTTCAGTGTGACAAAATTTCAATTTTATGTCATATTTTGAGATTTTCTTATTCTCACCTTTTTGGACAAAACTTAAAAGTTTTTGTACCTGTGTACTCCAAGAAACTCAGTACTGTTTGTTTGATCAAAATCGGTTCAGTACTTTTCTTTAAACAATTGAAATTAAGTTTTCACTTGTTTCACTTTTGGTACTTAAATGTACATTTTTTTGCACTATTCATGAAAATGAAAAGTGGTGTGTGTATACACATATTTTTTTCCTTGGAAACACACTTTTTATCAGTTTTGATCTTTCATTGTTCCCACAATAATGGAGAACAAGTTTTTTTCTTGAAGAACTTAAGATTACCCTAATCTTATTTCTTACTTACAATCTCTTGTATGAGTCATCACTCATAATTTTCTGGACTTTGACAATAACCAGCTATCATTCGATGATGAGCTGATGTTACCTTTTCCCAGTCGCTTGGCCAGCACTGTGGTTCCCTTTAGAAGTATATCATACATATATTAAGTAAATGTATCATTATACTTACATAGTAATTTTAAATAAACTTGGTATATTTAAGCTTGCTTAATTTAGTTGGTATTACTTACCATACCTTTTTTTCTATCAATAAATAGTATTAAATACTAGGTTTATTACTTTAGATAATACTCAATACCGAGCAGTCGTATACATACTGGGTAGGTATAGCATTATGGTTACTTCTAGGATATTATACCTTAGTTGTTACATCTTTGTAGTTTTAAATGGGGGCCCTCCATTAATTTAGACTATCTAATTAGATATAGATGTTAGTTTAAAAGATAGGTGTTAAGCTTTTATTTCATTAAATTCTGAACTTCAGTATTGCTAAGGCTAGTTCCTAGTGATAGTAAAAACTTTAACTTAGGGTTAAAAGTTTTTTTTTCGGTAACCCCGGCTGTGTCGGCTAACCGGCAGTTAGCCTCTTTTGTTCGAAGGGGGGTATTGTAGCAGTGTATTTGTAAATACCTACTACTTTGGTTGAAATACAATGAAACGCATGGGTTTCCATCGTTCTTGTCTATTTTAGTATTGGCATCGCTTAGTACAATCTAGAATAGTTTTCAGCTCTTAGTTTAACGCTATATTTGTTTAATTATTACATTACGAACATTCAACAAGGGCGATGACATTCGTATGGAAACTGCTCGATAACTACCGAACAGAACTTAGACGTTATAGGTATCTTTGGAATCGTCATGAATTCGTCTTCTTGAATATTATATTAGATTAGAGATTCGTGATAATCTAATTTCTAATATTTTTGACAACTTATAACTCATTCAAAGCATAGACTAGATTGGTATTTATTGCGTTTTGATATCATCACATTCAGCCAGACGTTTGTCTATGGTGATACATTCCTTTATTTGTTTCTCCGCAATTAAACATCCGTTCTACGATGTACTCATATATTTTCGCATAAAGGAATATTAGTAACATTCCTGATATGAATCATTTAATAATTTCAATTATCATAAATCATCATATTAACTGAAGTCTGTGGCTGTTAAACGTTTTGTACTCTGTGAGCAGTGAGCGATGTACGATTTCCGATATCGACGGATGTTATCGAACGAACAGATGAATCAGTTCGGCTCAAGCGCTCGCGCAGGATACGCGTGTCGTCCTGCGCGACTGACCGGCTCATTTTGAACGGCAAGGCTCCGCATGGCCGCTGCCACATTCCTTTGAAAATGTACAGTTTTGCCTGAGTTTTTATTCAGTAGCGAGTACGCTCCTCGCAATGTTTAACTTTCCCTAATCGAGCTGGGTCGCCACCCGCTTTCTTTGATGTAACTTAGAGTACTTATTCCGTAATTCATCGTACGGCGCGCCATGGGACCGCCGCCATCTTAGAACTTCACGACCGTGTTCCACATAACTTTATTTCTACATGATGGACCGGGACTCCTCCCGCTTCGCGAACGCGAGATCACCGGCTGGGAAGGGTTTCGTCGTCTCCAGGTGCCGATGACATACTCGGTGAAGAGCTCTCTCCTGGAGTGCTCTCCACGCCACGCCACGTCACGCCATGATGGCTTTGCTTTGGACGGGCGTCCGCAGGGCTAGTTTTCTAGCGTCTGCTGGTCATCCCAACCAGTAGATGATCCCAAGGACTCACCGCGCTCTACTGCTACCGCTGCCGTCTTCTTGCATGATCACGCCACACCACGCACCGCACGTTTCTTTCATCCGCCTGCCTGCGCTTACCATCCTGGATGCAGCTGCAACCCTTGCCATCACGCTTCAGCTTCGAGGCGCGCCACCCAGCGACGTCACGCCCGGCAGACAACCTTTCTTCGTTCGTCTATATTACGCGTGCGGAGTGATGCGTTCATGGTACCATGTAAGTCAATTTAAATAACCTATTATCTGGCCAGAAAGTGTAGAATCAGTGCGCGACGTATTCCACGGGCACCGTTGCCTTACCGTTATCACGGATAGCGTAAATAGAACTCTGTTAACGTCACATAACCTAGCCTAAATTTGCATGCTTTAACATTGTCTCTGCGGACCGAGCCGCCATGTAATTCGCGATTTTTACCAATATAATATCTGGTCCTAACTACCATCTTTTATTTAGAACAGACATCCCACCGGATAAGCCTGCAAGAGGTCCTTGATCCAATAGTTCAGTGTATCTACGAGAGCCGAAGGAGTAGACCATTTATTGTAATTCATACAAATGATTTGTTCGCGTAGAATTTGACTTTCCTCTCTATGCACTTATAACCCACATTAGTCGTATATTACCGAATACCACCACCACTCTCTTTTTTATACGCGACAAATGCCCATTAAATTTCATCTCAAACTGAAAATGAACAAAATAATCATGCACATTGCAACGAACTATTTGGAAAGCTAGTAGCTTGTGAAATGAATCATGTAAATGGACAAGAGCGCTTTGAATTAATGGCTGAAATAATTAATCTCATTCGAAAGAAGCAAATCGCTAACCATATCTAAAGCTTATGTGTACTACATTAATTAAAATAATAAATTATATTGACAGATGCACATTTTTCATTTGTTGAATGTTTATTACAAGTTTGATTAGAATTGTTTCAAGATCTAACATGACCACCGGAGATTAATCGATTAGTCTCCGGTGATTTTAATCGATTACTTTTACCGGTAAATTACCGGTGATTATCCGGTACTAGCCGCTCCGGTGCAAACCTCTAGTATCAAACGCTTTTAGGCTTAATTTCACACAGTCGACAACTCGAGACTCGACACTCGTCCGTGCGTGAAGTTAGCTCGTCAACGATCGTCCTACGCCGCGGCGCCGTGGAAACCGAACGCCCACGTCCTCAAAAGGTCATTGCAATAATGAATAAACGCTGAAATTTAGAACAACTTCAATACGAAAAGGTTAATTTATTCCTCAACCATATAGAATTTAAAATTCTGCTTGTATTTACTTATCATTTATTCAGGGATAAAAATGTTACCAGCGTAACGTAAATGAAAATAAAATATATTCAAACGTAAGATGAACGTATTATACCACCCTATCTACTAAAAACTGAATGAAATCCGTTCAAAAGATATCTTTTAAGGTATCGCGATCACAGACAGATACGCGGCTTTGTTTCATTCTACGTACGTGATCTAACATGCACTGTACACAAAACAACGTAACAATGAGAACGAAATGCACAAATAAAATATTAATACACACCACATGGCCGCACGTTAACACTCCATTCAACATTTGACTACTTACTCCATTGAGTGATTTTTATATTATTTACGACGCTATAAATTTCGCCCTCACTCGGTTCACACTACAGGCAACAAAAAAAGGTCGTCCAACTCTCGTTTCCTCTACATATTCCGATGTTTAAAAATAAATACGCTAACGCTTAAGCAGTGTATAAATAGCGGGAACGAAAAAAGAATATTTTGTATGGAGCCCCGTTTCCGCATGTAAACAATAATACTGGTATGAACTCCGACTGATAAATAAATGGGTAATACGGATTAGGTATATCTCATGTCAGCTCTCATATCTGGTAGTTGAGACGAGGCAATACATATAAAATTAACGAACTCATCTCATACTACCTTCCACATATTCCTCCATCTTCAAATGTCCTCGCTTCCCTTGTACTTACTGCATACGTACAAACAAAACTATTACCTTTACACGATTTCACCGTTAACATCGGTAGGAGCTTAACAGTATAATTTTAAACCGTGCCGTCGCATGTTTGTACAAATGAGAACTTACGACAAGCGTTCATTTACACGGATCGTAATCTTAATTAAAATATTAAAAAGTATGATAGTTCATGAAACAAATTCACTTGACTTTTAGCCTCTTTATTAGCGTGAATGAGTAGTCATATCTAAGCGATACTAAGCGATAGGTCAGTAATAATAAAGTACCTAAATGTTAAAGTATTTACGGTCATCCTGTGTAACGCTCTAACGAGATATAGAATGGAGATTACAACGGTAACCAGTTTACATGACTCTGTACTTGTATCGATTTAATCTCATCACGGCATACCGGATTACGTCCGTTTATTTACATTGAAAACGGATATCACACTGATAATACCGCTGCGAAATTTATCTGGGGGGCAATTTTATTAGAGGTAGAAGTCACAATATAGCAGTGTATTTTTTAAATTTAAATATCAGCATTATTGATTTACTTAATACGTACGCGCTACGTACGCCATGATTTTTGTCTTATTTTGTATCGAACATAATAATTGCTTCTTCCGAGTCTGAATCTTACGCACTTCAACACACATAAAATATGTAAGAAATAAAATAGTTTAACAAGCAACTTACCTCATTTATGTGTTTGTAGGTTTTGATAAGGTCTACACTGAGTTTTCTTAACGGTGCTGTTGATGGGTCCCGAAAGTGTTGTGGTATCCGCGCCTGCATTGCCTGGACAAACAGAAATCATATCTCAGCTGGAGTTACACTAAAAAGGGAAAGTTGTCATAAGTTATAGGAGACACGTATCACCACAATGCTGAATGATGACAAAGAAAATTGAAGAATTTTAGTCAAAATACTTAACCGACCTTAAAGAAAGTCTTAAAAAAATGGCCAATAATATTTAATTACTTTACTCAATTACACATGGATTATCATCAAAATGGAATTTTGACAAATATGGCAACAACCTGGAAGTTATAGTAAAGGAGTTCTGAGATAAACAAAAATATAAAAAACCTACCGTTTTTAAAGTCGGTTAAAAACTAGATAAAATAAGGCTTCAGAGAATCACTATAGTGCTTTTCTATTATTAAGTCTTAGGCATAATTAAGGGACCTCGATACCTTTTTTTTTTTGATTATATAAGTCAGCATTGTAGTACTTTGTAATTTGCCTTCTTATAACAATTCATAAAACATAAAAAGTAAAGGTCGATACATACGTAACGTGTTTTTACCCGGACGAGACGGAACGTGAAGTTTAGAGGCACGGATGGGACGGGAACGGGACACGCACCTATGTATATTTATGCCCCGTCCACGTCCCGTCCCCGTCCCGTCAACGTTACGTATGCAGCGACCTTTAATAAAATTGCACATTGCTAACATGATGCTTAGTGACAGTGACGTAGCAAATATATACACAAGTAAGAATTGAATAGTCTGCATTATCAAGTGGATTTGATTATTCAATGAATAAATGTAATTAAAGCTTGCTATGCTATACAACGACATAAACTATAGATACATAATGATACAGAAATTGTTATGATAAACACAAAAATAAACTATATAATGAAGAATACTGAATGACGTAATGATACGTTATGTGTAATTACTTGTGTCAATGATAATGGGTGCAAATTCTGGTTTGTGGTAAACTAAGATTAACATTAAAAGCTATATCAAGTCATCATGGACACGCCTGGGCATTTCAGAAATGTTGTACTGTCATATTCTTTGGAAATGAAATTGAATATAAATAACTTTAATTTATTATTAACGAGTAACCGCCCTCGCTTTGCTTCGGATTTCTTATTTTTTACACCTTGTGTTATATTATTGGAGTTGTATTAAGGATCCCTAATTTTTTTGAAAATATAATATAGCCTATGTTACTCGGGGATAGTGTAGCTTCCCAACAGTGAAAGAATTTTTCAAATCGGTTCAGTAGTTTCAGAGTCTATTCAATGCAAACAAAAAATCAAATCATTCCTCTTTATATATTATTATTAATTATTAATAAACAAATGATATAATTTGGAACTGTTAATATTAGTGTCAAGTTTTCTGTTTTAGATATTACCGGCATTCAATTTAGGTATATTATGATTTTTTTTCTGAATCGCCTAGATAACGAATACTACTGATTAATATACAATTGCTACTAGTAGTGTTTTGCGATCGTATTTACTACTAGCTGACCCGGCGAACTTCGTATCGCCTAACAAACTATTTTTTTTAAATAAAAGTAGCCTAAGTACACATCAGCTATATCAGCTATCTGCCATTCAGTCCCGTCAAAATCGGTCCAGCCATTTCAGAGATTAGCCGGAACAAACAGACAGACAGACAAAAATTGTAAAAAATGTTGTTTTGGTATATGAACCGTGTATACATCCAAATGCACTTAATAAAAAGCGGTTATTTTAATAATACAAACAGACACTCCAATTTTATTTGTTTGTATAGATGTATAGATTTATCCACCTTCACCGTATCTAATAAACAATGGAACGGAGTGGTGGATTACACCCTACACCTGCAGTGGTAAGAACTAGTATGAAGTCTCTTAGCTTTCAAAGCCATTTGGCAATTCTACAAGCTGGAACCATCGGTTGATGTTAGGTCGGAAGTTTGAAGCTGGAATCAAGAATAAAGCGATGCGAACAAAAGCAATTGCCACATAGACAAAGGTGCTGATATCAACTGTACAATTCATGCACTAAAACTATCCACAGTGTTAATACAAGTAACGTCAAATGGCACAAGCAATGATGTCATAACATAAAATTACGCAAAGGTAAATCGGCACTGGGACCGTTTACACGAGACTGTTAGCATAAACATTTATTAAACGCATTCAATACAATTGGTTCACGCCTCGAAGTTTCGATGCCTTCTGTTCTGTCATTCAAAGCCTGTCTAATTAATTAAAAACGTTTATGATCAATTATTTTTATATTATTTATATTTCGTAAGATTGAACTGGAAATGATTGCTACAGCAAGGACTTTTCAATTGCCACTTCAACGATCGGTTTACGTTAACAAGGATGGATGGAGGATTTTTAATTTAAATATGATAACTATGTTAACGCGCTCAAAAAATATTATTAACTTTAAAGTGACATAAAAATATTCACGTATTTTTCCCTTTATTGCAATTGGTACGTATTAAGAATTTTTATAAAGCCATTTTTAGTAACGATTAATATGTAGACATGAAATGCTTAAAATGTTGAAAATAGGCAGTTACCAGTTGATAACCTAATGGCGACTTGTCAATCCAAATCCTAAGAGATTAAATATTTCATAACAATTTTCATTATCCGGCATTATATTTTTAGCCCTAGTCTAAAATTATACGTAAAGAATTAATTATTGATACAAATTGACCCTGACACAGGAAAGAAAACTAATCTTCTCGCGGGAAACCAAGTGGGGTCTCCACTTTACTAATTAACCCAGTCAAGACTAGCATTAGACCGTTACGAGTCCGTTTTCAGTAAAACATTGCCATTTGTTGAATTAGAACTTATAGTATACAATTAGCGGCGCTTTCTAGAGATAATTTAGGTACGTACCTACTCGTGCATTTTGCCTGGCTAGACGCGTTATTAAAAGCGCTTTTGTTAAAACAATGGATGTGAACTTTGCATACGAGCGTACATTAGAGGTATGGGACGGTAATATTTAAGCTTTAACGAATATTCTTTACTCTTTTTTCTTAATAAATCATTTATATTATTTTAACAATAAGTGAAAGTAATGAGTATATCTCATTCGTTTAAAAGTGATTTCCCTTTTCCGTGGCCAACTTCAAACGTATTTCAGTTTTTAAGGAATTTGGCTCCTGATTATAATTAATTATAAAACAATAATTTATTTTCAAATAGAATGTAATCTTAGCGGATGAGTATATCCGCTATAGAAATATTGGACTGAAACCTTTCTACTACCGGTCTTAAAATAATGAGCGTTTCACTGACATAGGTACAAGTCATGTAAAGTTTTCTAAATTTCTAGTCAATGAAACATTTGCATAGGCGACATAAAATTACTTTGGGTAAGTCTATCTTGCTATAGATTCAAACGATGCATTCTTTATCAACTGCTGATAGACATGGACAACGGACATAGCTTTTATTGATATGCAATAGTCTTCTTGGAATCGCTTGTATTTAAAGCACTCTATCGTCCCAACTCAGTGTCACTAACGGTTACATTAGTAAGGAATCACCATACAAATTCTGTACTAAAGTGCGATTTAAATAACTGTTAGTGACTCTGAGTTAGGGTGTTAAATTACAACGTTTAGCTGAAAGGGTCTTTAAATTAGTTACCTTTACAAGGTGGGGTGTTAGTACTGTTGCCAGGTGTCAAGATTAATAGACGGATACGTTTCGATCTATTAGTGAATCGAAAATTCAAATGACCGGCTTTTTAGCAAATAGCATAACAACGCAAATATTCTCAACTCAGCAGAGTGTTAAGAATAATCATCAAAATTTGGTAAAATTTATTAAAACAACCGACTTCAAAGAAACTAGTCTTCAAAAACCTACAATCATTATGCGATATGTAGGTTAATATTAACCTTAAATTTCCATCAGATCTGAATTTTGATGCGTATGAAACCGACCTCGAAGTTTGTTCCTGCAGTAAAAAAATCCAAATTAATTGACGAAGAGTTCTGAGCTAACAAACATAACAAGAACACAAATTGACAACCCCTTCCTCTTTTGAAGTCGGTTAAAAATTTCTTGAAAATTCTCGATCATCCAATACTTCGTCTCATTCACTACTCTCTACACGCGGTCAACAGTAACACCTGGCAACACCCGGGTTCCATTATCCACACCACCAGTCCAAACCGCCTCGTGCATCATTTACCTTGGCGGGGTCGCGGAAGCGCGCGGCGGCGCCGGCGCTCACCTGTATGTCGGAGGGCGCGCTCATGACGGCCAGCTGCTCCTCGGCCACCAGCCGGCCGTACAGCGGCACGTGCCGCCGGTCGCCGCTGGCCGGCTCGGACATACCGCCGGTCACCACGCCCACTGGAACAATTGAAACACTCTAAATTAAAAAAAAAACAGACAGTTTTATTTGCCCATAACACGACAACACAACACAAGAACACTCTCGATAAGTCACCTTTCAAAAAAAATAGCTAGATCAATCTCGATTCATCCGTTTAAGGGTACTCTTGACACAATCCCAGATGCTAGCGCGGAAGACATATTATGTATATCTAAATAAAATTATCTTATGTATACTTATAATATGAAAGGAGTTCCCTTGACGGGATCCATGAGAATCTATCTTGCAATAGACTCAAACGATGCCATTGAACATTTCTTTTGGACATTTTCATGCCATTAGACAGAAGACGACCCTGTAGCCTAGTTGGTAGCGAACCTGCCTGCGAAGCGATAGGTCCCGGGTTCGATTCCCTGCCGGGGCAGATATTTATGTGACAGATAAATATTTGCACTCGGGTCATGGGTGTTATTGTGAAGTGTTATATGTGTCGTCCATGCCACCTGAACCTACTGCGGGGGTATGAGTGTGTTAGCGTTTATTTATTTATTTTATTACATTACAGATTACAGACTTCTATAGTCCAGAATGCTCGAGACGCTGAAGACCGCAATAAGTGGAGACGCATCGCAAGGGTTGTATGGGCCAATGACAACAGAGCATCATCGACCACGACCATTCTGCCAATAGTGTACGACTGAGGAGAGAGAGATTTAATTTTTTGACATGCCAGTATTGCCAATGCCTTCCTTGCAATCGGTAGTATTTAAAGCACTCTTCTATTTCAACGTTTAGCTTTACAAAGTTGGCTGCTCGTTGAGGATCCAATCATCAGATGTTCAGAACTGACTTTTGATAAATATAGCGCTAATCTGGAAGTATTTATATCCTTTCAGATAAATAAAAAACTATTGCACAACAACTTGATAAAAAGGTATCGAAGTTCTGTTCAATCTAGGTATTTAGGAAAGATTAATAGAGAAATCTGCAAGATGAATAAAAATAAAAAAAATATAATCCAGGCAACGTTGGAAGATTTGGTCAGGTTCCCGAAGCTGTATAATCTGTCAATTAAAACCAAAGTGGAAACAGATGAAACTAATCGTGACAATTTCAATTCCGATACTGAAAGTGTGTGACAGTGTCTGAAAGTGACTGACAATTTTATTTTAAGCTGTGGTAAAAGCATGGAAAGTGCATGTTTTGGTATGTGAACTGATATTTGTGAATTGATACTACTTTGATGGAATGTAATTTATTATTATAAAAACAATTGAAAAAGCTGATGTAGTGTGTTCAGTGCTATAGCGAGTTACAACTCGCGTAGGTGAACTCTGCCAAGTGTCAACAGTACCGTAGCTAAACGAAGTAAAATACATTCATTTCATTCAAATAATACTAAATATCAATTCACGTTAACATGAACAAAAGTCAATAGCCCTTTATTATGGCGATCGTTGGCGGCCTACGCGCTGTAGGCGTTTATGGGCGGACGACGCCACTTACCCAGAATGGGTACGATACCAATCGGATATATACAAAAATACAAACACCAGATAATACTCAAAATGTTTACTTACAGAACGATAGCCTCAGAATGGCGTACACAGGATGTTCGATAAACGTTTGATTAGCTACGAGTACATACACGCAAAGGCGTTAGGGGTCGCCGGTCGGTGTGAGGAATCACACTTTCTCGCACATTACCGAATACCTACTAATAGTTCGGTTGAATACAGTTAGAAGCCCTACGCGTCGACCATGTGGCACCTGTCAATCAAGTCAGATGCCACAGTTCAAATTTCTATGTAAACGAGCCGCGTTCACAAAGCCGCCCACGGTGATCCGGTTCGCAATAATATTTTTTATAATACTAGCCGATAAACGGACAGACGTGTCACGTGATGACGTGACGGTAATAGTTGACCTGGCCATGTCAATGCACTTCGGTAGTATCTGTCAATTCTGTCATAGATATGTACGTTGCAGTCAAGAGAAAGCGGTGAACCTTTGTCTTGTCAAGTCGTTAATACTTCACGAATTATTTCTATGCGGATATTTGTATATTATAGTGTATAGTATTCCTGTCTAGGAATGCTACAAGTGATTCTATTCAGCAAAAAACTACACCAACATTCCAACTACTGTGCGAAACGGACTAAAAACTGGTGTTTAAAACTCAGACAGTGTAAGATTTCGATCAACACCGTTTACTTGCAACTCCGTTAACAGTTTTTAATGCAAGGTGTTGGAACAAACTTCTCCGGTTCGCAACCAAGCCAACAGAGGTCGCAGACAAGTTAATTCAGTGTTATTTATGTACCGTCTGGCACGACGTGACATTTCATAATAAAACACCACCGTACGGCTCACTTGTTTATTTCAAGGCGATTCTCGCCGGCGAGAAGTTTGTTGAACGTCTCCTAACTTCGTTTTTACTTCGCACCCGCTCAAGTAATTTACGACGTAATTTCTGGACCTGTTTTACATAAGCGCGGCCGGCAACAGGTAGGTCAAATGCGTTCATTAATCAACATCGACTGTAACATAAGGTTTATTACCAAACTCCCCGCACGACCAGTTGACATTTTAAGACGAATCTAAATCTCAGTTTGGTTATGTCGATGTCGCTTGTGGAATTTGACTCCTTGTGGACATTCGTTACATTACTAAGGCGTTTTAGTAAATAGTTTATCAGATTGTGAATCTTTTGAAGATTTCACAACGATAACAAAGACAAAGGTATTCAAGACTATAATTACTGTCGACGAGTTTTAAAATTAGCATAAGAAACTATTCAATAATAACAGAAGGTATTGATATGAACGGCGACAATACGTAATTTTCTTCACGACCTCATTAATCCTTCGATGTTAACGTAAGTATATCGATTGCTTTAACTTATACATACGAGAATGGAACGGAATAATTCTGCATATTTATGTAAAAGAAAACACGGCTAATAAGGTGGCGCCAACGCGTTATGACGATGACGCGTTACTTGTGTTTATATATTTCTGCATTTTAATTGAAATGAGGGTAAAACACAGCAATACTACTTTCATATCTAGGATTAAGAATCTTTTAAATAAGATTAAGAATATTTTAAATCATATTCAAATTAAAATAAAATATAGGCATAATATCGGCAACGCACACTAACAATATTAAAAACAAGAAACCCCAATCACTTTATGGACAGCAACTAGCGACCATCTTGGGATGGGAGGACACAACAAAGATTGTGTTAAGATGTATAATGAGCGATTTAAACTATGGGAATCTATCATTACCTCACCAAAACTTTGAAAGCCAAACGCAAAACGACAAAGACCGCTGTCAAACTATGTAACATTTTAATTTAATTTCAAAAAGTATTACACAATAAAAATGCACTGAAAACAAAAGGCGGTCTTATCGCTGACGTAGCGATCTCTTCCCGACAACCTTAAACTATTATTTACAGAATTTTGTATGTTTAAAAAAGCTAGCCCATATAGCAAAGCGCATTTACCGTGTAAGATCAACAATATTACGCAGATGCAGTGTACTTCGTGTATCAACTACAAGGCAACAGATTAGACGGAGGCCCTTCGCATCGACTATCGAGTTCACACGCGCTGCAGTCACAGTCACATGTTATCGAAACGCGAGATGAGGCTGCAAGCAACTGCGCAGTTCACAAGTACATGTACGTGTAGAATGCGATTGATGCATCTTTGTTCGTATCGAACGCAGCATGATCGATTTGTATTACGCATATCGGTGATTATGTTCCATGTACCTAATGAATGCTGTTACACTCATAAAAATAGATAATGTACTTATCAAAAAGAGTACGTATTATATAGAGATAGATAATTAACTGAGAGAAAAGGGGTCCTTGCTAATTTTCAACCAAAATAAGTAATCAAAGTTTATACACTATACTACTTACTTAGCTTATAAGAATTGGATAACTTACAAAACTTTACAAACTACATAATTATTCTATTTATAGCGAAGAATAATTTGAGGTTTGTAGTAATTAAATGCTTAATAGTAATTTTTAGTAATACAAACGCAAAATTAGAGCGACATGAATGACACGACTTTTAAACATGATTTTACGATTCCAGAATTCAATGACTTATTTCACGAGAACGAGGGAAATGTTAAATATTTTACTATCTCGGGATGATATCGCCCAAAAGACCTTTTCAAAAATCTATCCATTGTAAAAACTATTAAAAATCAATATTACAATCTTAGTTATTGTTCCTTTTCCAAGTCATCCAGAGACAACGTCCAGATTAAAATATTGACGAGTGCGAGTAACGCGATTGGTGAGGTAACAGTGTAAATGATCGACATCCGAACAGGACGGTGCGCACCGGTGCCGGTGAACGGCATGAGTCGTGGGCACCGACTGAGCTGGTCGAAATCAGGTCGCATCCGCCCATTACCAGCCACTGTACACTCTGACACATGTTGCTAGCTCTCAAAGTACCTATTATTACCATTGTATTAGATTAGATACTACCTCCGATCCTGATTGGATTTAACAAGATATGTCATTCGATTCTAATTATGTTCAAAATATCGTAAAAATATACGAATTTATTTCTATATATATGATATAATACCTACTATGCTTGAATTAAATAATAATAAAAGTCTTAAAGTAAAGAATAATAGAAGTATTTAATTAATAAAAATAAAAAATTATATACTGTTATCCGGATGAAATCAATATAGTTATAGTGTTCCTCTCTCGCACGCGATTTCTATTTCTGCACAATGTTAAAGATGTGTGTCATTTACGTAAGTTGTAGAGTAATGTGTTATATAAATAATGTTATCGTGGGAACCGTACAGAGCAGGTACAGTGTAAGAACTATAATTATGCATTTTTTTCTTACACCTAAGGGTCTGAAATAAATTAGTTACATATGGCTGCGTTCTGGCGTTGTATACAAGGAAAAGACGCGGTTCCGTACGTTGATTACGTATTTACATTTATTTTCCTATTTCATTTATTTTTGCCCTTTTTTAAGACCATAGACTTCTTATAGGTTTTCCTGTAATATATAACTAAAGAACTATTTTCTGTATTTTCCTCAAAACTCTAGCCTCAGTAGTTACAGAGATAAATCGATTCAAATTAACATGTGACATTTGACTTAGCATATTATTACTACGAGTAGATATTAGTATATATATTACACAATAAATATAGTTGTAAATTCAATTTAATAAGCACACGTGAACTGTATTGACGTAACAGGTATGTAGGAAAAAATAAATGTACTTCAGTTTTGTGACGTCAACGTACCTATTAATCACTTTCAAGATTTATACATGTAACCAAATTTTTGTTAAGTTATCTTTTCTAATATAATTTAGTAGCGAATAACCGGCGTGCGTAGTTACGCTAAAAAATGTCGTATTGGAAAAGTCGAAAATCGACTTCATGAATCTACCGAATGTGCCTAATACATTGTTTTAGTGGTCTAAAATCATCTTCACGTTATTGCCTTTAAAAGTCAAAGTCAAAATTCAACGTCTTTATTTGCATAAATGTACAAAAAGTTATTACAAAATGAATCCAACAGAATGCGCTAATATTATTAAGTAAATTTAACATTTATTATTAATATTGTACTAGTTAAATCTATTATGTCAGTAGATGAAAAATAAAATAAAACCGATTTGGGGCATTGGGGCACATCAGTTGCATGGATTCAATTCAAAGTCTATAACGGACATAGGTAGAAACAAAACTTAAACCCTGTGTTTAAAAGAAAGATACATATGTAGATGCTTTAGGAATGTAGGTATGTAGTGCTGAAAAATGATGCTTGGAGTGTCGTGGACGGAATCCAGGACCAACACTGGCATACTCAAAGAACTCGACATCAAAAATAGTCTGTTGTCAATTGCACAAAAACGCATCTTGAAGGTCTTCGGTCATATTTTGCGGAGATACAATGTCTGTAAAGTGGAAAGTGTAAGACAACGGTCGCCCCGGCGCCCGGGCGGTCACCCGTGCGTCGCGTTGGATCGGCCAAATAAAACCTGCGGTAGGTGACCTGTTCACAAGAGTGCACAAGGACGACGGCCAACAGGGAAAGACGGCGAAACGTAAGGCGAGTGACATCAGTGATCGTTCTGGGAAGAACGTGTAGGCTGAGAAGATTCATTGTATGCATGCAACAAAGAAGAATGGACCAAAACCACCAGATTTACAATACGAGTATAATACAAATTGTGCAAAGTCTACAATTCATACTTATATAGGCGTCACGGTGGTCCGATGGACTGTGTGTGGTCCTTAACTTAACCCCTCATACTGAGAATAACAGATTCTGCAATTTCAGAATAGAGATAAGCACTAAGACAATAATAGGTTGTCGTTACGAGGAGATGTGAAAACTGCTACGTCATACTTTGTCGTGGATCTAACTTGCAAACTTCTGTGGGCAGTCCCACTGGTAAGTGCAAATTGGAGTATCTAGCAACAAGATAGCATTTTGGTCATCTAAATTTAGGAATAAAAACATCGAGAAACTATCGTTTTTGACATTGAAAACGAAATATTGAACCGAACTTTTAGTGTATTATTTCTTCAGTGGTCTAACTGTAAATGTTGTGACTTGTGACCGGTCATGGCACTTTAGCTTGACAGACAATCAATATGGAAGTCGTTTAAATAGCCTTAAGCCAATCATAACAAAGCTCGTGCGATTTCAATGCCAAGGAGCCGGAACGTTTCCTCGGTGCGTTCGTACTAATTTTAGGGGCATGTGTCGTTTCTGCGCATCGCCGCAACACGCGTCGGGAGCGCACGCGACGTCGCGCGTCGGTACCCGAGCGGCGACCGTGGCCGGTGATAGTTTATCTAGTTTGCATTTAAACTGCGCAGTTCATCGTCCAGTTTACTTGGAGCTCCGCGATGGCGTTCGTTCGCCCCTCGGAGATGCGTGAGCCCAGCAGGGGAGAGGGGCGTCGCGTGTCGATGGCACCGCGAGACGTGTTGCTACGTCATCGTTGCAAGCGGTTCAGAACCGGCCGCGGCGCCGCGCCGGCCGACAACCTGTGGTAGGTATGCGCGGAATGCGACTAGCCGCCGGTAGATTGGCGTGGGAGGTGCAAGATAGCCCGCTTTGCCGTTTACGGACCGCATTATGCACTTCTCTGTACGAATACGCGTATTTGCATTCTTTACAGTTGGCGACAGTTGGATGCTCCATATAAGGTTATTTTAGCATCTGATCTATTGTGTTACGGGGACGTGATATTATTATCTCGCAACAACTTGGCCGACTCAGAACATGATTTCCGGTTAAATGTTGACGTAATCCACAAAGGTATGTACGAAATCGTGGTATCATAATGTAAATAGTAACGATAATAGAGTTCCGGCTAGTTTTGTATACAAGATTAAGCGTCTAATAACTTTGGCATTCGTGACAAGATCTGGTAACTGGCAAGGATGTTTGTTATCATTGTAGGTTACTAGTAATACGTAACCGTCAACGTGTTATCAGTTAACACCTTTGGTTTTGTGTTAGTTGTTGAGCATAACAAGAGTTTTAACGTGTTCAATCAAACAAGAGGTTGTTACTGTGAAGAAAACACGGTTCGACTTTCTGTGAACTGCGCAATACTTTGACCGAGACTTCGAAGAATCCATTAAGACGACATCCTTGACATATTGCTGGTAGCGATAGAACTTTATGTAACCGCTGAGAGATGCTTCGCGATTAGGGTTGCCAGATGGTTGGGATTCGTCTGGATTGTCCTGACATTTTACATGATGTCCAGACTAGTCCCGACAAAATACAAAATGTTCCCACAGTTCCAATACAAAATTTTTTGTCCCGACAAATCCCGACTTTTTGAAGTTTTGTCCAGATATTTCAGTCTTGCCATCTGGCAACCCTATTCCCGATACGTGTGCATTCAATACTCACTGTCCTCGTTGTTCTCTTGTTTGGAAGACATTCCTTAAATCGACAACTTCAACTTTTAATAAACTTATCACTTATAACAGCACAAAACAAACAACTTATCACAGAGAGATCAATCGTGTGCGTCGTAAAGGGCGCGAACTATCAGGGAAACAAAGAACACTTCAATCACAGCATCACTGAACCACAGTTCGGTGGTCGGGACACAGGTGCACGTGTAGACGATAGCATTTTTCGGCATCCTCAGTCATGGCTACAAGTGTTGCGAGTGTTGCGACCGAGTGCAGTTTGCGCGGCAAAATGCTTGAGCTCGACGCATGCGATCGCGGCCGCGGAGCGCATCTGCGGCGTCCTTGCCGCCTCATCCGCGTGTTATTGTTGTGCAACAATGTTTATACACGTGGCGTTGTTGTGAGCGCGTAACGTCGCGGTATCGACAAGGACGGTCTACCGGTGCGGGCGGCCCGTCGCGACTAACGCGCGAGCACAACGCTCGTAAGTAATAAGTAATAACCGAGCGGAAGGCCACGTGATTCAGATGACAAGCACGTCTGTGTACACCGAACTGACCGCTCAGAGCGGTGATTTTATCGATTAAGATTCGCTATCGGACTGATGGCGCACTACGTCTTTCTTTATTCCGTCTAATCGAACGATTGTAGCGTTTCTAAATAAGAAATCGATGAGCTCATACGCAGGATATAACGTTAGGCTTGCGTTATCAATGAGTAATATTGTTTAGACTGCAATTTTACATTGACAACAAACAACAGATATATATACTCATAGTGGCTTTATAATGGATTCAGGTAAGCTCATTAGAAGAAGGCAAGAAGCCGACATGTCTCGATTCCAAATAGATACCGAATATTGGTAAAAAAACAAAAGAAAATTAACATTCCCATCAAACACCGAATAGCGCAAATGCCACGAATTTTGATGTATTTGAGAATAAAAGCGCTTCAAAAAAGCCATGTAGGTCCGTATGCATAAAAACATACAAATTCCTTTTTTCTGGGCTACTTGCCAGCCACGCAATTTCTCAGATCGTATGCAAATCCTCAGCGCAAACAACGAATGAAAAAGCACCGACGTAGACGGTCGCTCAATCCTCCTTCCCACCTGTGTGCTTCCGTCCAACGATGTTACTGCGCTATTCTAACTGAACTCATATCACCGGTCATCTCACTTTAAAGTCAAGTTACTCATTAATTGAAGTTTCACAAATGAGGCCATAAAAAAGCTAAAAATTAAATAAAAATTTGAATCCGGAAATAAGCTATATTTTTTCCATGAATAAAAATAACCACTTTTTATGACTGATGAGTCTATGTTATACAAATAACTATGTCTATCCTATACATTTAAATGTAACGGAATCATATAATTTCCACTACTAGAAATCAACCCGTCGGTCAGCTGAGAATTATTTTCCATTAACTAAAAATGATTTTAAAACTACAAAAGAATAAAATATCAACTGTCAACGAGGTATCAAATCAGGTAAGTACCTACAATTCTCCGATAATTATGATATGTGAACTGTAATAAGCTAGCACCTGACATTCCGAGCCGATCCGTAGCGTCAACACCGCCAGGATATTATTACTCTCAAAATCTCATCTTTTACATATCGTCTGCAAATGTCTTGTCGAGCACGCTTTTATTAGTGTTCTTCGGCTGGTGAATTATTCAGCAGGTTCTCTAGTAGTCGGGAAGAATAATGCATCTTTGTTGATTTCAATGGCGAAGTGGGAGCCAGGGTCGCGTCTCCACTCGGACGCAAACGACTTGGACGTTATTTGAATCTCCTTGGCCCAATTGTCATACGATACTCTGCATGAACTGCATATTCGAATTCCCTTAATGAAATACAGATAATAAATAACCCGTCAGACATTCGCGTTGTAAACATATTTTGACATGAAACAATTAGGGTTTATAACATGCGAATGCATCAATAAATTGATGTACAGGCCTAATATAAAGTGATTAACAAATGTGGAATGCTATTGCACTACACAAATTTATTAATCACTAACCATTATAAGATGACAAAAATATGGAAAGAGATACCCCACATAATGGGGTACGGGAGAAAAATGAATCATCCACACTTTACGTGTAGGGGAGGTAGTTTAATTATTTTTAACATTTTCCTCTACCACTTCGTCTGCGTCATAAATGTATGTAGACAGACTTACGAACACGACAAAACTATTAGATTTTGACTACGAATCCCCCTTAATACATAAGACAGCAATAGAGCTATTATAATACAAACATAAAGCCACATAAACATGAACACAGGTGTTCAAAAGTATATCGACAAAGATTTAGCTAAACAATTGAACCAGAACGAACTACTCAAATAAACGGCTACCCTTCGTAACTACCGCACGTCACGCCTTTAACTCAACCAATTACTGTTTATCATTTATTCATATCAAACGCATATACTTACCTAATTAAATACTTCATAGCTAATTAAAGTAATTAAATTCATTCAGATGTAGCAAGAGAGTCCTCCAAGGTAATTAGTTACGAAATAAAGAATTACAAAAAACAACATAATTATAATAAACGATACCGTACGCTAATTTAATTTTTTTTTTAAGTTTTTTATGCAAATTACGTACGCATTGATGATAATATAGTATTATGTAATACAGTAAATGTAGTAATATCCACCGTTTTTTTTTTTTTTTTTTTTTTTTTTTTTTTTATTCATTTTTAAAGGGCTTTGTCGCTAAAGCGATTATGACGCCCTGGTAACAACAACAAGAAATTCTTAACTACTATCTTATATTATTATTTCTGTCTATCTATTACGAACTTATATAATTTTCTAGCACCATCCGACAAGGGATCTGCTAGAATAACGTTGCACTGACCAACTTGACATAAATTTAACTGCAGTCTTTGTCTCGCTTCAGAATTCTGAGCACATTCCACCAAAACATGATAAATATTTTCCACAGTATTACACATCAAACAATTTGGAGAGGAGATCTTACGCATCATATGATAAAAATAATTGCATGGAATGTGTCCTGATCTGAGTCGAAGAGCGATTATGGTCTCACGTGTACTTAGCACCTTATTATCTATCCAAGGGTACTTGGCTGGATGCGGCTGGATCGTGCGGTACCATATACCTCTTTGTTTGGACCTTTCATCAAAATATTCCTTCCAAAGATTATAGCAGTCCCGTTTTACTGTGGGCAAATAGTTTTGAAAAGACGGGGTAATATCTACTTCTATTCCGTCTGATATCGCTTGTTTAGCCAATATATCTACCTTTTCATTACCGACTAGTCCAATGTGAGATGGTATCCACTGTAAATAAATGATTTTATTAGCTGCATGTAGTTTTAGTAGAAGCTTTAATATCGCGTAGGCTACAGGTAAACCTCGAAAGATCGAGGTACACCGAGCCAGGTGTTGAAGCGAGCTCTTTGAGTCAGAAAGAATAACAACATTGTTATATTCCACAGAATCTATGTAGGATAAAGCTTCAAATATAGCTAATAGTTCCACTTCCATTATAGATATATTGACGTTAATTTTGAATTTTGCAGATTTATTTAAAGTCATGTCCAAAAAAGCAGCCCCATTTCCATAAACGTCTTTGGAACCATCTGTGAAAATTTTGTGAGAACTAGGATAATTAATATTTAAGTATTTTATGCATTTATTTTTCAAAGTAATTTCGTTATACTGGTGTTTAGCTCTGTTGATTTCATCTACCTCATATTTTATAGTTTTAGATACATCAATATTGGTAACCCATTGTTGTAAGGAAAACATATCCAGTTGGGGTTTCGAATAAAAGGGAAGAGATTCGTACTTGTCGTGAACTGAAGTCAGTAAAGGTTTCTTCTTTTTGTGCCAATATCTACTCTGACCTAAGTCGGCTAATTTTGTAATTAAGTTTACAGTGGTGTTATTTGCATTCGATCTATTTTTAAACCAGAATTTTCCAGCTAGGTAGCGTCTTCTCACATGTAATGGGCATAAATTGAGTTCGCTTTCCATTACATGAATGGGAGTGGTCCTTATAAAGCCTCCAATGGTTCTCATAGCCTGATTCTGGATTTTGTCTAATTTGGCCAAGCTCGACTTACAGCTGTTGTCATATAAAAAGGAGCCATAATCTAGTCTACTCCTAATAATAGACAGATAAAGACGACGCAAGTGCTTTGGATGCATCCCCCATCCAGAACCCGATAGAATTTTAAAAATGTTCAAATATTTTAGAACTTTTTCACTCGTCTCACTAATATGTTTGTTCCACCGTAAAGCACGATCCAGCCACATTCCTAGATATTTCACAGTATCCACAACTTCCAAGTCAACATTTTTAATAAAAATATTAAAATTATGAGTCTGTCTTTTACCTTTTGTAAAAATACATACTTTACTTTTTACGGATGAAATTTCTAAATTAATTGTAACAAACATGTCCTCTAAAATATTTAACGCCATCTGAATTTGATTTTGAGCTTCTGTTAAACTGTTAGAACTAACATACAAGACATAGTCATCTGCATACTGTGAAATATTAATATTAGTCATAGAGGAGAAAGTTTTACATATTTCACTAGTTGCTGCATTAAACAACAAAGGAGATAAGGGATCTCCTTGTGCAAGTCCACGTCCAGTGCTTCTTACAATTTTGTAATCCTGCCCTTCAATCATAAGGAACCGTTGACTTAAATATAACCACAGATATCTACATAACTTAGTGCCTATACCTAGACGATCGAGAGTTACTACAAGACAATATACATCCACGTTATTGTAAGCGTTTTCTAGGTCTAGAAAGCAAGCAATTGTCATATTATTCATGGAAAAGCCTATTTGAATACTTAGGACTAGATCGCTTAAATTATCCACGCAAGACCTAGCCTTTCTAAATCCTTTGGTCTCCTCAGCGAACATGTTATTCTTTTCTAAATACCATTCGACTCGATTCTTTAAAATAGCATGAAATGTCTTACATACACAAGACATGAGGGAGATAGGCCTGACAGATGAAGGGGAGTTACTAGCTCGGCCTGCTTTGGGGATGGGTATTATGCGGACTTGTCGCCATTGGTTAGGGACAACAGACAACGTGAAAAATTTGTTAAAAAGGTCAACTAAAACTGCTTTACCAATGTCAGGGAGATTATATAGCATTGAATATGAAATGTCATCAAATCCAGGAGAAGTATCTTTTGATTTTAGGCATTTTTCTAATTCTGATACTGTAATATTAATCTCTAAATTAGAATTGCTAGAAACGAAATTAGGCTCAGACGGATTCGCAAAATCTGGGGTAAGACTCTTTAACAAGGTTTCAGCTGCTGGTTTTTCAACATACTGTTTAATGAATTTATGTCCTTTTAACCACTTCATCCGTAACCACATTTCTGCAGCAGAAGAAACTTCACCTAAGGAAGAACAAAAATCTCGCCATTCTTTGCTTTTCGCGTTTCTTATAAGACGTTGGGCTTCGCGAGTTTTTTCTCTTAATGTGTCGAGATTATCTGGATTCGGATTTTGTCTTAAATGGGTCAGAGCCAATCGTCTTTCAGCGACGGCTTTAGATAGCAGAGGAGTCCAATAAGGTTTGGGAATAAATTTAGGAGAGGGATTACGGCAAATCTTAATATAAGGAATACTAGCATCCGCCGCTCTATTTAACAGGCCAATAAATGTATCATAAGCTTGTTGAGGGTCTCTTGGGCTATTTAATTGAGAAATTTCATTTTTAATTATCTGCCGGTATTTATCCCAATCAGCTTGCCTAAAATTTCGTTTTTTAATGAAAGATGAACTGCCCTCAACAGAGGTTGTAAGTTTTATCATTAAGTGGTCACTGCCCAAACACTCATTAATGACCTTCCAATTAAACCGCAGAGCAATGTCTAGGGACACTAATGTTATATCTGGGGCGGATTGTTGTAGCGTACCATTCGCTAATTTTATACGCGTCATACTACCATCATTTAGAGTAACGAAGCTATGATCTGTCAATGTATCAAATATCTGAATACCTTTGCTGTTAGTTTTATTTGACCAATTCGGGTGGTGTCCGTTAAAATCTCCCATTATTACAGATCGTCTATTTGCAATTGAAAAAATAAAATCCCAATCTCTGTTAGACGTATAGGCACTAGGAGGGCAGTAAACTGCAATTAAATTTTCAATAAAATCACAATCGCATACTTTAACGCATATCACCTCGATAGGAGAGTCAACATTTTGCAATGGAATTAGTTGAGTATGAAAAGATTTATGAGAAATGATCGCTACCCCTCCGTAAGAATCAGCCCGGTCCATTCTATATACGTTATAATCTTTTAAATTCATTGTAATTTCTGGGTTTAACCACGTTTCACTTAATGCTGCAAAATGTATTTTTTCTTTTAATAATAACTGTTCAAATTCGGCTAACTTAGGTTTTATACTTTGTGCATTCCATTGCAAGATGTTTAGGTTACATACTCTATCCATAATTACTGAACATAGATTGTATAAAAGGCAAATCTATATGACGTATTAACCATGATAATGCCCACTCCACACAAAATTTGACTATCTTTACTATTCTACACTCCCAAGACTCATGGCTTCGGAAAAAAATATCTTTAAGTTTAGCTAATAGTGCAGAAAAAGGTATGTCACTCCGTTTGAAGCCACTTTTCTTCCTCTTTCGATTACTGTCTGATTCCTCAAAAGTGTGTACTTCAGATTCGGTGGACATTTCTTCTTCTTGAATTTCTTCTGTTGTCTTCTGTTTTCTAGCCTTTCTCTTTCCCTTCCTTTCTTGTTTCTGTTTTGATTGATTATCTAAGTTATCTGTTTCTTTTCTAGGGATATAGGTTGATGACGCCGCCTGTGCATATGTAGGAGTATCATGAGCAGGATAATCCGTTGTACAATTCCTCTGAGTCGTAGGAATAGAAGAGTGAGCTTCTTGTGTACTGGGATTTTCACATTCCCGGACATACGATACCTCTTGAAATGATTCTTGCGGCGGAACATATAAAGTTAGTGCCTTACGGTATGATACGTTGAATTCGGCCATTAATTGTCGTATTCTTTTTTCCTTTAAATATACTGGACATCTTCTATTCAACGCCATATGTCCATTGGTACAATTAATACATTTATAATTGGTTGTTTGACAATTTTCATGTTTACCGCCACATTTAGGACAAATTATCTTTTTCGAAGGACACATAAACTTAGTGTGTCCAAAACGCCAACATCTTGAGCACTGCGTTACAGGAAATACATATGGTTCAATAATTACCTTCATTCCGTGTATATTAACACTAGGCGGTAAAGAAGGGCCTCTGAATCCCACCCTAATGGATTCGCTATCCTTCCATCCTACTCCGCTTTCCGAGCGGCGTCTGAGTCTCCTCACCGAAGCCACCTCACTCGTACAAGTGATTGCTTCTAACAGCTCTTCCTCAGATAGCTCCAACTCGATGTTTCGAATAACTCCATAAGACAATCCTACCTCTAAGGGTTGCTGAAACCTCCAGCCTAATGACAATAAATGTTCGCATTTAACCAGGAGTTCAGCACTGTGTTCACTGCCCATCTCCATGATGATTTTGTATGGGTTAATATATTTAACACGATTTATGTTGCTTATATTTTGATCTTTCAGCAATTTTGCTAATGCGAATTGTTTAGGGAATTTTTCTTTCGATGTAATTCTTATTTCGTACATTTCTCTACGTCTTTCTTTTCTACCTCTAACATATGTCCATTCTTCCTCCTGCTCCTCCTGATCCACCTCTCTTCCTCTTTTATTTTGTCTATTCTGGTCATTCATCTGCATATCTGATTGTGGTATTTCTTCCGCGATAACTTCAACTTCACACGCCACGTCACTCGAAAGTGAATTCATTGTTCTTGACATAAGGTTTCAATTTCTATCAACGGTTCGGCCCACTAGGACCGGCCGCCGACCGGCCGCCGACCGGCGGCGCAAAAAATACCGAGAACTGATAAGAAATATACACAAAGCGC
Organism: Thymelicus acteon; assembly: GCA_951805285.1. Classification (NCBI taxonomy): domain Eukaryota; kingdom Metazoa; phylum Arthropoda; class Insecta; order Lepidoptera; family Hesperiidae; genus Thymelicus; species Thymelicus acteon. The sequence continues at coordinate 15,497,203 of OX638228.1, forward strand.
AATGGGACGCGTCCAAGCAATACGAACACTACCCGCACCATCATCCACCGTTTGAGAGAGGAAAATAACTGTTTGTATTAATATGTAATTATTTATTGTCTTAAATTAGCAGGTTACTTTGAATCTCAGATTGAGGCGCGGGTGTCCACCTAATGGTAAGTGGTCACCGAGACCCATGGACAACATCAAACAAGATATATGGGAACCCGCATTAATTTGGTTCTCCGACACTACGACCGAAATACGTAAAAAAGCGGCCAAGTGCGAGTCAGACTCGCCCATGAAGGGTTCCGTAGCAGCAAGTAACATAATATTAAAGTTCTTGTAGTTCGTTGTAACTTTGATCAATGTTTTTTGTGATTTACGATTTATGACGTATTAAAAAAACTACTTACTAGATCTCATTCAAACCATTCGGCTACGGAACCCTAAAACGGTAGATTTTTGGATTCTTAGGTTTTAATATAGCAGTACGTTAGAAAACAAATCAGTTCATATGGTCAGATACGAAAGTTTTTTTTTTATTTTAACTTAAAAATACATAATTACATAGCAACAACCGCTTCGATATAATTATGAAGTGCTCTATTAAAAATGTATTATTAAATATTAATATTGACTGAAGTTGATTATGTAATGTCTAGTTAAGAATAACAACACATAATGTTAGACGGTTTGTAATCACCTAATCACTGTTGCCAAGGACGAGTATAATATTTACCGTTATTTATAACAATAATTTGTAACAAACACCGAAACTAATGTTAATTTATATCCTACCAAAGTAATGACATTGAAAACGTTTGTCTGTATTTAACCGACTTCAAAAAAAGGAGGAGGTTCTCAATTCTTCTGTATTTTTTTTATGTTCGTTACCTCAGAACTTTGGACTGGGCGAACCGATTTTGATGATTCTTTTTTTAATCGAAAGCTGGTGGCTGTCATGACATGAAATGAAATGAAATAATCTTTATTCATGTAGGTATCACTAATACACTTATGCACGTCATTTTTTTAATTTACCAGCTTTTCGCAAAGATGCTTTGTCATAGAGGAGAAGAAAAGTCGTAAAGAAACTCCTCAGCACATCTTTTAAAAATAAGACTTATATTTATTACAAAAATAGGTATTCTCTAACCTGAGCAGAACATGTGGTCCCATATAAATTTTATTGAGATCTGACAATGGCATCCATGATAAAACCATAAGTCTTAAATTTGTATTAAGTAAGCGCGACAAATGAACGAATAATTCAACATCACGCCAACCGACTTCGATAATTCTTTTTTAAATCAAAAGCAGGTGCTTGTCGGTTATTTTTTGTTAGTAAAATTTAGATTATATGTCAAGCTATCTTAGATGTTATAACGAAATATCAATTTAATTAAAGTCCTGCAAATAAATCCATGTTGGTAAATTCCATAGGTACCACTAATACTCGTAAATTATCAATATTAGAATCATAAACTTACCTCGCTAATCAAAGTAGATGAGGGTCTCAAAGGAATAGTACAAGGTATAAAGGCAGCTTAACTACCGAGTCCTAACTACGAGTACATCAATTTATAATAATTAAATTATTAATAGATTTTTTTCCAACCAACATAATAATTATGTATTTGTGCATATCTCGATACAAAAAGTAAAGTTGAAATAAAGTTGAGCTTTCGAATGACAGATTATAAATTGTTTTTATCTTCTTCTCGTCAATAAAAGAGGAATATTTATGAACAAAAGATATTTTCGCAGCTAGTTAGGTACATGCTACATAAAGAAAACTTATATTCATTGGAATTGCCTATTTTTCATGTTGGAGTTAGTTTTTACCCGACTGTCAAGGAAGGGTTATGTTTTTTGCGCGTATCTTGTATGTATGTATGTATGCATGTAATATTCTCTATTACCTCGTATCTTCCAAACCGCTGAACGGATTTATATTATTAAGATATCGTTAGATTCGTCTTGATAACCCAAATGTTCTTAGATAAGTGAAATTAAAAAAAATATGGTGGCTGTGAGATGCCATTGTTTGAAGTATAAAAAAATAATAAATAGAATAATGCAATATGGGTGTCAAATTAAAGAGCTCACCATATAAACGTATTTTTTTAATGTATACTAGTTACCTAATCTATTTTTTGCATTGGGTTACAACACAATATACGTAATAATATTAATAATACTACTTTTTTATTATTTTTGCCCCAATCCTATATAGGTTAGATTTCGGACGTTCGTTGGAGTCAGGAAAGCTAACACTCTGGTCAGGACTCAAATTCTTACACAAACATACCGCCTCTCTAGAATTCTTATATTGCGTATGGCATGGGATTTACAATCAATTTAAGCCCCAAAAATGAACATGAAAACAGCACGTATGGTACTATTTATTAATGGACAGTTAACTTTTCACACCAAAACCGTCGACATCAATAATAGGTACGTTTGTTGATGCAATAGACACGGCCGATACCCTTTCAGAAATTGGGCTAACGATCGCTCTTTGTCGGCACCGGCTCACGGATAACTGCGGATTGTATCTGTTTAATCCGAGATGCCCAGCAGTGCTCAACTTTCTTAGCCACGGCAATAATTAGTTGTTAAAAGTATCGAGATCCGTTGCAGTGCTGTGAAGTAGCGAATTTAAGTAAATCACGGAGGTTTTAAGTAAAGTATGTCGGTATTGTCAGCTTGTTGATATAATGGTTATAGCCTTGTAGTTTGACTCGGTAACTCGATCGCAGAAAATTTTATATCAATTGTTTGGGGAAATGAAAGTATGGTATTTATGGTATTTAGTTATGGTATTGGTTAGTCACCTGTCTAATTATCATTGCTTTCATGGATGCTATCATCAGTGTGTTTATGTACATAATCACAATACAATACAATAATTTCAACTTGAACATAGGCGACCTTATCAGTATAACAGTGATCTCTTTCAGGCAACCATTGACGGGAATGATTAAAGTTATTAGTTAAAGCAGGCCTGGCGCAATCCGCATTTTAGCTATGACGTGACAAGTACATGCCGCTTTCGGCGTGCCAGGCTAACGCTTCCCGCCCACGTCCGATAATCGGTGAGCGATTTTTTATAGGAGAAAAATAGAACGTACTGATAGCAATTAATAGTGCAGTTATCCCTGTTTTGCCAAAAATGCTAACTTTACATATTTACGTAAGCATTAAGTCGTGGTGTATCAAAGGCACAGCACACAGTAATTAATTGCTACAGTTTATTAACCGTAAGTTATTTAACTTCTATTTTAAACAAATGGTTGCAAGCAATCCTTTTACATCAGAGCTACGTCAAGTTGAGTATCGCTGCCATAAACTGTACACGACGTGGAACGGGTGTAACGTCATAAGAAATGTAGACAAGCGCGGTTCTGATTCACGCACCACTGGCCCCTCTGTATATATAATATGTCTGAATATTATCTAATGCAAAATGTTAATCGTAACACACAGACAATATTCAAGATGAAAATCTTCGTTATTCGTTATTGGACGTGTTCTTGAATAACGCTTGCGAATTTGAATGCACGGCAATTATGATACAATATGCAAATGAAAATTTCATCAAATTGGCACTGTTAGGAACACTTCAATCGAATGAATGATGTAAAATAATATGCAGATATAGCCTATATACCTAGTTTGTCGATTGTATATTTGTATCTACTATATATAGATCATACAAATACATAGATCTAGATTGCATTACCTAGTCATAACTTTGACCCACCAGATTTTTAACCCTGATTCCCGATCTGAACCTACATGTTGGATTATTTGGTATTCACCGTTCCATAATAAAACAAAAATCAATAGCTTTTTAAAGTTCTTTTTAAAAGAAACAGTTGATAACTTAGATTTCTCGTAAGCCGCGAATTTTAGGATTCATCAGAAGCATCACCTACAGCGAGATATAATCGAGGGGGGCACGCTAAGGGAGCCTCCACAAAACGCAAGTCACCAGTCAACTACCGACATCGCGCATCGGTCAAGTCCGAGGTAACGTTAAAATTTGCCAAGCGTAAACAGATTACAGTCGGAGGTATCCCAAAACGCTAGACGTGAGCAGAGGTCGTTTCTAACTGGTCGGTTGGCGGTCCGGGCAGGTTTAACGGCCGGCCGCCCGCGTGTCTGGCCGTTCACCCGGGGCCCCGGGCGGGTAGCGAAACGCGCGCGAAAACACCGCGCCCGCGCCGCGCCGCGTCGTGCAGAGCCGAGCTTAGGGCCTTTATTCACCTGTTGGCCAGCAGCACAGGCCCCACTGCACTATCCTCAATTTGTGTGGGTTTATGTTGGACTAAAGTCACTAAAGGAAGTAAACAGTTTTGGAACTCTAATTCTGAAAAAGTAGGCAACAGATGTATTGCTTTCGAGATCTGTAACATCGTAAGTTTAAGAACAAAAACCAAAAGTCATAAGTAACAGGCTTCAACGGCAAATGTCACTCTCATTGCCTGCTCAGATAAATTGTTCCTAATATGTACCAGTCTACAGGCTAAGTATGTCGTTTTTTAGAGAGGAAAGCGCAATAATTTTGTCACACTAGCTTAAATTAAGCTGGCCATACACGATCAACTTTACTCGTCAAGTTTGCAGTGGACTTGATGCGGCATACAGCAAAAGGGTAATTTCGCTGCCCCATGCGAAATATTGAATTCTGAGTTAAAAAATCTGAACGTCTTGCACCGCTGGCTTTCATACACCATCATTTCTTTTCATAGAACCGAGACGGCCGCCGGAGATGTGAAAAGGGCTTTACAGTACCGCAACCTACCTCATTGATGGACATTCCATTGTATGATCATAAGTCATGATAAGAATGTGATGTACACGGATATTGCGAAACTAAATAAACACGTACATTTAGAGATTTGTGAACTGATTTACGTTTTAGAGATTTGTGAGCTGAATTGGTCAATATAGTGTGCCTGAGACAGAAGTGAAAGACACAGGATGGATTTTGTATTTTTTTTATTGTTGTACACGGGTCTCTCCTCTTGAGGAGACCTAGAGCATACTCCACCATGTTGCTCCAGTGCGGATTGGTTGAGGTGTTAGTGGCCATCCCGAATGTCGCAAATTTTATAAACCGCCCGAGGGCCTCCGAGATGGTTCAACGACTGTTATCTTATGATAACAACCGGGACCGATTTTATGTGCCCTACAAAGCACGGAAACGCTCAAGAACTAGCGGTCACCCATCCAACTACCGACTGCGCCCGCTATTGCTTAACATAGTCGATCACATAGGATCGACGCAAGCCGCCAGGCTATGATTTAATGACACTAATTACTCGCAAACAAACCTTACAGTGTTGTTTATGGATACAGACATAAAATTACTCGTTAACATTTTGATATAAGATATCGGCTGAAGAGCCAGTTACCAAGTACCAGTTAACAACTTAACATCACTTGGCTCGATTGCTCTTCTGTCGGCTATTAACATGAAATATTCGTGTTCATCTATTAGAAAAGCCCACCTCTGAATATCACCGCTTACTCACTATCGAGTATTACCCACGCATTACGGTATAGCCAAAGTTGCCAGAGCGTCAAGCCAGACAGATTGCACACGCAGTTTCTCCTCAAAACTTTATAAAATTTAATGTCGCAGTATAAAAACATGAAAGTCAAACTCAAATGGAACCCGCCAGTAATCAAGGTCAGTATTTCATACTTTTTATTTTCGTTCGCGAGAACCTTGCACGCTTGCACCTTTATCGTATACCTGGCGATATTTGCAACTTTGTTGCACGGAATATGTTCCCAGTTAATGTACCTATATTCAAAATGATAACCACATTGGCGATTTCGCCGCAGCTGGTTTTCGGTGACAATGTGCCCGATCAAACAGGTGGTATCTTGCTGTGTACGATAAATAAAATGTTCACATTCATACTACCGCAGTAGGGTTCCATGGAAGGTGACATGGTCATACATAAGCAGAAAAATCGCACCCTCAGTGAAAAAAACATAACTCGTGTTACTTTGAATTTTAGTTATTAATATGATTGGAAAGAGGGAAAAAAGCTGCATATGCTCAATTTTTTTCAAATTTTTATCACTAATCTTGACGGTTTTGTGCAAGAAATCGTAATGTAAATTCTTTTGACTTCTTACTGATACTTTATCATTTGTTTTGCTCTCCTGTAAAATTGCAATTTTCATCTTACGCCTTTTTTCCATTGAGGGTGCGAATTATCACAAACACTCAAGATAAAGTAATAAACATTTTCCTGTCACATAAATATCTCCCCTTCGGTCTGACTACAGACAAGTGTAGGAATCCACGTAAGGTTCTTTCTTTCTTTCTTTTTCTTCTCTCTTGGCCGGCAACGCATCGGTGATGCCTTTTGTGTTGCTGATGTCCTCTCCTGCCAGCTAAACGATTTGAGTTGGACAAGTGAAAAATTCTAAAAATAGGTGTATGATGAATTTACTAGGAAAACAATCACGACTATGTTAGCGTTAGTAGTTAATGAGTAATCTATACTAATATATAAAGAGGAAAGATTTGATTTTTTGTTTGCATTGAATAGGCTCCGAAACTGCTGAACCAATTTGAAAAATTCTTTCACTGTTGGGCAGCTACACTATCCCCGAGTAACATAGGCTATATTATATTTAAAAAAATTAGGGATCCTTAATAAAACTCCAATAATGTAACCCAAGGTGTAAAAAATAAGAAAACCGAAGCAAAGCGAGGGCGGTTACTCGTAGTCGATAAACTTACTACTTTGGAACCCTACATTGCGCGTGGCCTGACACGCACTTACCTGGTTTTTTTAACCCACACTCCTCCATATCGCGTGACATAATTTCCCCGAATCCCCCTAAAATTTCGTACGTAAAACGATCCTACTTCTGATAGCATCAGCACATCACTATATGTTTCTTAATTCAATTACAAGCAGACATGAGGTAATGACATAAACAATTAGTGCGATACATTAGTCGTCCCAATTGTTCCGCCGACGAATTCATTTTCGTACACGAGGGAGTTGCTTCGTGACATGCTGAGGTGTCAAAAATTTGTCCACGCACTGACAAATGACAACAGATAATAAACCCACATGCGCAATTTAATTATGTCAATTAATATGATATGCGTAGTAAATAAAATAATCTTGTTAACGAAACGCTTCCGTAATTAATTTACTAGTTTCTTTGATAAGAATAAGCACATTATTAATAAGCAAATTATTTTTTACAGAAACTAGGTAGTACCTAGTACCCATAGTATCTATTAAGTAAAAATAATTGTTTAAAAAAACATGGGTTGCATGGTGTCAATGAGTTTTTTTTTTTTTCGCTTTTTTTTACAAAATTTACACAATTCTTAATTCAAATTTTATTATGTATTTTTTAATTTTTTTTATAAAAGCATGTTTTTTAGTTTTTTTTACTATTATTTATTTATTCATTTTTTAATTTGTTTTTTTTTTCATTCTTTCTTTTTTTCTTTAAATATTGAATTGTCATTGGTTCTCTATAAGTCGATGAAGTTTGAAAGATCTCTGACCGTTTGAAGTGGGTCAAAATCAAGTCTAAAGGAGTCGGTTACAACATACAGGTAAACAAACATACAGGTGAAGCTAATATAAAGCGTGAAAAATTCACTTTTGTAAAGTACATTACATATATATGTATGAAATGAAATTAATGCATTCCTAATAAGCTAAGCACGTTACTATAAAATCATTTTTGATTATAAGTTTTCTTAAATTACCCTATAATATTGCTATGAATAGGCACCCAATACCTGTCCATCAAGCTTTTGTATTTATGTAAGGACAAAAGCCATTCACTTCTGTAAGTTGGGAGTAGATTTTACCAGGCAACTTATATCAAAACAAATCTCTCCATTGTCGAACGACCATACACAGTACACTGGGAGTGAGTAGTGACTGCTCTAGATCGCAAAGGAGGCCACTTGTGCAAAAAACCACCGGTCAACGACACGGGGCCCGGCCGGGATGCCCGCCAAAACACTAAGTTTGTATTAAGTACAGTGATTGCTTTTTATGACACTTATTCTGCTATCATATTCATGTCATTGACAATTCGTCATGACTAGGCAGAGAGGTTTCCGATCGTTGTGGGAACTGGTCGTCTATTATGATCCGTTTCAGATCCAACATGTCAGTCATCGACGATATGAATATGATATGTAGACCTGTGGACTGTCCACTTCATTCATTGGAGAGCATGGTAAGAAATCTGTCATGTCAGTAAAATAGCAATCACGAAGCTCTTGTTTGGCAGAGTGGTTGCAAGTTCGCTCCTATCTGGTAGGCCTGTTTCTTAAACGGGATCTGTAAATATGTTGATAACTTTAAAGAATCTTTTTGTAGTCATGCTTTGTTGAGCGTCCTAAAAATGCTTTAGCTTTCAGACAACACTACATCGGCGTGATCGAGTGTGTTTTCACGAATGAATCTTCTCATGTGCATCATCAAAGCAGTTAGTCTATTACTAACTCACCTATGTACCCCGGAATCGGCAAGATATACCTAAATACAAAATGGCCACTAAAACTACAAAGCCTCGAACAAGTTCACCAACCGCAACCTTGGTGAGGAACAAATTAACAAAAACAAAGTAAACTGCCGGCCACCTGGCAGACGAAATATAATTAACTCGGTGCACGGTTTGCTTACCACCAGGTGCACGTCTAGTTGGTATTTATCATAAAATTTATCATCAATGCGCCACGATATCAACGGCGCTTCGACGGACGCTTCGCCGGTAACCATGCCATTATCGTTTGCATATGGATGTCGCGTACAACCTTTCGGTTTCGAGACGTTTCTGCGCTGTATCGAAGGGCAACGAACACTCGAGTGTGAAGGTCGAAATAGTTTCCGTTTCTCCAAGTGAGAACAGAATGTACCCAGTCTAGCAGGCTACTGGTTAAACACGTGAATTTGAAAGATAGATACGGAGGTAGGTTACTTATTATATCTAATGAGCTTTCCACTTTATAGAGAAATGTAAGAGAAATTGAGGTACAACTTATCCAGTATCCAGCCAGTTACAAGAAGAGAGTAATTGAAGTTCTCTTGCACGTTGGCCATTCTCACATAGGTATGTGAGGCTTCAGAGAAGTCTTGTGAACACGCAAATGCCTTCCCAGCTCCCAGCCAAATGGCATCATGATCTAGATCTGAACCTACATATACTGGTAGGTATCCATTAGTATAACACTTAAGGAATTTGAAGTCGCACAGTGTTGCCAATGAAATTTTTTGGAAGGCCGTGTATATGAGATAAAAAAGCCGTGTTTGTATGGAAAAAGATCAACTGTGGGCCGTGTCCACAGCTGCTAATATATTATGCTATCCAATTATGCCAATATATACCATCGGTTCAGCGCTCGGACTAAAAAAAAAAAAAGGTCATCAGCAGTGAATTTCATGTCCACAAAACAAGGAACACTCTTCATTAGCCTAGTGACACTGTTTTAAGGGTTTAATATTCGTTAAATGTCTGCAAAAATAATAAATAACAGAAAGCCGTAGAATTTGCTACGGCCCTAGGGTTCGGGCCGTAGACCGTAGATTTTGTGATTTTTTGGCCTGAAAGCCGTAGAACACGGTAATTGCCGTAGCATTGGCAACACTGAAGTCGCATCTAATCAATGTCTTCCTTCGCAGAGCAAAATGGACTTTAGAACTTCTCTATACGACACACACACTACACGTGTACAAACTTATCCCATGTACCTAGTACCTACCTATGTATAATTGAATAAATTCTGAAAGTGAAAAATGTAATTAAACATATTGAAGTGATTCACTGAAGTACCTATAAGATCATGATTCAAATTATAATAGTAGCTTCATTCAAAGTGGTGTTACGTAGATATAAAATAAAACACCTACTGCGCAGATTCTCATAGCACCTACCTAATTCAATTCATTCAATTAATATTAAAATAAAACACCGTTGGCCGCGCAAAAACCTTCGCGGCCGGTCGTTGACACCGAGGGGCACTTTAGGGCTGACTCGTCACACGTCAACAACGCGCCTTATAATAATACCTACTTAACAGAGTATTTATTTTCCTGTGGTGTGACAAGTGTCACGTGACAATTTACGTGTAGTATGCGGCCAGTTGAAAGCCTTGCTGGAAAAATTTTCATTGAAGCAGTACTGGTACTTAAGAAATTCAGCATATTTTTGTTATTCTTTTTTGGTACACCATTTATATTGATGTGTAAACTATCAAGGACGTACGTACATAATTATTGTGATCGCAAATATAAAATGTTTAAAACACGCGGTATTATAAAAGACGAGGAGCTAACTTCACACAGGCCAATTAAAATCAAATCGCCTTAAACATGAAAAGTCGATTACTGAAGTAGTAGTTATATCTAAATTAACTGGAATTTACACACACAACGAAAGAAAATTGCTTTCGGGGTAGCGGCTTTGATATTGTTTTTGTATTGTTATGTTAATAAGAACGTAAATTCATCTGGTAAATGGTCGTTTCAACACGTAGATAATTATGGCTAACAAAAGTAGCACTATGTATGAAGCTGGACTCAGATTTACATTATGAAAGATTTATTCCAGATTACTAATACTAAAATTAACTGGGAATCAAACCCGTTTGTACAAAGTTGTTCAAAATCAAATTAAAAATATATTTAAAAAATACTTTATTTTATTGTGAATACATAATATATTATAAAATATTCTACCAAATTCAGGTTCGAGTATCGTCATGTACCGCATCACACCTTGTAAAATAAATAATGTTTGATATACACTGCACGGGCGGACATCTCGAAATCGTCGCGAACAAAGCAAGCGTGTGATGTATAAGCGAGGTTTAATCCAATTAAAATGCAAATGGTTGTCGGCGCGCAATGAAATCGTGCCCGCAGAGATAATGGGTCGACTCGAGCACAGACCACCGGAGAAATCTTAGCGCTGGGTACCTGAATACCCACACAGACAATACCACATGCCCATGCAGTCGCATTGTACTCAGTACTCACTTGCACAGTTGCACGGTGCACCCGGGGGACGATTTTTATGGGACTTTGTTGTGGATCTCCGCCACGTTAAGTGAGAAAAACTAATTAGTAATACAATACGTCATATACCTACCGTGTGATTGGATTCTGCTCTACTGCTTGATATAAACGACCGAACAGATGCGCACACAATGGTTGCAGGGTACCTGTACTAGACGCGTTAACGTAGAATATAGGTACCTAGCCGGGTCAAGACAGAAGGACCGCTTGGCTTATTCATTCGTTAACTCGCTCTTCAACGCTTTTAATTTCAGCGGAAGGTAGATAGGCAATTAAAGACCTTCACTACGCCGCCTTTATTTCGTATCAAAATTCATTAACGAGTAATCAGATACAGAAAACCGTTCGGCATCCGCAATATTCACGCCGATTAAGTTTCTAATGACATTCGTGACAGTTTCACTCGTCCGATAGTGGTTGACGAATATTGATAGGGCACAATAAATTGGTCGTTCCGCATTCCGATGTGAAATTCATTGAGCGGTCGGTGCGCGGGCCAGACTGCGTCGGAGAAAGGTTGACGGTGACCACCATTCACCGGTTCGAGACGGCCGGACTCCACCGCTTCCGCTGTGATATGGCCACTTAAACGGTTACCGTTAAACAACGCTGCACCGGGTCGCGAGATGTATGTCCAGTTAAACGGGAAAATTTACACCATTTATTTTCGGTTGCTTTTGGTTGTTCAGGCTTCAGTGTTTTTCACATGTTACCTATGAAATTAATCTTCATAGAAAATACTTCTAAAAGATGCTAAATCCTCAACAAACCAAAATTGGAGTTACAGAATCGTTTTGGGTGACGCGACGCGACATTTAAGGTAACAGTTGCACAAAAGTAAAAAAGATAAGAGGTTACCAATATATAAAATACGAGTAACCGCCCTCGCTTTGCTTCGGTTTTCTTATTTTTTTACCCGTTGGTTTACATTATTGGAGTTTTATTAAGGATCCCTATTTTTTTGAAAATATAATATAGCCTATGTTACTCGGGGATAGTGTAGCTTCCCAACAGTGAAAGAATTTTTGAAATCGGTTCAGTAGTTTCGGAGCCTATTCAATGCAAACAAAAAATCAAATCTTTCCTCTTTATATATTAGTATAGATTAAATATTCACGATGTAAACTAAAAGTGTATTAAATGTCACTACCCTTTAAATAAATTTCTCAAAATCACTAAAGTTTTTATTTTATCTGACTCATAAAGGTTACACTCGCTTTATTCATTGTATTTATATCGTAATAGCGAGCTAATAGAAATAACTACTTATCCTGAATAGGTGCACACCGTTAGGCAGCCTATGGCATCATGTATGAAACTTATAACCAGCCTTTACAAAGTCTGTTATATATTTATGAAGTATGTATGTTATAGTTAATCCTGAAAACTAAGAATGACTGTCATTTGCGTTGTCCCTAGCTCGAGCAGCCTTCAAAACTATACACAAAATTACCTCTTGCATTGCATTGCTATTACTTCATGACTAAATTATGTAACTGATGACGCGGCCAGAGAATCCTATAGCAGATAAACCTCCCAACAATAATTATAACCTTAACAACTGAGCAATTATATTTTATTAAAACTTTCATGATTTAGAATCTATTAATTAGATCTATTAAATTAGATCTATTTGTTACAATGTTTGCATGCCTTAAATGTTGGAATGTGGAGGACATAATATTATGATTAATTTTAAGACATTGTTACATACCCACTTTCGAGCAAATAAATGAATTTTAATTCTAATAACGACTGCATGACCAGTAATGACAACATACAATTAACTAACCGTCAGATAACCTCGATTAGTGTAAAACGTCAAGATCAACACTGCAACCGAAATGTCGTAGCACCGCCGAACGGACGGTCCGCCGCCGCCGCGCCGGCCGAAATGCAAGTAAACTTAGCGAGTTACTTTCCAAACCAAGATATCATCTACATGTCAGGCGGCGCACGAGCGTTTGGGTTCTATAGTGGCACGCCGCGGCCGCGCCGCGCGCCGTGAGGCCAGCATCCGGCTAGCAACAGCTTTCAGACACTGAATGAAAGTTGATCGCAAAAATGCCACTCGATGGTACCAGCGAGCCCCACGGTACGATACATACCGACACCGACGCTACCCACTGCCGCTACACTTGCAATTTCGGAGCGAGACCATCGAATGGGTTCGTTAACCTGCACACGATATTTCGCGATATCCTTGAATGACTATTTTTATAGACGGTGAATAAGCATACGTATGTGTCGGGCGAACGGAATTAATTCGTATGATATGCGGTGTTAAAAGCTATTAAGGCCCCGAATGGGTTACCCTGTTTAATTTGAATGGCTATTTTGTGAGGTATTCCGATACTCGAGCAACTGCTAATTGCAGCGGTGGAGCGGTGACGTGTACCGCATAAGTAGGTTGAAAGTGGAAAGTTGCCGCAAATATTTGGGATTCGATACCCCCGGAGTAGGGGCGCGGCGTCATTCGCACATAATTGTTAACACAGCCTTTCATATCCTGCTATTTTAAATTACAATATTGCCGCATTTTTATTAAGCAACTAAGACATTATTTTGTTATGACCGCATTTTCCTCAATTTTCTACATCTGCTAATTTATTCACGAAGTTTTCTTTTTCCGACCAGCCCAATAAATTTGCATGTTTATTTCGTATTCACGAATTCCATGGGGCCGTTAACAAATTTGTCGGGGTCCCCGTATACTTATCCCTATAAGTAGGAAAGATTCGTATTTAGCATTCGGGCTTGAATCGAAATCCCTCATTTAGAACGCTTTCATTGTGTTGCTATACATACGTAGCATAGAAACGCCTTAGATATTTCCTTAAATAAATATCATTATTGTACCTGAAGTTAGGAATGTCAGTTGCAACTCGATAAGTTTGACTGTTCATAACAATTTCAATAACTTTTAAACAAAAATAACAAATGAAGCCGTTTATTTTGTTAATATTTTTATTGATGCAATATGCACTTTCACTTATTAATTTATAACTGACCAGACGAATTATTATTCAATTGTCGAGATTTGGTTATCATAGCCATGTTATAGAAACCGATTTAATTTCAAATAGCAACAACACGTGACCCGATAAACTATTTATTTACAGATGACTCAAGACGTGAACTAGTACAAACGGAGACATTGCTCCGAATTTCCCAGAAACTGGGTATCCAGAGCAGTATCTTTGTTTTATTTAGGTAGATCCGGCGTAACGATCTCCTATGTAGTGCCAAGAGCGTGGGTGGTGAGAATTCGAGTTGCAATTCTCAATAGAACGTGGATGCAGTTATCACATCATTACAAGGAGCGGATTAGGTAAACTGATACTGGATTAGTGTGCTCGCAAATTGCAAATGCGGTTTAAAGTTGGAACTTGCGGCATCTGGGTCAACTCTAACTGACTCATTGGCATAATTATTTAAGAATAGGTAAACTGAGAGGGGATTAGTGTGTTGAATGTTTAAAATTGGAACGTTGCGTATATTTTCGAGGTTTTCTATAGACATGTCAATGGACAAGAACTCCGGATGAGACGTAGGAGTGACGATGCGATTATGCGTTCACAATGATTTAAGTAGGGATTAAAAGTTAATTTATGATTTCGGCGCAAAAATTAATTGTGAACTTTCTGATTTCTCCCGTGTTGTAGGTTGTTATTATTTCTTCTTAATATTCGCAAGACACAAGGAAAGGCATTAAGCAATAAACACCTTAGTATATTCATTTCTATCTATGCTGCTGTAAGATATCAGGAGGATCCATGTTTGCGTATTTTTGTTCAAATATTCTTCGTTTCAGAGTAAACTAACTAAAGCCTCTCAAAATATCACGGGATTCCAAAATATACATAAATCAACAACGAAAACGATTTCAACAAAATTTCATACGCCCTTGTTATGAGAATAATTTGGTAGGCAGTACAAGCCCCCATATCGGATTTCACAACAAGAAATAAAAACAAATTGAGAGTTGATTTACGTTAACACATTTGGGGTCGCTGGCATTTTTTCTCCGGCACCCCATAGCCCCTATCGTAAATAAGCAACGAAAATAAAAGAATTTACCCAATCTACCAGCAGTGTGGTTGCGACCACTTTAATTGTACTCCAATTGAACACTTTAGCTTCTGGGAAGTGGCATCCGTGTGTTATCTAATCCAGTAAATAAAAATTATGCAATCTGAGCTACTATCGCTTGGAATAGGGATCCGTATTATTGAACATAATTACTTTACCCATTATAATAGTAAAAAAATATTTTCTTTTTTAAATACTAAAAACTTTTTAAGTACTTTAAATATATGATTTGGTCTTTAATGACTTATTAAATGTTATACGTAAACAATTTTTATACACATTACTTTTTTTCTATTCTACATTTCGGTTTGGATAAAGAGGGACCTTAGACAGTCCCAAAAAGCACTACAATAATAAGTTATTTTTAAGCATCAATGCAAGCTAAATAAAGCTACATAAAGCATCAATGCAAGCTGAATCACCGCGAGGGTTGAACACAGAATTGGGTTAAAGGTTGGGAGGTCGCGTTCAGTTGGGGTCGGTCGTACAGCGTACTACATGGAGCGGTCATAATTCGCCCGAAAATAAACTTCAAATCATGTCATAAAACAATCTTCACTTTCCGGTCCACTAACTTTGCTGCTGTGTGGAATTTTCATTATCGTTGTTTGTTCCTTGTCCCACTGTTTATACTGTGGTTATAGTCTTGTAGCAAAGTTTTGCACTTTTGATGTTGGACTTGTTACTAGAGTCGGTTACGTTGATAACAAACTGTAAATTATGTCAATTCGGTGTTGTATGGTAGAAACCTGTATCACACGGGCATCCTACGATACGATCTATAGAATTTTAAAACAAGCATAACGGTTTTTGTACGATCAAAACTCTCACCATCATAGTTTTCAATGTTGAACTAGCATTATTGAACCCTGTAACCTGGTTGATGATTTTATCTATATTTTCCGGTTTTGTCTGTAGTTTTCGTGTTGGTTTCCCGGATTAGTCAGACGTCTATATGACTTCCGATCTTTGATGTGTCGTAACTTAAAATAAAACAATATTATGACAGATTTAGTTCAGAGCGGAATTAAAAGAGAGCAAACATTTGATCTGTTCGATCATCGATTACTATTTCGCTACCAACCTATTTAGTTGAGGTGCTGGGAACACTGGGGTATGTTTGTGTTATGTTGTAACGAGGTGTACTAATACCTCGTTCAATATTCCTTGGCTGGCAGATGCATTTTTCTTCCAAATTTTTAAAATCTTGACGGTTGGTTTTCAAAAAAAAGCGGCCAAGTGCGAGTCGGACTCGCCCATGAAGGGTTCCGTAGCAGCAAGTAACATAATATAAAAGTTCTTGTAGTTCGTTGTAACTTTGATCAATGTTTTTTGCGGTTTACGATTTATGACGTATTAAAAAAAACCACTTACTAAATCTCATTCAAACCAATTTTCGTTGGAAGTTTGCTTGGTAATGTACATTATATAATTTTTTTAGATTTATCATTCCCTTATTTTAGAAGTTACAGGGGGGGGGACACACATTTTACCACTTTGGAAGTGTCTCTCGCGCAAACTATTCAGTTTAGAAAAAAATTATATTAGAAACCTCAGTATCATTTTTGAAGACCTATCCATAGATACCCCACACGTATGGGTTTGATGAAAAAAACATTTTTGAGTTTCAGTTCTAAGTATGGGGAACCCCCAAAATTTATTGCTTTTTTTCTATTTTTGTGTGAAAATCTTAATGCGGTTCACATAATACATCTACCTACCAAATTTCAACAGTATAGCTCTTATAGTTTCGGAAAAAAATGGCTGTGACATACGGACGGACAGACAGACAGACAGACAGACAGACAGACATGACGAATCTATAAGGGTTCCGTTTTTTGCCATTCGGCTACGGAACCCTAAAATGGATCTGTCAGCTGGGTTCCCATCGGGAACATGTATATACGTTATTTTTTATTTATTTTGGATACTTTTATTAGTTTTTATTGCCGTTACAGTGCCTACTTTATATGATCATTTGATACTGTGTATTACACGTAAGACAATAAAATAATTTGAAGAATCGAAGTTGTGCTCATAAAAGTAATTTACCTACCCCGCCCTGAGAGCCTTACTTTTTACTCCGAGGATCTGCACCCTCGCAATGTCACATTCATTTCGACAATGCATTACACATATTAAGTTACTAATAAGCACTATGCTTTATTTACTAAATGTATGTCTAACAACGTGCTAAAACCATACAACCCTTTGTAGGAGAGTGATCCACGAATGATTTAAATGTAACATAAAAGCAACAAAACAAAACAATTCACAACTCGACGCTAGTCAAATGCCGTGGAAAATCAGGTCAAAGGGATGTAGGCCATCGCGTACCCGCAGGTGAGTCGGCCGCCCCCCGTGAGCCCACATTCGATCGTACGTATATCGCACCGACATCCCGATGCATTGCTGCTTCTTCACGACACTACAACGATACCATAACGAGACCGCAACGACACAACTTGATCATTCAAGTAGTGCTGCTGCTACCACACTGCTTAATCTAAATTTAACCAAAATATAAGACCAACGATAAAGCGCTCAAAAAGGACCACTAAAATGATCGCTAAAAATACATAAAAACCACCTACGTAAAAACTTCACATAGTCGATCATCAGATCTGATTTTTTATTAATATACATAGGATAGTACCACTCTGGAAGTAAGGTATACCTTTCACACAAGAAAAGATTTTTTTAATGACAGTTCTGAGCTAACAAAAACAAACAAATGGAGAACTTCCCTTTATTAGTCAGTTAATAAAAATATGTTTAAAAAAAATCTGGTGCTCCCTTTACCTTTAAGCTCCACGCTATTCGCACACATTATTTTGTCGTCGTCGCGTCGTGTCGTCTAAACAAGCACCCATCCAGATGCATTTGTATGACAGTAAGGTGATAGCACGGAAAATTGTATGACGATTAAATCCAGGGTTTGCGTCAAATAGTATATTGTGATCATATGATTTTATAAACTTTTATCATCGCGGACACTGAAAATTTTAAATGCAACGGGTACTCACGAATATTTTATAATAACGTTATAAAATACGGACGACTCAGTTACATGGATGTCTCCCGTGACCACGATCCATGTAACTGGGCCGAAATATCGGTATTGCTTTCAACCCATTCATTAATGGGTTGAAACACTGGGCACGGATCTCTCCTCTTTAGGAGGCCTAGAGCATACTCCACTACGCTGTTCCAGTGCGGATTGGTGGAGGGGTTAGTGGCCAACCCGAGTGTCGGAAGTTTTCAAACCGCCCGAGGGCCTCCGACATGGCTTAACGACTGTTATTATAGGATAACAACCGGGACCGACGGCTTTACGTGCCCTTTGAAGCACGGAAACACTCAAGAAATTTTTGCCACTAGCAAAGACCCATCCAAGTACCAACCGCGCCCGCTGTTGCTTAACTTTGTCGATCGCATAGGATCGACGCAAGCCGCCTGGCTATGAGCGCTTCAAATATCGATATTACAAAACACGAATCATGAGTACCATTTTTGCATTTAAAATTTAATATACACGATCGGTTGCTGTCGGAACGGGGTAGGAACATCTAAGGGCGACCATGGCATGTTCACATGATCTCGCGTTCCACTGATTATGACGAATGACCGTTATTGTTGTTTAATTGGACCAGATTAATAACGCATCAAGCATGTACCTATGTGGCTATTCCAATGTTTGTGAGAAAAGTCACAGTAACCAATGTCATATCAACTTATTGCGCAATTGACAAAATAGGATAATATTGACATTTAAAAACCGGGCAAGTGTGTATCAGGCCACGCGCAATGTAGGGTTCCGAAGAAGAAAGTTTATCGACTATTACTCATTAACTACTAACGCTAATATAGCCGTGATAGATTTCCTTGTAAATTCATATAGGTACCTAACCTATTTTTGAGAATTTTTTCACTTGTCCAACTCCAACCGTTTAGCCGGCAGGGGGGAGGACAATTGACTCTAACCAAAATTAGCACTTTATAGCCCTTTAGCACTTTATATTTTGCAAACGGACATTTGATTTGTCGTTTGTCATTTATTTTGACGATTGTCATCTGTTTTGACAGCTGTCATTTGTTGTCATATTAAGTTACATGTTAATTTTTACACGCTTTATATTAGCTTCACCTGTATGTATGTTTGTTTGTTTGTTTGTTTGTTTGTAACTTGTAACTGACTCCTTTGGACTTCATTTTGACCCACTTCAAACGGTCAGATTTCTTTCAAACTTCGTACTTATCGAGGACCGATGACAATTCAATATTTAAAGAAAAAAGAAAGAAAGAAAAAAACCTTAATTTCATTTCAAAAAATCTAACTAAAAAATGAAAAATAAATAATAGTTAAAAAAAAACTAAAAAAACACGCTTTTATACAAAATCCAACTAAAAAAATTGAAAATAAATTTAAATTAAAGATCTCGAATTAAAAGCGTGGGATGCGTTTTAAGATATTATCCCTTCTACTCATTGACACCATGCATTTTTTTCAGTTGAATTTTGTATAAAAGCGTGTTTTTAGGGTTCCGTAGCCAAATGGCAAAAAACGGAACCCTTATAGATTCGTCATGTCTGTCTGTCCGTCTGTCTGTCTGTCTGTCTGTCTGTCCGTCCGTATGTCACAGCCACTTTTCTCCGAAACTATAAGAACTACACTGTTGAAACTTGGTAAGTAGATGTATTCTGTGAACCGCATTAAGATTTTCACACAAAAATAGAAAAAAAAGAATAAATTTTGGGGGTTCCCCATACTTAGAACTGAAACTCAAAAAATTTTTTTTCATCAAACCCATACATGTGGGGTATCTATGAATAGGTCTTCAAAAATGATATTGAGGTTTCTAATATCATTTTTTTCTAAACTGAATAGTTTGCGCGAGAGACACTTCCTAAGTGGAAAAATGTGTGTCCCCCCCCCCCGTAACTTCTAAAATAAGAGAATGATGAAACTAAAAAAAATATATGATGTATATTACCATGCAAACTTCCAACGAAAATTGGTTTGAACGAGATCTAGTAAGTAGTTTTTTTAATACGTCATAAATCGTAAACCGCAATTTACCTCGATCAAAGTTACGACGAACTTCAAGAACTTTTATATTATGTTACTTGCTGCTACGGAACCCTTCATGGGCGAGTCCGACTCGCACTTGGCCGCTTTTTTAGTTTTTTTTTTGATTTCTTCATGTTTTTATTTTTATTTTTAAAGAAAACCGGGCTGAGACATCCAACAAATCAAAGATTTTTAAATTGATTCAGCTTTACTTGAGATAATAAGTGGTGTAACTAACATGACTTTGTTTTATATACTCAGATATAGTTTAATTTAAAACTAAAAACACATTTTGATAGTTTCAATGTACTAACTAAAGCACAAAAATTGTGTCTGTTAACTGGAGTTGAACCTGAGTGAAGTATCAGATCATTATTGCAAAAATGCACTGTCATCGCAAGGTTTGTCCAACGAACAGAATAAGCTTAAAAGTGTTTAAGCAAAAGCAAATTTATGTTCTCATTATTGGAAGAATCAAAAACAATTAAGTATTTTGGCCGTATTGGCCCGGATGGGTGTCGTAAGAGGGGATTAAATCCGTCCCGCTGTTGGTAGGGCCCATCAAGGGATAATATTGGTAATAATTATTTTAATTGTTTATTAATACCATTACTACTATTATTATTTCTCTATGTGGTTTGCCTGGGTACCTACCACCTAGGAGCATGATATAGCCACCAAACAACTTGTGTTCCGGCTGGGGGCTTGAGAGCTAGTTCTTTCTTTCTTTTTCTTCTCTCGCTCTCTTGGCCGGCAGTCAAAGGCATTGGTGATGCTTTTGGTGTTCCTGATGTCCAAGGGCGACGATAGCCACTTACCATCAGGTGGATCGTCAGCTCGTTTGCTGGCTATTTTCATAAAAAAAGGATTTTTTGGGTAGTTTTAAACATTCAATAAAACTCTTATAAAATATTTTTTCTTACCTCTGTAAATTTTGCTTAAATGCAGATAGGATGACATAATACAGGACAATTTGCAGTTAAATTCATTCATTCATTCTCAATAATTTCATACTTTAATTAAAAACTATACTACACTTTTATAGTTTCAATGTACTAAAATAATATTAATCAACTCCAGAAGGCAAAATATTGCACAGTCAATCTTTCTAGCCACATCAATAATATTCACTTCTAGAGGCAAAATTGTTGGCGGCAGTTGCTTTTCAACAAAAATTAAAATTGCATTGGAATTCTAAAATTAATTATGTTACTTTTAATAGACAAAAGTAGGAAAATACTAAAAAATGTTTCAGCTAATCAGATTTACCATAAAAAGATACAGTTTTAATAATGTTAACTTAAATAATAAAAAATAAATAACGCTTCACACTCATAGCCCCGCTAGCTAGGATTCCCTGTGTCGTGGGTGCCATGGACAACACAATAGACAAGGACAATTCACACCCAGACCGAGAATAGAAATTCAAACTCATCATTCAAATTTCCGCCTCGCTGGGAATCGAACCCAGGACCCATGGTGCGGCGATCCGGCATGGTAACCATTGCGCCACACGGGTCGTCAATAATAATTAAGAACAGTCTAGTCTGCAGACTATTATTGAGCATTATTATTGTATATTATTAATAATTACTGTATTATGTGACTAGAAAGTATTCCCATGCAAAGTGTATATTATGGAATTCCGTTAGTACACTGAGCCAAGTTGTTAATTTGGAGAAATTTAAATAATATGACTTTCACTACTCTGTTAAAGATTAGTAAATATCACTCAATGTGAGCATGGAGCATGTAGCTCCAAAATATCTTCGAATTGGTATTTTATTATGGTGGTGAACACTTATCAAAATGCTAAATACACTTGATAGAGCTATTCCCCATACAATGACTAATTTAAAGGTCAACAAACCCATCTTGTTGACAAGAAATAAACACCTCTGAGCAGCCAGTCAATAAGTAGAAAAAATAAGCTAGTATGATGTGTGTGTTATTTATTTATCTAATTAGAAAATAGTACACGAGACTTTTATAATATTATCCAAGTATTTCTAAAAAATATAAAAAAAAACTAGATTTGCAACACCTGCATGCTTATATAATTATGATCTTACAATTACATGGTAATTGATAATTATTTAGTGACCATTTGAATAAAATAATTGAACTAATTAATTGAATATAATAATAATTGAAATAAATTGAATTAATGAAGCATCCATAATTAAAAATTGCATACTTTTAGTTAACAACTTATTTTATTATATCTCATTGTGTATAGTTTCAGATAATATGTTCCTTAACACTTTTGTATTAATTGATTGATGTGTTAAAATATTTTCATTCAGTCCAAGCCACATGATGCACTTAATACATTCAACAACAGGCTTAAGCAAACACATGTTACTGTAAACATTTATGTTGCAGCTTGCACAGAGACATGTCTAATTCTCACCATAAACAAAAGGCACATGAATGCAGCATGGTGTTGTTGACAATCTCTGGATGACAGCATGGCAACAAATACACATTTCTACATGATCTGTACAAATGTGAGGAGATATAAATGCTACTTACTTTTGTTTTTGGCATTCTCATCCATGAGCATGTTGAAATGGTGGTGGCGGTTCCACGCAGCCATTTTGCCTTCGTGCGGAGCCCCGAGAAGCACCAGGGCCGCCCCGGCGGGCCCAACTCCGTCTAGGGGCTCCAGTGTACAGCACAGCACAACTTTGTCACACACTCATAACCCAATAGACATAGCTAACACTCGGCTCACTGGCTCAAAACGCCGTCGCATCGGACGGCCGGGTCATCGGCGCCGACGCGCGCCGCACATGCCTTAGCACTTCCGCTCCACGCACTTAACGATGCACTCGCGGGTAAATAAGCACGATCTACACGGTGCGGTGATTCACCTCGCCGTAAACCGCTCGCTGCTCGCCGCACGCCGCGGCCGGACTGGAAGCGCGCCCGCGCCCGGCCCGCGCCCGCGAACCCTACCACGGCACACGGCACCCGGCACCGTCACCCAAACACAGGACCGCCGACCGACCGCGTCACGTGTGCGCCGCAGCGGATGCCGCTCGCCACTCGCCACACTATCCTCGCGCACCAAAACAATTATGCACACCCCACTGACTAAATCAGTCTTATTTCCATTTATCAAAATCGACGAATGCAACCGAACGTACTGCGACGGGAGGGAGTAAGACGGACGACGATTTCCCTTCTTCGATCCGATCCTGACGGGTTCGAATCGAACTCGTGAACCGCGAACAAAATAATAACAAATGTGCAAGAGATGCTTGCCGTCCTTATATGTGCACGTGGGTTGCGTCACGGGATTGACGACGGATAACGCACGATTCGCGCAAAATATAGTTATAAAAACGGCGACGGAATTCCTCTGTATATGGCTTACAGGCGATGGCAAGCTTGTGAAAGATTTCAAAATTTGATGAAATACAAACTACACAATAAACACACGAGTATCAAAAGTGATCGAATTAAAGTTTCACTAAGATAATTACGACATCATTATCTACACTATTTGTAAACAAAACACAGCCCGTAATACATTAAGTAAAATAATAGTTTGATAAAAGAAATCGCGAACGCGTTGATCAAGCGCGACAAGTAGGACAAAACATGGCAGACTCGACGAACCAAAACCACACGAACTTTGTCTGTGGTCATTTTATTTTTAAAACTATGGTTAAAAGAACGTTCCAATATCGCATTCGTGAATCAAAAGAAAATTGTAATTGTATTATGAGCCCTATGATTAAATTGAATAAATGATTAAAATCGTTTAACTTTTAGATTCTAAAATAATTATTTTTTCTCAGTAAATTTTAAATTACTTTGTTTCATTTGAAATATTTTATGTGTACGGTGCTTGCGTGCATAGGAACACAAAAGCGTTAGTTATCATAGACAATAAGTTATAAAGTAATTTTTGTATTGCCATATCCATATCGTGCGTTTTTTTAATTTATGGTAGAAAATGGAAGTCGAAGACATTAGCGTTACATACATTGTGATTAAATTACCTCATGCAAAATATCGTATTGTATTACGTTTATCAACAAATTTTCACAATGATTAAATTTTTTTAATGCATTTGATTGTTAGCCAATTAACTCGTCGATTACCGGGAACGTGGATGCACGTTCGAACTCAAAGGTACCGCGCCGCCGCGGATTCTCACGAGTTGTTTATTTCATAATTAATTTATTAGCTTTTAAAATATCATATAATTCTATACTTTATGTTTTAAAATAATATTTATGTTGATATAAATTTCAAAAAAAAGTGTGGCACTCGGGGACTGCCGCGGTAAAGCTAATGCATAGCATTTGTTGCGAAATAAAACCTGACATCCCCCACTTGCAGTCGGTACTAGGATAGCAAAAACATGCAAGCAAGTGTGCCAAAACAAAGCTGGGAGCTGACAATGATATCAGAGCACTCCGACCACATGTCAGAGCGACAGCGACAGATTTATTCCATCACTGTCGCTCTTCCGCACATCAATTGGCAAGACAAGAGAAATAGCAATAACAACTCAATGTGCATGATCGCAATATAGGCATCACTTTTGTGCCTTATTCTAAATACCGAAGAGTAGTAGTTAGTCTCCCGATCGAAGAGGCCCAAGTTCAAATCCTGGCACGCACCTCTAATTATATAAAGTGCGTATTAGAAGTTAATTATCACTTGCTTCGGTAAAGGAAAATATTGTGAGGAAACCTGCACACCTGAGAGTTCTTCATAATGTCCTCATAGGTGCGTGAAGTCTACCAGTTCACACGTGGCCAGCGTGGTAGATTATGGCCTATACCCCTCACATTGTGAGAGGAAACGCCGAGCCCAGGAATGGGAAAATTATGGGTTGTTGCTTTGCTTTGATTTGCTTTTAAATTTTTAATCTGTGGTAAATTTTTAAATCAATTTATTCTAGTAATGAAATAATTCAATTTATATTCAATAAAATTTTCCTTTAAACAATTCTTACTTGATTATTATACATGTTTAACCAACTATTATTTTGTACAAAATCATAAACGGATAACTTTAAAACAAACAACTATGCTATTGTAATTACTTCAATTTTTGTAATTTATTTGTGTTCAATTATTTTTACCTACGTCCTACCATGCATTGTTGTATGTACCTTTATGTGAAGTTATGTGAAGTGTATTCATAATATAGATACCGCACCACAATTACCAAATTAAGATAGTATAGTGTTTGAGTAAAAATTGAAGTTGTTTAAAAAATATTAATGTTAATCATTATCATCACCATTTAACAGTTCAGCCATAATTGAGTGGCTTAGAATACTGACTTCAACACCATGCCTATATACAAGGCCTTACAAGGTTACAAGGGTGTCGTAAGAGGAAAACAGAAGCCGGCCCGTTTGGTGGTAAGCGTTCAGATAAGGATTATCAATATTATTATTAAGTGCAATATTATTATTTTCCTGTGAAGTCTTCCTGGTTAGCTACCACCCTTTTGTTTGAGTCAGCTACCAAAAGATTCATCTATTTATTTTTATTCTATCTTGGTCGGCAACGTATCAGTGATGGTTTTAATGTTACTGATGAATTATGGGTGACGGTAGTCACTTACCAGCATGTAGATCGTTTGTCGACTAGTTAGATAAAAAGAAATTACGTTTGTGTCGTTTCACTTCATCTTTATAAGTCATTAATATTACAGAAATTTGTGTTACCGCAAAGTGATTGAGTGTTCGGTTTATTTGTTTGTATGTTTATGTTGCCCCAAACACTTTTAAAATTTTCGTGAGTTTCTTTATTATAACAAAAATCATAATAAGCTACAGCTAACAGATGATGTTGTTTATTGCAGATAGGACAGCTTTCAAGCTTCTTTTTAAAATACTGGAGAAGTTCTTATGTTGTTCTGTACTTCGATACCAACATAATGCAGTGCCAGACGTCCCAGTGAACTGATTTTTTTTGCATCAGCCTAGATAATTGGTGATCTGGTAAAGAATTAAGTATAAGTATTTAAATTATAAAATTCAAATTATGTAAAAATGTTAAGTAATGCAATAAAATACACATATGTCATATTTTATGATTTTGATGACACACTGCGTAATTAGTAGGTATAGTCATGAATTAGTAGTATTTAAAGGGTAATATATGGTAACATTAGACTTTAGCACTGCTTACCACAGATACAGATTGTTTTTAAATGAATGAAATACTCATAGAGCCATAGAGTTCATACAATTTAATTTATCTATTTAATGAAGTTACACTGTTACAATACAATTAATTTTATTGTGAAATCTGAGAATTTCTTGGTATTAGATTATAATTGAAGAAATAAAATTTTGAGATTTTGTGATTTGAATTTTCGAATTCTCCATATTTTGTGAATTTTTGTGCATTGGATTAAACCAAATTTTGTATTTGAACTGAACTGCAAATTGACTACTGGTGCCGAATTCGAGATAATCGTATTTACAAAAGGACGACATCTTTTTTAGCGTGGTGTTTGTTGGTAATCGTTGATCATGCCTAAACGTGGTGGCGGGCGAATCAGAAATTGGAGGACTGATGGTGATCATTTTGGTGAGAAATTATAGTTATATCCCGTTACTAGGAAAACCGAGGTGCCTAGATCATTTTATTGTATAATTTCCTTGTTTTATTTTAAGTGACATTAGGCCTTCCAGACCAGTGATAAAATACATGCTGTTGACATTAAAATGGAGCTGTTAATATTACTGTAATAGGTTCTATTTATTATAATAATTTAATGAGGTACTGTCCACAAAATATGAAAGTACAATTACTCCTAATTATTTACTTATCGTAAGCAGCCGTGAATCAATGATAGTATTTGTCTGCGTGTTTGTTGTGAATATCTTTGGGTTTTCCCTTAGAATAAGCAGAGTTTGTCAATTAGTTTCTAGATGTACATGGTAAAAATGGATTAAAAACTGATGCAAAATTGCTCTAGCTGGTCAAGTCTAAAGTCTCATTTGTTGTTGTCATTGAAAGATTTTAGGTTAGGTCTTAAATCAAGTCGCTCGAATTGGATTAAACAGTAATAATATGGTTATCTAGGTTTCCATCCGAAGCATACTGATACAATTTTTCTGCCGGAGACAAATAATTTAAATTTCTGTTTTGTGTTTTGTAAATTAATCTAATGTAAAAAAAAAAAAATGTTTTTTAATACCTTATATTGACTTACTCATTTACTTATCACCCATACTTCACATTTAATCAAATAATCCTCCTGATTTTTGCGCTCTAATTTTATCTTTAGATCAGTGGTTATTAATTTAAGCAACTATCAAATTACTAATTATTAGCTGCTGATGCATATTGGGGTGTAAGACATATTTATTTACAAATAATCCCTTTATCACATGATCCAACTGTCCACCATAAAGGTTCAAAGGTGTTTTCTTTTTATTTAGAGTTTTTATGAATGTGCTCTTTTCAGATATAATTAATGTTTGATGGTTATTGACACTGATTAGATTAATTTTGTCAAGGATTTGAATGCTGCATTGTACATCTTTGGTTTGGCTTTTTGTCGTTGTTTTTATTGACTTACACTCGCTTACTATTGCTTACTCTCTGGGGATTGGCAATTTTGACAAACTATGGATACTCCTAATGGACATGACCCTAGTCCTTGTACAAGTTCAGGACTAGGGGGAACATTGCCATATAAGCCAATGGAGATAATTTTTTTTGACAATGAGACTTGTAACAATGAACAATTGAAGCAAAATTTGACTAAGGATGAAATCATTGAAATGTGGAATTTAGTTAGAATTATACAAAAATTGGGAACTAATGAACAGTGCATTAAATTTGCTGAAGAGAATTCATTGGTGTATGCACAAAAACACTGTAGGATTCACCGTTTACCAATGCGAATATGTAAAAGTACAAATAATTCTTTTGGATCTTGGTGCTGCTCAAGAGGGCAGTGTAAGGGCAAAGCAAGACAACCCAGGAGCAAGGGGACATTTTTTGAAAATGTGAAAATTAACTTGGTGCATGTGTTTTACCTTGTATATGCATTTGCACATAAATGGGACTGCAATATGGTAAGACATGAAAATCCCTACAAGGAAGACCTAGACCAATGCATGAGCAACACAACAGTTGGCGATTGGTATAGACATTGCAGGGAGTGTGTGGTTTTGTACCAATTAAATAGAAATGTACAAAACACTGGGAAGATCGGTGGACCTGGTAAGATGGTTCAGGTAGATGAAACAAAGTTTGGCGAGCGGAAATATGAACAAGGAAAACATATTGATGGCCATTGGGTTTTCGGTATTAGTGAGAATGGATCAAATAATCTTAGGTTAGAAGTGTGTCCTGAAAATGAGTTTTCTTCCAAAGTTCTGTTGTCCTTAATCGAAAAACATGTAGAAAAAGGAACCACAATTCATACAGATCAATGGAAGGAATACAACGGCTTAGAACAGCGAGGGTTCATACATAAAAAAGTGAACCATTCTGATCCAGACAATCCATTTGTGGCATCAGTTTGGACTCCTACACGTAGGTGGAGAATAATAAGAAAATGTTTCAAAATATGGAACTTCAACAACTTCGAAACTTTTGGGGATCTTGCAGTAGAATATTTGTGGAGGCAAGATATTATTAAGTTCAGAAAAGACCCATTTCTAGCAATGATCGAAGTCATCCAGTATGTGTATAAATTAAAATAAATATGAGCCTAATATTTAAGTGTTTTTATGCAGGAGTTTTACTATGTCTACTTTTGAATGCTGTAGATGCTACAGCCATATACAGTAGAACCTCGTTAAGTCGAACCTCGATAAGTTGAAAACCTCCAAATCTCGAAAAAATGTTTTGTTCCCTTCCCTTCATACACCAAAACCTCTATTACTCGAAATCTTAACCCTCTATTAGTCGAAATAATCAGTGAGTCCCTCCAAGCAATTTTGGTACATATTTTCCCTCCATAACTCGAAAAATTAAATTTTACCTCTGTATCTCGAATTACTTTATCTTACAACCTTTACAACTTGATTATTTGAGCTTTATTACCTCTATAGTTCAAAGAAAAATAAGTTACCGACTTTAGAATTCGCCGACAGTGTAAGTACACCATTGTTTTTTAGAAAGCAATTTAGGAGTAGGTATACAATGAATAGAATTACTACGAACTTATGACTCACGTTAACACGTGTTTGCTTGCTTGGTGTCAGATGTTTAATTGTATAATTTTTTATTTCATTTGAACTTTAGCGAAGCAAGTCGTTTGTCTCAACCTCTTTATGTCGAATCAAAATTCGCTTAACTCGAAATTCTCTATAAGTCGAAAACTCTTTAACTTGAATTTTTTGGCGTCTCCCTTGATTTTTGACTTAAAGAGGTTCTACTGTATATAAGGGGCCATATATAAGGGGACGGTCCCCCCTCTGCATGGGGTGCTCTCGAGTTGAAGCCCCCTGCTTCAGATGTGTATCTTACGTAACTGAAATGGTTTCCTAACATTAGGAGGCCAGGTATTGAAATGGTTGCCTTTTTTTGGTTTCTTTTTGTAGAAAGAATAAACCCTTAGTATGTTGTATATTTTATTATTTAGAGGTTAGATTCGTTTTTAAATCTAAGTATTCAAAAACAGTGCTTTGTCAAGAGTTGAGTGTGGTGTCGTTGAAATCAAGAACCCCCCAACAATCTTTTCCCACGTTCCCGGCGTGGGTTTCGTGTTTCAAATGTTTTAGTGTTATTGAGGTAAGGATTTTGAAATATGATAAAAAAACCACGCGGCTTCGGCAAAAGGGAAAGTGTGGAGGGCTAACCCTACCCTCTATATCCCACCGTCAGCCACATGCCAAGGTGACTTGATTTAAGACTAGGACCTCTATTTTTTATTTATTTATGAAATAGTATTTTAATTTATAAATAATGACATTCATTATTTGGCAGCAGAATTAAACCTTCTTTCTGTTTTAATTTAAATTGTTTTTTCTAGAACATGATGATCGCGTTATATCAAATAACACAAGGCGTGTCAGTTTTAAGACTGGCACGAATAAGGCGAAAATCAAATTCAAGAGCTGGAATGATGCTGCTAAAATATTACTGGATGATGACGTTGAAATGGGGGCTAATGCTGGAATGGGGGGCTCCGGGATGCCTCGGAAAGGTCACTTCAGAGGCCGTGGGGGCAGGCTCAGTTCTCCAGCCCCCCGACCAGGTCATGGAATGCCTAAGAAGAGGTTCATGGCTGGCCTGCTACCATGGTATCAAATTATAATTCCATATGGAGCTAAGCATGAAAAAGATGTTATTCTAAGGGCATTACTCAGCTACCTCTCACCAGATGTATTCATACCACATTATTACAAGGTCAATGGTAATGCAGCCATATTTTATGTCGATGATGTGAAGCTTGCTGAGAAGCTATTTTATGCTGACAGAAAAATTACAATGGCAGATGGTTTCAAAATGGTTGTCATTGTAAAGAACATGGCACCGAATACTGTTCTTGATGCCAGTTTGAAGGAGAAAATGAAACTTGCTATGGCGAAACGGTATAATGCAAACACAAAGGCATTGGATTTGACTAAATTCCATGCAGATCCAGGTAATATTATATACTTTACATTTTGAATTAGACACTATCTCTCCTTTTTTAATTGGAGGTATCAAGAAGCTCTCATAGACTGGTGGCTTGTATCTATTACATACATTTTATATGTGATAGATTGATAACTTTCATAATTATGGACTTTATGTTTTATGTCACCAAAACAAACTCGGGTATCTACAATTAACAGTTTGTTTCCTTACAGAGCTCACAGATGTATTCTGTGCCTTATTCCGACCACCTATCATGTTGGCTGCCATTGATATAATTGCTGAGAACATTCCCGATTTAGAAGCATTAAATCTCAACGATAACAAACTCCATAGTTTGGAACACTTAAAAATTCTGCCTACAAAATTCAAGAACTTGAAGATATTATATTTAGGTGACAACAGGGTAAGTGACCTTTCTGCATACAATTCAGTATTGCACGATTTTTTTTTAATTGTATTCAAATTATGATACTGCTTCAACAAATTGATGCAGGGTGAGTCTTCGGAGAAGAAGTGGCAAGAAACTACCAGGTTCTTTTTTTCATTCAGTTGTAGCAAGCATTTATTACTACTACATATATCTATTTATGAAACTCATCTCCAAGCAGTCTTGTCTTTAAAATGGTCATCTAGTTTGTAGTAACCTTTCATCAAAAGAATTCTCTTGACATGAGATTTTTTATTTTTAGTACAGCATTACAATATTTTTATCTCTGTTTGCAAGGCTTTTTATTAATAATAATTTGTGTTATTAATAATAATAACATAAGTACAGGTACATTTATCTTGATTTCCAGATACCGTTCCTCGGTTCTCTGCAGGCCCTCAAGAGTCTTCCGTTGGTGGAGTTGTATCTCAAAGGGAATCCTTTGGTCGCCAGGTTTCACGATCATGAAATATACGTCAGGTAATCCTTACTTGGTATGTGCTGTAAATTGTATGAGTATACAGGGTGATGACATCACTTGACAGATTTACATCCTGAATATAGCTAAACAGGTTGCTCTTTCTGGGGCAGTGATGACGATGGAAGGAAAAAACTATGATTTTTAATTATGTAGTGCCTTATTTGACACATATGAATCAAGCCACCTTGCTTTTTTGATTTGAAAAGATATTTAAAAAGATATTTGAAAAGATAGATGGCTTGTTTAATTTATTATTTTATGCAAGTTTTACCGAACATCTGTTTTGTTTTAATACATTTAGCAAAAGAATAATATCATACCTAACGTTTATAGGTAGCATAGTATACTAATAATAGGGATGTTGACTATAGGTGTACCAGCATCTCATGGCATTTTTGACAAGCAGAAAAATGGGTTTTTAATATGGCAATGAAATTTTTTAAAACTAACTATTGTCAAGCGGCTTGTCAAGTCAAAAAAAGAGTTGTATGGAATATTTTTCTTTTTCTTAAATGATGATTATTTTCGATGTACTGCCGAAAACAACTTTACGATCCCAAGCCACAAATATTATTTTCAATGTTTAATGAAAAACATGTGAGGAAAAAGTTGTATTTAAGCGACAATCTGCATTATTAATATTATCCATCTTGTAGGATTAACTCGTTTTGATACTTAGTTTTCGTGATTATATTTTCTTAGTAAATAATCTACATATTATGATTTCTTTGTATGTAAGTAACATTAGCAAATGATATTAAATTAATTGAAATAAATAATACAAACATTGTTACAAATTATAGGTAGCAAAAATTTTGTGAATATGAAATGAAAACTTACATCATACAAGTTCACGTAACTGAAACGGTGGAGGAGCAATTTATTATTATTATCTATTTGTTCTCTTCATCAAATGAATAAAAAATACTAGTATGTATACAGATGGCAAATTTTAAATTATAGTTGCATAAAGTATTGTTTTGTAAAAAATGTGTAGCTTTGTCTTTTATATATTTTCATCTGAAGTTAATAAACCATACCTACATAATTTATATTGCCTATTATGAAACTAACACTGTTAAAAATATCAAGGATCAACAAGTTTTATTCTAGTTTCCCCGACGCTGGGGAGTGTGTTGTCTCCAATTTTAATTTCCCCATTTTGCCATCAGATTCTGGTACACCTATAATTTTAGGATTCAATTTTATTTTATAGATAAAACCTTAATATTCACCAAAAAAAAAGATTATAAAAATAATAATCTTCAATTTAAAAACAAAAATAGATAAAACGTAACGTGACGTCACTAACCGATATGGTATAAATATATGATATAAATACGAGCAATGACATCATAAGCTCAAAATGGCGTTTGAGGTCACGTGACAGTGTACTATTTTTAACATTTTAAATTAATAATATTTTAAATTTATGTTCAGTAATTTCAACTAAACAATAATATTTTAGGTGTTTACATATTTCCCTTAATACTTTGAACATAAATTTATATAAATTTACAGTTAGTGTTATATATATCCCTATTAAACAAAACATTGTGTAATATTTAACATTGCAGAACATTTTTGTATCATGCCCTGTATATCTATCTCTTATGCTGGCTGTACATGTTATCTAAATTGCAAGGTGGCTTGATTTTCTTGTCTGTAACTGTTGATTATGCAATTTGGATGTGTTTGTGTACCCAATTACCCATGTATTTGGTAAAGGAGAATTGTTATTTTGTATGAGATGGTCCAATTATGAGCAAATAAAATATTTAGGCGTTAGATCATTATCCTTAAACAATATAAAAAAATAAGAGACTTGGATAATGATTAAACAAATTTTGAATAAGAGTAATGACTCGGGAGTCACCTTCAGTTTTGACTTTCAAATAAAATATTTTTTAATATAACCATATTTTTCTCAAATGTTACATTCAATAATGTGCATGTAAAATTTAATGTTATTATGCATATGTCTGAACAACTTATTATGTTATGTTAATTATAACAATATACAGATGTGTGTGCTTATACAAATACATGTGTGTGATCATGATACCTTGACATAAGATAAGTATTGAACGCATTTCATGTATATTGCTTGATACAATCCTTGTTACAGGAAGGATGATATTGTAATATGTTATGTTGAAGCTGTAAATTGAAACACAATGACATGTACATAGACAATTACTATACTGTAGGTAGAACAAGGATATTAGAGTAGTTTCCACAAGAGGTTCCATCCATCCAAGTCTATAAGACCCAGCGTCTTATTGGTTGGTTGCTGATATTTAGAAATATGTATATCAAACATAAAACTTTACTATAAATAAATAGATCATTGTTCTTGGCTATTAACGTGTTGGTTGCGATTATAGGCATTGTGCAGTTTTGTACATTCCATTACAAGTGTAATTTAACACCGCAATTATTTTCTAATCTATGTACTAATTTTATTTATTTTAACTACATTTTATAAAGTTAATGTTCTGTATTTCTTAAATTTCTTATTCAGAATTTCGAAGAAGCATTTTTAGGTTAAATTTAATTTGGTTTAATGTGAGTTTAACACATATTGCTGAAAGGTATAATAATAATAACAATACTGAGCTAAAATAACGAAAACTATATTTGTTTCTACTCTACAATAAAATTCCATGTTATTGTTACTCATACGTTTTTTGAACGCTGTTGCAAAGTATTTTTTTTTATTTTTTTTTTATTTTTGTATGCAGTCATGGCACATAATGTACTAGCTAATGTACTAAGGGGGTACCCTAGTGTCCTTGTTCTATGATAAATGTTACTTTAACTTACCTTAACTCTAGGTTAATTAGAAAATACAAGTTGTACATGTAACTCTATCAAACTGAAATCTTTATCCAACAATTTTCTCCGTCTAATGACGGGGTAATATGGGATATCACTGAATTTGTATCTGAAAGCAAATGAGCTTTCAATAAAATAGCCAAATACAAGAGTAAAAAATTCATGTATAAGTTGAGTATTCACATAGATTTGATTTGCAATACTAGTAATCTATTTGTTATCCTAGACACAATTTTAATAAAATCTTGCACACTATCTCTCGGGTCATAAGTATTTATTTTCATACCAGTAGATGTATCTATAATAATGATATTTATAGGACATGATTTGAAAAAAAAAATACAATAAATTAAGCTCTGGCCATACCATCTCATGATAATTTGATGTTGCATAATCATTGTAAAATAATTGACATTATGGCCGCATGTTTAATTCGTTTTAAGTGTGACGTGAAGTGTTCAAATCTATGTGTTTTTATTATGTATTATTATGTCAAAATGTTTCAAGATTTACATTTGTATACTATGTAGATTAATTTTCTTCAAACTGCTAATAATTTGAAAATTATTAAGTAATCGCCACGGTAAGTCTTAGAGCGTATTTAGGTAGAAAGCAGACGATCTATAAGAACCAAGTTTATTTTATATACTTTGTGAGTTTGTGCTGAATGAGCGCCGATAAGCTCTCATTATATCGCATTGGTCTAGGGCTGCCATCGCCGAATTCGCGGTCACCGGACAAAACTTCAAAAAACCCAGACATTTGGTCGCAATTTTTTTTCCCGGACACCACGTGAATTTTAAAAACGTGACAATGGACATGAAAAGAAAAAAAGTATTGACATTGTAGAGGGCGTCATGTTAGCGAAGTACGTCGATAAAGGGTCGCTGGCTGCTGACTGCTGACAAATTCGGGGAAACCCGGACGAATGGCAGCCCTACATTGGTACTTATCCTATTTGTTTTCTACGTCAATACGCTGTTGAGCTTGAAACAAACTAGTTGTGACTACTATGTACTGTGACGTCATTACTATGTAAAGGTATATAGTTTCTTAAATAAAGGAGAAACAATCTCCACTGATATGGTGTCGCACCAATCTCATTTCGTCATAACTTGAAGTGTTGACATAATTCACGTTGAATGTAGACGTCGCGTCATTGCATCTTGAATGTAGTGTGGTCTTGTGTTAGTTTGTTTCTAGCTTAATACTTTTACCGTAATAAATACATTCAGAATACATACTATACAAGTTTATATTGGCTATACATTATAATAGACCATTAATTGAACCGTACACTTACGGAAGTAAGATCAACTAACCAATAACATTATCGTGACGATATATCCGGACGATTCGTCGTGTTTAAATATTTCTAAAAAGAATGTAATATAGTCCATTTTATAGACGAGTGTTATTTATTAAACAATCTTACAGGTTCATTTTGTCGCAATTTGTAATTTAAAAATAAAGGTCGATGCATACGTAACGTGAACGGGACGGGGACGGGACGTGGACGGGGCATACATAAATATACGTGCGTGCCCCGTTCCCGTCCCGTGCGTGCCACCGTTGCATATGCGCTATCGTTTACATTTTCTATGAAACGATGTTTTCAAAACTTCACGTCCCGTCCCGTCCCCGTCCCGTCCACGTTACGTATGCATCGAACTTCAGGCAGTCATAAAATGAAACGGATTAAAGGATCAAGTGTCATTTAATGCTAAAACTATTTCTTTTTTTACTAATATTTCAAAAAAGCTATGCCAAGATCGTTTATCAAATAAGGCTTGTCTAAGAAACGGACTATACAACGTCCGATTCAATTATTGGTCTATGTGTATATACGCACACATGCAAGGTACACCTATATCCATGGGTATCGATGGTGTCTTGTGTGTGTGCGTCGTGTCGTCGTGTCGCTACTGATGTTATTGGAGTTGCAGAGTGCCTCACCTGTTGCCATGTTTCTTATGTTCAGCGACGTCCGGAAGAAGTTTCCCAAGCTGGTGCGATTGGTGAGTTGAACATTGTGATAATAAATAAATAGCGCTACTTATTAACAGCTCACACTAGAATTTCCTGTGTTGTGGGTGTCGTGGATATCACACAAAAACACACAACCCAGACCGAGAACAGAAAAACTCATTCAAATTTCCGCCTCGTTTGGAATGGAACCCAGGACCCTTGGTCGGCGGTCCGGCGATCCGGCATGGTAACCATTAGGCCGTTTGATTGTGGATACGTTCTGTCTAATAACAAACAGTTATAGTAATAGGTACATTATTTTAAAACAGGCGAAGGAATTCGACCTAAATCAAATAAATAAATAAATAAAAGCTAACACACTGATACCCCCGCAGTAGGTTATTACCTGTGTCGCGGGTGGCATGGACTACATATAACACATCACAATAACACCCATGACCCGAGTACAAATATTTATCTGCCACATAAATATCTGCCCCGGCCGGGAATGGAACCCGGGACCGCTCGCTTCGCAGGCAGGGTCACTACCAAATAGGCTACAGGGTCGTCAACTTACATATAATTATTAAAATTATAAACTATAGTTGGAAATGTGGAGTTCTACAAATTTAAAGATGTCATAATATTTGACTATAATTAGTCTGTCCTAGGGCTTTATTTTGTTACGGGTCGGTTTTCGCGTTGTATAAACACTTCTCTAGTACATTCGTAAAATGGAATGCAAGTCTACTAATCTATTTAACAACCAAAATACAGGATGGAGTGGACCTTCCCCCGGCGATCGGCTTCGACGTATCCGACGACGTAGTTCTACCGCCTCGTCAGCAATCGTTCCTCGTGGACCCCGCGGGAAAGGACCTCGTACGGGACTTTCTGACCCAGTACTTCGCCATATACGACTCGGAGTCCCGACAGCAACTGCTCGAGGCATACCACGAGAGCGCCATTATGTCCATGGCTGCTAACTACCTGACGAATGATAACCGGAATGTGGCTAATAATAAGTAAGTTTATATTTTTACTAGCTGACTCGGCAAACGTTGTTCTACCAAAAATTTAGGGGTGGACCACCCTTAACATTTAGGGGGATGAAAAATAGATGTTGTCCGATTCTCCACCCTAGTCGATATGTACGCAAAGATTCACGAAAATAGGTCGAGCCGTTTCGGAGGAGTTCAACTTCTAACACCGTGACACGAGAATTTTATATATTAGATTCTAATTTGTTATGTAAATAGCCAAAATCGGGTAGACAAGTGACAAGGATTAGATAGTTAGTGGTCACCGTGGCTCATGGACATGACAAATACCAAAGAACAAAGGCATCATTGATGGTTTTACCGGTCAAAAAAATTACGTAAAAACATTTCTGGATGGACTTTATCAGGAGGGTGATAACTAGCTAGACGGGTAAAAATTTTTACTACCATGCATGTGCATAATTTCGACCGGGATGCATCGATAAAACATTTACAGTATAAACAAATATCGTTTATTCCGATAGCAATACGAAAACCAACGATAATGCCGATATATAAGTATCGGTATCGAATGCTTTCTTACACCGTGTCCTGCGTGGGCGAATCAACGCGAACGCGATCACGAAGAGGTCCAATGCGAATTCCGTGCGACGCGGAGCGAAGCGGCGAGTCTGTCCTACGTGCGCGCGAATTGTCACTTCACCGCCACTGACATACGCCGCGCCTCTGAAGTTCGCGTGAAAAATCAAACCAACTGATCGCGTTCGCTTCAAACCAACGCCCTCTACGTGCTTTTGGTCACGTAGGACACTTCAATACATCTCGACCGTTTGTTATTTTCGCTTCGCACCGCTTCGCTTCGCGTTCGCGTTGATTCGCCGACGCAGGACAGCGCGTTAGTTTAATGCAACATGCTAATTTGTGCTTACTCATCGTAATATGAAGTGATAACGAAGTGCGTGCGTGCGTGCATACGCGTGTGCGTGAACACTCAAACTGACGTACCATACGCGTGTGCGTGAGTACACAAACTGACGTACTCCAATGTATTTGTTGCAGACTAAACGCGTACATAACGAACAGTCGCAACATAGTGCGCATCACGGAGCGGGAGGGCCGCCGGCGCCACCTGCGCAGCGGCCGGCTGCAGGTCGTGTCCTTCCTGTCCGACCTGCCCAAGACCACGCACGACCTGATGGGGTTCGCTGTTGACTTGCTCGTGTTCACGGTGGGTAGGAGGTTCATTTTTATGGATAGCATAATTATTAAACAAACAACGAATCTGTTACATCAGCTTTCACTAGTTCAAAAGGTCTTTTCGCTACCTTCAGGCACAGTACATAATTAATAGTACTATAAGGTACAGAAGAGTCACCCCGCAAAATCATTTAAATAAATAGCGATACTTGCTCTGACACAATGAAGTGTAATTCAGGTCGCACAGCGCTAATCGTCCACAGTTCTATTCATCTAGACGTTGGCTCTCTTTCTAATTATAACTCTGATACTCTCTGACAACGTCAGGGTTGTCTTCTTCTTTGTGATGACATTGTGTGATAGATTACGAATGTATGCCACGGCGTGGCAGCCCTACTGAAATTGGCCCGACACGTCGAACGCGGCACGTACTTGTAGCATCATACCAAAAGTGTGGAGTGCGCCTGGCCTGGTTCAGGCAACTTTTGGATGGCAGACAGAGTAGAGAGAAAGAAGAAATTATGATGCGGTTTTTTTTGAAAGCTGACATGATCGAGATGGTTTTTAGCTATGTTTAGTGTAAAAAGACTGTCGGAGTTTTTTAAATTGACATCGACTCTTTAAAGGCAAACATTACCAAGCGACATGTT